>CP136065.1:248086145-248686145 GCA_032622095.1 Siphonodentalium dalli
TAGATTTTACACGATATATTAACACGATATTCGTGTGATGAACGAGGCGCGTTCACGTGGTTGTAGGGAAATCATACATGGGGGGAGTCAGCCCTGGGAATTAAGGAAAATTTGCCTAGGCAATCTTTTTGCCTAGGTGAAAAAATCGGCCGAGGCAAAAATAGATTTTACCTAGGCAATTTTGCAACAATATTGCCATCTCAAATCAATATGATTCAATAATAACCTGAAATGCTTAGTTATTTTGGAGAACATTTCATGGCCACTACTGATCATATAATTTTATATACATTCCACAAATCATCTCCAAAACTAGTGCCCTTATGGGTAGCTAGTTAATGGCCCAGTGCCATGGAAACAATTTTAGGACAATATATGTAAAGAGTGATTTAAGGAAGTCATTTTGGCTAAAGAGGTTCTATTTCTGATAGACACAAATCAATTTTAGTAACCCAATGAACTTGTTTTACCTAGGCAATATAATTGCCTAGGTAAACTGATTTTGCCTCTGCTTTTACCTAGGCATTGCCTATTGCCTAGGCTAATTCCCAGGGCTGGGGAGTTGTGTTTATATTTTATAACAAATCAATTTCATGCGATAATGTACGCTATAACTGAAAAGCTATGTTACCTTTTTATAAGAATATAGGTCAGAGTCCTCATATGTGGTCCCTCGCGTAATATATGATTGTCCGTGCGGCATATATGCCTGATTTTAGAAAACACTACATATGTCATGGTACTGAATACAAATGTGTAGTCTACCCCAAGATGGCTGTCACAGCTCTGAAGTACCAGACGTTACAGAAACACGTCAGAACCACGCGCTCCGGTATGACGTACTTACCAGTGACGTCACAAGTCAGGTGCGTGCACAAATTATTTAAAGGGATATATATCGGATGCGTTTTATTTACAAACTAAGTTGTAGATTTCAGAAAATAATTTCGTTGTATGTAACCAACTGTACTGTTGGTGTGTGCATAATATATATTAATTCCAAGATAGATTATGGTGAATGGTTCCGAGCTGCGAGCATTACATTAAGTTGGTGTGAGCTCTTTTGAAGAGCGTAGTTGCATGAGCATGTACTAGTACTAGTAAGTGGCTAATAACCATACCTTTGAAGAGTATTCATACTATTGTAAAAAATATCGTAAATGGGTATCTAAAATGGACGTGTCCATCGCGAAATTAATGATTATAACAACGAGGCGCGTTCACGTGGTGTTAGCGAAATCCTAAGGTGGAGTTGCGTTTATATTATTATAAAAATTCAATATCATGCATCAATATATGCTATCCCCTAAAAGTCACGGAAACAAATTCGTTTTATATAACCAACTGTAATGTTGGGGTGTGGATATTATATCTTAATTCCAAGATAGATTATGTTGAATGGTTCTGAGCTGGGCCATACCATTAAGTTAGCGTGAGCTCTGTTAAAGAGCGTTGTTGTTTGAATGTGTAAGTGACTCAACATAAAATTTTATAAATTATCGTAAATGGGTATCAAAAATGGACATGCCTACCGCGAAATTAGTGATTATAACAAAGAGGCGCGTTCGCGTGGTGGTAGGAAAATCCTAAGGGGTGTGATTATATCATTATAAAAATTTAATTTCATCGCCAATGTGTTCTATAACCTAAAAGCTACGGAAACAAATTCGTGCTATATGACCAACTGCATGTACTGCTGGGATGTGGATGCTACATATTAATTCCAAGATTGATTATGGTGAATGCTTCCGAGCTGCGGCCATTATTTATGTTAGTATGGGCTCTTATAAAGAGCGTTGTTACTTGAGCATATAAGTGATTAAAACCATATCATTAAAGAGTATTCATAAAATTGTAAAATATTGTAAACAGGTATCAAAATGGACGTGATCATTCCGAAATTAATGATTATAACATACCGCTATTACCATTTATAATTGTTATATATGCTAGGAATCAAATTACCTAATATAACCAACTATACTGTTGGAAGTAATGTTAGTCTATGTGTCAATTAGCAAAAGTGTAATAATAATGAACTCAGTGCCACCATCTGTGATATATGTAGGTATACATGTATATATACATATTTAACATGTGCAATCAATAAGTTTTGTAACTAGTTTTGTAACTAGTAATTTTTTGCAACCATGTACATGCCATCGGTACCTGTATCGCACTAATGCCAATATGGCCGATCTGAAATACATAACGTCATGAAGATCAACAAATGAACGGGTACTTAAAATAAGAACGAGTCTGTCTATTAACTAAAGGTATAATAAACTGAATATAACAAGAGTGTGAAATTAAGTCGTCAAACGTTTAAAAACGAATGTTGCGTGTTGCCAAAAGCCTCACCGACGGATAGTATATGTTTTATGGTTTATGGCAATTATGCCAAAGGGGATGTCAGGAATGATAACTTATTGGCAAGGTCCGCAAGCACCACACCGACACACCGAGCAGGCAGATAAAAACCCGCGTGATGCATCGACTGGTAACCGGAAGGCGTGAACCCACGGCTATCTAAAAGTCAACAAAAACAGTTAGGATAGTAGAACGGTTGATTATTCATCGGTTATGTGAAGTTTTAATTGTGCGATAATAGTATAAGGCATATACATGTATATATTGAGTATACAGAGAAGTTACACACCCATAGTTACACAAATATAGATAAAGGTCATCGTAGCATGCATTGGATGAGTATATATACCTGTAGTTCCCGATAAATATAGTTAAAGGTCATCGTAGTGTGCATTGGATGAGAATATATACATGTAGCTCCCGATAAATATAGTTAAAGGTCATCGTAGTATATTAGATATGGATATTGTTTGCAAATTCCCAAATATATGTTTATGACGTATATTACCACATTTCCATCCATAGTTATGATGCATAGTAACCCTCCCCATTTATGTATGATGTATACGACGCACATCTTACAGTTATAATGTATATCACTCCTTTCCCATTTCATAGTTAAGTTCTATGCCAACATGTTAACGTGTATGTCAGATATGATAATTTGGGCAAACTATATATAGTTGAAGGTTATCGTCTCTTATTGGACGAGCAGTTACTCATAATATCGTTAAGGGTTATCGTTGCCCATAGGATGAAAATTGTTAGTAAATTCATAAATATATGGATAGAGTTAAATGGTTTCCATAGATGCATACATACAGCAACAGTTTATCGCTGTCAGATATTATATATTTTGATTTTATAAACCTTATTATAAATGGCACACCTTTTCTGGTGGTATGTTTATGTATATGTTTATTGTTATGCAGTGTTTGACTATCAGTATATCCTGATGGTTTTGGAGGAAAAATAATTAACCAATTTTGGAAAATGTTTACTAAGACCATGTCCAAAAGATAGCATTTAAAAAGTTGGGATCGAAAAAACTATACCAGCAAAGAGTTCTCAAGAGCATAACTCTGGTATAACAGACATCAAATACAGCCTGTTTGTGTGATAGGTTTCGGCCCTTAATGCTCGACCTAATTGGTCACCAGAGAGGGGCCGTATAGAACAAATTACCATTCTATACCTCCAGCTGGAAAAATGTGGCCAAATTTCCCTCTCCATCAAAATACATGACGTCAAACTAGATAAAAAATCCGCGCGAACGAGAGTCTCTCATACCGGTAAACACGAGTCCGTTAATTGTTTAGATTTTACACGATATATTAACACGATATTCGTGTGATGAACGAGGCGCGTTCACGTGGTTGTAGGGAAATCATACATGGGGGGAGTTGTGTTTATATTTTATAACAAATCAATTTCATGCGATAATGTACGCTATAACTGAAAAGCTATGTTACCTTTTTATAAGAATATAGGTCAGAGTCCTCATATGTGGTCCCTCGCGTAATATATGATTGTCCGTGCGGCATATATGCCTGATTTTAGAAAACACTACATATGTCATGGTACTGAATACAAATGTGTAGTCTACCCCAAGATGGCTGTCACAGCTCTGAAGTACCAGACGTTACAGAAACACGTCAGAACCACGCGCTCCGGTATGACGTACTTACCAGTGACGTCACAAGTCAGGTGCGTGCACAAATTATTTAAAGGGATATATATCGGATGCGTTTTATTTACAAACTAAGTTGTAGATTTCAGAAAATAATTTCGTTGTATGTAACCAACTGTACTGTTGGTGTGTGCATAATATATATTAATTCCAAGATAGATTATGGTGAATGGTTCCGAGCTGCGAGCATTACATTAAGTTGGTGTGAGCTCTTTTGAAGAGCGTAGTTGCATGAGCATGTACTAGTACTAGTAAGTGGCTAATAACCATACCTTTGAAGAGTATTCATACTATTGTAAAAAATATCGTAAATGGGTATCTAAAATGGACGTGTCCATCGCGAAATTAATGATTATAACAACGAGGCGCGTTCACGTGGTGTTAGCGAAATCCTAAGGTGGAGTTGCGTTTATATTATTATAAAAATTCAATATCATGCATCAATATATGCTATCCCCTAAAAGTCACGGAAACAAATTCGTTTTATATAACCAACTGTAATGTTGGGGTGTGGATATTATATCTTAATTCCAAGATAGATTATGTTGAATGGTTCTGAGCTGGGCCATACCATTAAGTTAGCGTGAGCTCTGTTAAAGAGCGTTGTTGTTTGAATGTGTAAGTGACTCAACATAAAATTTTATAAATTATCGTAAATGGGTATCAAAAATGGACATGCCTACCGCGAAATTAGTGATTATAACAAAGAGGCGCGTTCGCGTGGTGGTAGGAAAATCCTAAGGGGTGTGATTATATCATTATAAAAATTTAATTTCATCGCCAATGTGTTCTATAACCTAAAAGCTACGGAAACAAATTCGTGCTATATGACCAACTGCATGTACTGCTGGGATGTGGATGCTACATATTAATTCCAAGATTGATTATGGTGAATGCTTCCGAGCTGCGGCCATTATTTATGTTAGTATGGGCTCTTATAAAGAGCGTTGTTACTTGAGCATATAAGTGATTAAAACCATATCATTAAAGAGTATTCATAAAATTGTAAAATATTGTAAACAGGTATCAAAATGGACGTGATCATTCCGAAATTAATGATTATAACATACCGCTATTACCATTTATAATTGTTATATATGCTAGGAATCAAATTACCTAATATAACCAACTATACTGTTGGAAGTAATGTTAGTCTATGTGTCAATTAGCAAAAGTGTAATAATAATGAACTCAGTGCCACCATCTGTGATATATGTAGGTATACATGTATATATACATATTTAACATGTGCAATCAATAAGTTTTGTAACTAGTTTTGTAACTAGTAATTTTTTGCAACCATGTACATGCCATCGGTACCTGTATCGCACTAATGCCAATATGGCCGATCTGAAATACATAACGTCATGAAGATCAACAAATGAACGGGTACTTAAAATAAGAACGAGTCTGTCTATTAACTAAAGGTATAATAAACTGAATATAACAAGAGTGTGAAATTAAGTCGTCAAACGTTTAAAAACGAATGTTGCGTGTTGCCAAAAGCCTCACCGACGGATAGTATATGTTTTATGGTTTATGGCAATTATGCCAAAGGGGATGTCAGGAATGATAACTTATTGGCAAGGTCCGCAAGCACCACACCGACACACCGAGCAGGCAGATAAAAACCCGCGTGATGCATCGACTGGTAACCGGAAGGCGTGAACCCACGGCTATCTAAAAGTCAACAAAAACAGTTAGGATAGTAGAACGGTTGATTATTCATCGGTTATGTGAAGTTTTAATTGTGCGATAATAGTATAAGGCATATACATGTATATATTGAGTATACAGAGAAGTTACACACCCATAGTTACACAAATATAGATAAAGGTCATCGTAGCATGCATTGGATGAGTATATATACCTGTAGTTCCCGATAAATATAGTTAAAGGTCATCGTAGTGTGCATTGGATGAGAATATATACATGTAGCTCCCGATAAATATAGTTAAAGGTCATCGTAGTATATTAGATATGGATATTGTTTGCAAATTCCCAAATATATGTTTATGACGTATATTACCACATTTCCATCCATAGTTATGATGCATAGTAACCCTCCCCATTTATGTATGATGTATACGACGCACATCTTACAGTTATAATGTATATCACTCCTTTCCCATTTCATAGTTAAGTTCTATGCCATGCAACATGTTAACGTGTATGTCAGATATGATAATTTGGGCAAACTATATATAGTTGAAGGTTATCGTCTCTTATTGGACGAGCAGTTACTCATAATATCGTTAAGGGTTATCGTTGCCCATAGGATGAAAATTGTTAGTAAATTCATAAATATATGGATAGAGTTAAATGGTTTCCATAGATGCATACATACAGCAACAGTTTATCGCTGTCAGATATTATATATTTTGATTTTATAAACCTTATTATAAATGGCACACCTTTTCTGGTGGTATGTTTATGTATATGTTTATTGTTATGCAGTGTTTGACTATCAGTATATCCTGATGGTTTTGGAGGAAAAATAATTAACCAATTTTGGAAAATGTTTACTAAGACCATGTCCAAAAGATAGCATTTAAAAAGTTGGGATCGAAAAAACTATACCAGCAAAGAGTTCTCAAGAGCATAACTCTGGTATAACAGACATCAAATACAGCCTGTTTGTGTGATAGGTTTCGGCCCTTAATGCTCGACCTAATTGGTCACCAGAGAGGGGCCGTATAGAACAAATTACCATTCTATACCTCCAGCTGGAAAAATGTGGCCAAATTTCCCTCTCCATCAAAATACATGACGTCAAACTAGATAAAAAATCCGCGCGAACGAGAGTCTCTCATACCGGTAAACACGAGTCCGTTAATTGTTTAGATTTTACACGATATATTAACACGATATTCGTGTGATGAACGAGGCGCGTTCACGTGGTTGTAGGGAAATCATACATGGGGGGAGTTGTGTTTATATTTTATAACAAATCAATTTCATGCGATAATGTACGCTATAACTGAAAAGCTATGTTACCTTTTTATAAGAATATAGGTCAGAGTCCTCATATGTGGTCCCTCGCGTAATATATGATTGTCCGTGCGGCATATATGCCTGATTTTAGAAAACACTACATATGTCATGGTACTGAATACAAATGTGTAGTCTACCCCAAGATGGCTGTCACAGCTCTGAAGTACCAGACGTTACAGAAACACGTCAGAACCACGCGCTCCGGTATGACGTACTTACCAGTGACGTCACAAGTCAGGTGCGTGCACAAATTATTTAAAGGGATATATATCGGATGCGTTTTATTTACAAACTAAGTTGTAGATTTCAGAAAATAATTTCGTTGTATGTAACCAACTGTACTGTTGGTGTGTGCATAATATATATTAATTCCAAGATAGATTATGGTGAATGGTTCCGAGCTGCGAGCATTACATTAAGTTGGTGTGAGCTCTTTTGAAGAGCGTAGTTGCATGAGCATGTACTAGTACTAGTAAGTGGCTAATAACCATACCTTTGAAGAGTATTCATACTATTGTAAAAAATATCGTAAATGGGTATCTAAAATGGACGTGTCCATCGCGAAATTAATGATTATAACAACGAGGCGCGTTCACGTGGTGTTAGCGAAATCCTAAGGTGGAGTTGCGTTTATATTATTATAAAAATTCAATATCATGCATCAATATATGCTATCCCCTAAAAGTCACGGAAACAAATTCGTTTTATATAACCAACTGTAATGTTGGGGTGTGGATATTATATCTTAATTCCAAGATAGATTATGTTGAATGGTTCTGAGCTGGGCCATACCATTAAGTTAGCGTGAGCTCTGTTAAAGAGCGTTGTTGTTTGAATGTGTAAGTGACTCAACATAAAATTTTATAAATTATCGTAAATGGGTATCAAAAATGGACATGCCTACCGCGAAATTAGTGATTATAACAAAGAGGCGCGTTCGCGTGGTGGTAGGAAAATCCTAAGGGGTGTGATTATATCATTATAAAAATTTAATTTCATCGCCAATGTGTTCTATAACCTAAAAGCTACGGAAACAAATTCGTGCTATATGACCAACTGCATGTACTGCTGGGATGTGGATGCTACATATTAATTCCAAGATTGATTATGGTGAATGCTTCCGAGCTGCGGCCATTATTTATGTTAGTATGGGCTCTTATAAAGAGCGTTGTTACTTGAGCATATAAGTGATTAAAACCATATCATTAAAGAGTATTCATAAAATTGTAAAATATTGTAAACAGGTATCAAAATGGACGTGATCATTCCGAAATTAATGATTATAACATACCGCTATTACCATTTATAATTGTTATATATGCTAGGAATCAAATTACCTAATATAACCAACTATACTGTTGGAAGTAATGTTAGTCTATGTGTCAATTAGCAAAAGTGTAATAATAATGAACTCAGTGCCACCATCTGTGATATATGTAGGTATACATGTATATATACATATTTAACATGTGCAATCAATAAGTTTTGTAACTAGTTTTGTAACTAGTAATTTTTTGCAACCATGTACATGCCATCGGTACCTGTATCGCACTAATGCCAATATGGCCGATCTGAAATACATAACGTCATGAAGATCAACAAATGAACGGGTACTTAAAATAAGAACGAGTCTGTCTATTAACTAAAGGTATAATAAACTGAATATAACAAGAGTGTGAAATTAAGTCGTCAAACGTTTAAAAACGAATGTTGCGTGTTGCCAAAAGCCTCACCGACGGATAGTATATGTTTTATGGTTTATGGCAATTATGCCAAAGGGGATGTCAGGAATGATAACTTATTGGCAAGGTCCGCAAGCACCACACCGACACACCGAGCAGGCAGATAAAAACCCGCGTGATGCATCGACTGGTAACCGGAAGGCGTGAACCCACGGCTATCTAAAAGTCAACAAAAACAGTTAGGATAGTAGAACGGTTGATTATTCATCGGTTATGTGAAGTTTTAATTGTGCGATAATAGTATAAGGCATATACATGTATATATTGAGTATACAGAGAAGTTACACACCCATAGTTACACAAATATAGATAAAGGTCATCGTAGCATGCATTGGATGAGTATATATACCTGTAGTTCCCGATAAATATAGTTAAAGGTCATCGTAGTGTGCATTGGATGAGAATATATACATGTAGCTCCCGATAAATATAGTTAAAGGTCATCGTAGTATATTAGATATGGATATTGTTTGCAAATTCCCAAATATATGTTTATGACGTATATTACCACATTTCCATCCATAGTTATGATGCATAGTAACCCTCCCCATTTATGTATGATGTATACGACGCACATCTTACAGTTATAATGTATATCACTCCTTTCCCATTTCATAGTTAAGTTCTATGCCATGCAACATGTTAACGTGTATGTCAGATATGATAATTTGGGCAAACTATATATAGTTGAAGGTTATCGTCTCTTATTGGACGAGCAGTTACTCATAATATCGTTAAGGGTTATCGTTGCCCATAGGATGAAAATTGTTAGTAAATTCATAAATATATGGATAGAGTTAAATGGTTTCCATAGATGCATACATACAGCAACAGTTTATCGCTGTCAGATATTATATATTTTGATTTTATAAACCTTATTATAAATGGCACACCTTTTCTGGTGGTATGTTTATGTATATGTTTATTGTTATGCAGTGTTTGACTATCAGTATATCCTGATGGTTTTGGAGGAAAAATAATTAACCAATTTTGGAAAATGTTTACTAAGACCATGTCCAAAAGATAGCATTTAAAAAGTTGGGATCGAAAAAACTATACCAGCAAAGAGTTCTCAAGAGCATAACTCTGGTATAACAGACATCAAATACAGCCTGTTTGTGTGATAGGTTTCGGCCCTTAATGCTCGACCTAATTGGTCACCAGAGAGGGGCCGTATAGAACAAATTACCATTCTATACCTCCAGCTGGAAAAATGTGGCCAAATTTCCCTCTCCATCAAAATACATGACGTCAAACTAGATAAAAAATCCGCGCGAACGAGAGTCTCTCATACCGGTAAACACGAGTCCGTTAATTGTTTAGATTTTACACGATATATTAACACGATATTCGTGTGATGAACGAGGCGCGTTCACGTGGTTGTAGGGAAATCATACATGGGGGGAGTTGTGTTTATATTTTATAACAAATCAATTTCATGCGATAATGTACGCTATAACTGAAAAGCTATGTTACCTTTTTATAAGAATATAGGTCAGAGTCCTCATATGTGGTCCCTCGCGTAATATATGATTGTCCGTGCGGCATATATGCCTGATTTTAGAAAACACTACATATGTCATGGTACTGAATACAAATGTGTAGTCTACCCCAAGATGGCTGTCACAGCTCTGAAGTACCAGACGTTACAGAAACACGTCAGAACCACGCGCTCCGGTATGACGTACTTACCAGTGACGTCACAAGTCAGGTGCGTGCACAAATTATTTAAAGGGATATATATCGGATGCGTTTTATTTACAAACTAAGTTGTAGATTTCAGAAAATAATTTCGTTGTATGTAACCAACTGTACTGTTGGTGTGTGCATAATATATATTAATTCCAAGATAGATTATGGTGAATGGTTCCGAGCTGCGAGCATTACATTAAGTTGGTGTGAGCTCTTTTGAAGAGCGTAGTTGCATGAGCATGTACTAGTACTAGTAAGTGGCTAATAACCATACCTTTGAAGAGTATTCATACTATTGTAAAAAATATCGTAAATGGGTATCTAAAATGGACGTGTCCATCGCGAAATTAATGATTATAACAACGAGGCGCGTTCACGTGGTGTTAGCGAAATCCTAAGGTGGAGTTGCGTTTATATTATTATAAAAATTCAATATCATGCATCAATATATGCTATCCCCTAAAAGTCACGGAAACAAATTCGTTTTATATAACCAACTGTAATGTTGGGGTGTGGATATTATATCTTAATTCCAAGATAGATTATGTTGAATGGTTCTGAGCTGGGCCATACCATTAAGTTAGCGTGAGCTCTGTTAAAGAGCGTTGTTGTTTGAATGTGTAAGTGACTCAACATAAAATTTTATAAATTATCGTAAATGGGTATCAAAAATGGACATGCCTACCGCGAAATTAGTGATTATAACAAAGAGGCGCGTTCGCGTGGTGGTAGGAAAATCCTAAGGGGTGTGATTATATCATTATAAAAATTTAATTTCATCGCCAATGTGTTCTATAACCTAAAAGCTACGGAAACAAATTCGTGCTATATGACCAACTGCATGTACTGCTGGGATGTGGATGCTACATATTAATTCCAAGATTGATTATGGTGAATGCTTCCGAGCTGCGGCCATTATTTATGTTAGTATGGGCTCTTATAAAGAGCGTTGTTACTTGAGCATATAAGTGATTAAAACCATATCATTAAAGAGTATTCATAAAATTGTAAAATATTGTAAACAGGTATCAAAATGGACGTGATCATTCCGAAATTAATGATTATAACATACCGCTATTACCATTTATAATTGTTATATATGCTAGGAATCAAATTACCTAATATAACCAACTATACTGTTGGAAGTAATGTTAGTCTATGTGTCAATTAGCAAAAGTGTAATAATAATGAACTCAGTGCCACCATCTGTGATATATGTAGGTATACATGTATATATACATATTTAACATGTGCAATCAATAAGTTTTGTAACTAGTTTTGTAACTAGTAATTTTTTGCAACCATGTACATGCCATCGGTACCTGTATCGCACTAATGCCAATATGGCCGATCTGAAATACATAACGTCATGAAGATCAACAAATGAACGGGTACTTAAAATAAGAACGAGTCTGTCTATTAACTAAAGGTATAATAAACTGAATATAACAAGAGTGTGAAATTAAGTCGTCAAACGTTTAAAAACGAATGTTGCGTGTTGCCAAAAGCCTCACCGACGGATAGTATATGTTTTATGGTTTATGGCAATTATGCCAAAGGGGATGTCAGGAATGATAACTTATTGGCAAGGTCCGCAAGCACCACACCGACACACCGAGCAGGCAGATAAAAACCCGCGTGATGCATCGACTGGTAACCGGAAGGCGTGAACCCACGGCTATCTAAAAGTCAACAAAAACAGTTAGGATAGTAGAACGGTTGATTATTCATCGGTTATGTGAAGTTTTAATTGTGCGATAATAGTATAAGGCATATACATGTATATATTGAGTATACAGAGAAGTTACACACCCATAGTTACACAAATATAGATAAAGGTCATCGTAGCATGCATTGGATGAGTATATATACCTGTAGTTCCCGATAAATATAGTTAAAGGTCATCGTAGTGTGCATTGGATGAGAATATATACATGTAGCTCCCGATAAATATAGTTAAAGGTCATCGTAGTATATTAGATATGGATATTGTTTGCAAATTCCCAAATATATGTTTATGACGTATATTACCACATTTCCATCCATAGTTATGATGCATAGTAACCCTCCCCATTTATGTATGATGTATACGACGCACATCTTACAGTTATAATGTATATCACTCCTTTCCCATTTCATAGTTAAGTTCTATGCCAACATGTTAACGTGTATGTCAGATATGATAATTTGGGCAAACTATATATAGTTGAAGGTTATCGTCTCTTATTGGACGAGCAGTTACTCATAATATCGTTAAGGGTTATCGTTGCCCATAGGATGAAAATTGTTAGTAAATTCATAAATATATGGATAGAGTTAAATGGTTTCCATAGATGCATACATACAGCAACAGTTTATCGCTGTCAGATATTATATATTTTGATTTTATAAACCTTATTATAAATGGCACACCTTTTCTGGTGGTATGTTTATGTATATGTTTATTGTTATGCAGTGTTTGACTATCAGTATATCCTGATGGTTTTGGAGGAAAAATAATTAACCAATTTTGGAAAATGTTTACTAAGACCATGTCCAAAAGATAGCATTTAAAAAGTTGGGATCGAAAAAACTATACCAGCAAAGAGTTCTCAAGAGCATAACTCTGGTATAACAGACATCAAATACAGCCTGTTTGTGTGATAGGTTTCGGCCCTTAATGCTCGACCTAATTGGTCACCAGAGAGGGGCCGTATAGAACAAATTACCATTCTATACCTCCAGCTGGAAAAATGTGGCCAAATTTCCCTCTCCATCAAAATACATGACGTCAAACTAGATAAAAAATCCGCGCGAACGAGAGTCTCTCATACCGGTAAACACGAGTCCGTTAATTGTTTAGATTTTACACGATATATTAACACGATATTCGTGTGATGAACGAGGCGCGTTCACGTGGTTGTAGGGAAATCATACATGGGGGGAGTTGTGTTTATATTTTATAACAAATCAATTTCATGCGATAATGTACGCTATAACTGAAAAGCTATGTTACCTTTTTATAAGAATATAGGTCAGAGTCCTCATATGTGGTCCCTCGCGTAATATATGATTGTCCGTGCGGCATATATGCCTGATTTTAGAAAACACTACATATGTCATGGTACTGAATACAAATGTGTAGTCTACCCCAAGATGGCTGTCACAGCTCTGAAGTACCAGACGTTACAGAAACACGTCAGAACCACGCGCTCCGGTATGACGTACTTACCAGTGACGTCACAAGTCAGGTGCGTGCACAAATTATTTAAAGGGATATATATCGGATGCGTTTTATTTACAAACTAAGTTGTAGATTTCAGAAAATAATTTCGTTGTATGTAACCAACTGTACTGTTGGTGTGTGCATAATATATATTAATTCCAAGATAGATTATGGTGAATGGTTCCGAGCTGCGAGCATTACATTAAGTTGGTGTGAGCTCTTTTGAAGAGCGTAGTTGCATGAGCATGTACTAGTACTAGTAAGTGGCTAATAACCATACCTTTGAAGAGTATTCATACTATTGTAAAAAATATCGTAAATGGGTATCTAAAATGGACGTGTCCATCGCGAAATTAATGATTATAACAACGAGGCGCGTTCACGTGGTGTTAGCGAAATCCTAAGGTGGAGTTGCGTTTATATTATTATAAAAATTCAATATCATGCATCAATATATGCTATCCCCTAAAAGTCACGGAAACAAATTCGTTTTATATAACCAACTGTAATGTTGGGGTGTGGATATTATATCTTAATTCCAAGATAGATTATGTTGAATGGTTCTGAGCTGGGCCATACCATTAAGTTAGCGTGAGCTCTGTTAAAGAGCGTTGTTGTTTGAATGTGTAAGTGACTCAACATAAAATTTTATAAATTATCGTAAATGGGTATCAAAAATGGACATGCCTACCGCGAAATTAGTGATTATAACAAAGAGGCGCGTTCGCGTGGTGGTAGGAAAATCCTAAGGGGTGTGATTATATCATTATAAAAATTTAATTTCATCGCCAATGTGTTCTATAACCTAAAAGCTACGGAAACAAATTCGTGCTATATGACCAACTGCATGTTTTTACTTCTCATGTAGTTAGCTGAAGTATGATGCATGTTATATTCATATTTCCGGTTATATACATAGTTTTTACTTCTCATGTAGTTAGCTGAAGTATGATGCATGTTATATTCATATTTCCGGTTATATACATAGTTTTTACTTCTCATGTAGTTAGCTGTGGTTCTGATGCATTTTATCTTCATATTTCCGTTTATATACATAGTTTTTACTTCTCGTGTAGTTAGCTGTGGTATGATGCATGTTATATTCATGTTTCCGGTTATATACATAGTTTTTACTTCTCGTGTAGTTAGCTGTGGTATGATGCATGTTATATTCATGTTTCCGGTTATATACATAGTTTTTACTTCTCGTGTAGTTAGCTGTGGTATGATGCATTTTATATTCATATTTCCGGTTATATACATAGTTTTTACTTCTCATGTAGTTAGCTGAAGTATGATGCATGTTATATTCATATTTCCGGTTATATACATAGTTTTTACTTCTCGTGTAGTTAGCTGTGGTATGATGCATGTTATATTCATATTTCCGGTTATATACATAGTTTTTACTTCTCATGTAGTTAGCTGTGGTATGATGCATTTTATATTCATATTTCCGTTTATATACATAGTTTTTACTTCTCATGTAGTTAGCTGTGGTATGATGCATTTTATATTCATATTTCCGGTTATATACATAGTTTTTACTTCTCATGTAGTTAGCTGTGGTATGATGCATTTTATATTCATATTTCCGTTTATATACATAGTTTTTACTTCTCATGTAGTTAGCTGTGGTATGATGCATTTTATATTCATATTTCCGTTTATATACATAGTTTTTACTTCTCATGTAGTTAGCTGTGGTATGATGCATTTTATATTCATATTTCCGGTTATATACATAGTTTTTACTTCTCATGTAGTTAGCTGTGGTATGATGCATTTTATATTCATATTTCCGTTTATATACATAGTTTTTACTTCTCATGTAGTTAGCTGTGGTATGATGCATTTTATATTCATATTTCCGGTTATATACATAGTTTTTACTTCTCGTGTAGTTAGCTGTGGTATGATGCATGTTATATTCATATTTCCGGTTATATACATAGTTTTTACTTCTCATGTAGTTAGCTATGGTATGATGCATTTTATATTCATATTTCCGGTTATATACATAGTTTTTACTTCTCGTGTAGTTAGCTGTGGTATGATGCATTTTATATTCATATTTCCGGTTATATACATAGTTTTTACTTCTCGTGTAGTTAGCTGAAGTATGATGCATGTTATATTCATATTTCCGGTTATATACATAGTTTTTACTTCTCGTGTAGTTAGCTGTGGTATGATGCATTTTATATTCATATTTCCGGTTATATACTTAGTTTTTACTTCTCACGTAGTTTGCTGTGGTACGATGCATTTTATATTCATACTTCCGTTCATATGCTGGCACCATATGGTTTTCTCTGAGAAAATGCCCGAAAAACATGCCGTGAAAATTTGCCAGTGTATGAACGTACCCTAAGAGTCACTTACGACGATTTACGTTTCAGTTAAATTTCCGCTATGTTATAGACAAGCATATAATAAAAGACATTATATAAAATATTTACTCACGTTTTGTCTCCGAAATGGACCTGTTGCTAGTCTGGTGGACGAGTTTCTAATTAAACTCAGTTAAATTAATCCGCTAATGATCAGAAGGTTGAACTAATCCGCAGCCAGGAGGATCACATGATCTTCGCTGAATCGCACGAACTTCCTGGTTCGAATTTTTTTTCACTAAAACTAATTGATTCGGAAGGGTCGCGAAGAAATTTGAGAAAAGAATACCCACTCGCCATGACACAATAACACAGACAATACGCGCAGTCAACCAGCGAAAATTTATTTGACAGAATCCGCGATTTACTAAAACTGATTCACTCGGGATGGTCCGACTGTCCAACTCCATTATAAGGTTATAAGCGTTAAATACCAAATAGTTAACAAACATACCAAATAGCTTTTCTTGACGCATAGTCATCTAATTTGAAATATTGTTATTTAGTGTAATAACCCTCGTCCGTCCGGGCGTGCGTGCGCACTGGCCAGAGTATACTTGTGGGGTGGCCGCACATACCTATGAATACTTGTGGGATGCGATCTTTTGTTTGAGTAACTTGTGGGGTGCAACCCACAACTGACGATTTTTTTAAGAGCGTATTTTTTTTTAGTTCGGTTAATAAGCCTACATGTAGATCATTGTGCGTGAATGGATTCGGTTAATAAGCCTACATGTATATCATTGTGTGCATAGAACAAGAGAGAGCAAATGTCTCTATTAGTGGCTATCAATGGCTAAAAAATAACTGTCATCAGTGAATCAAACTAATCAGTTAATTATTTGCATGTGTATCAACTCAGATGATCTGTTACTCTCAAAACATCAAAGTGTCCAAGTCGAGCATCGTGACTGCTTGTTATTTAGTATAATTGAAGTTGCTCCACTATAGACTAAAAAAAGTGGTATGCAATTATGCTAGATAATGGCCTGGTTGACCGACTAATCTGGAAATAGTTAGAAATTATGGAATTGTGTGAATCATGCACAATGACCTAGGTTTGCAGATATCAGCAATTTATCAAATAATATTTCCAATTGCAGCCTGGTAAATATCCTCTCTATGTAATTATTTTCAAAATATGTCAATTCTAGTTGAATTGGAGCTTAACTGATATGTCATGGATATGTCTACAAAATGTCGACAGCGACTCGAAAGTGAAGATTGAGTTCACTGTCCTGAAATGTTATTAGCTTAAAATGTGTTACAGACAAAATAGCCAAAATAATCACATGTTTGGTTCATGTAATAGCTTGCAGGGGAAAATGATATCTCACTGGATATGATGGGAAATGTATACTTTGTTTTTGGAAAATTCACACCTGGTCAAGTGGTCCTGCTAATATGCTATGATGCTGGTGATCCTGCTGATTTGCTATGATGCGAGTAGGACAATATGATGCCATTAAGAAAAAGTACCGTCATTTTTTCTAAATTTGTCATTTTCGCGGTGTTTGGCTAATCCGAGCGATTTCAGAAAAAAACAAGGTGTGTATATGAAACATCAAGAACATATATATTTTTGAAAAATTTAATAATGCCTGCGCTGGTGTTTCTAAAACGACGCGAATAACCATCTTGACTATAGTCTACTTTCAACAACTAATACAACCAGTATTGAAATTATTTCGCAATAAATATGTTTTTGAATGTTTCATACGCATAATGGCTTTTACTGGATATGTTCAGATTATCGAAACACCGTGAGCAAGACAAATTAAAAAAATAAAACGGTACTTTTTGTTAACAGCATTAGTTTGCCCAAACAGCATCAAAGTCTGGTCGATAAAAGGTTTGACCTAGCAAAAATTTGGACTAAGTTGGTTTGTATACCATTTTGAAGAGGAATATATCCTCTATAACATATCCAAAAGCCGCTAAAATCCGCTTTGAGCATTTATTTTAATTCAAGATGGCGTCCAAGATGGCTGCCATTTTTCGATAAAATGACCCCGTTTACTTTAAAATGCAATTTTGACAACAAGAACCATGGCAGCGGACATATCATGACATTCTCATGTTAAGCATATGTTGTTTTAAATTATCTGACCAGAACTCGATAGGAGAATCCAATATGGCCGCCAACATGGTGACCGAAAATTGAAAATTTGAATTTTTTTTACAACTTTTGGCATTAAAACACATTGTTTACATTATGTATCATATGTCTTTGTAAATAAGGGTTAGTGTTATGTAGTGATGATTTATGAATACACTAATACATAATATATGTTCCTGTCGCATGTTTTGTAGCTAAAATATTATGCAATTTCGACTAAGAAACCGCTCTCTATCGATTCGATTATCACTTTTTAATAGTTATGCGACATAATTAACCCAGTTGCATTTCACCCCAATTCGAAAGAGCTATACATAGTTAAAATTGCCACCAATACGTTAACAGAATCGATTAAGTGATTGGGTAATTCTGCGTCAAAAAACTGCTTTTGATAATACCAACATCGAGCTATCATTCAGAATTATAAATCTTAGAAATAATTTCAAAGAAGCTCAACGCTGATGTAAAATTAATCACCAGCATCGAATCCATCATCAAACGTGATTTCTTCAGAGTTATTACAACCTGAGCCTCGACAGTCACCACAAGCAACAACACACTTGAGTCCATTTTTTCTACACATGCATATTTTACTACCACAAGGGTTCTTGCTCGACAACTTACACTTACAGCGTACAAACTTAAGTAGAGCTTCTGGTGCTGGAGAAATGTCGGTCATGATTGGAACGAGGTATGCACGGGGCTCTAGAATATTGTTTTCCAGTGTCTTCCAAATCATTATTTGTAGATGGACACGTAGACTGTGATAAAAAGCTGCACGCTCAGTGGGTGGCAATTTTTCAGGGACCGGAGGCCCTTTGCCCGATGACACCATTTCCATAATTTTGCATATCGCAACATATTCAGATATTCATATTTCTTCCCATTTTACATACGGACACACATTTTGACACCAGCATGTCCAATGTCCTCTTGTTCTGCGTCAAGATCACACATTACATCAGGTATGCGTTGCAGGTGCTCGTTCATGGTTCTACGCACCATATTTCTTTACGTCTTTCCTTGGCCGAAAAATAGCAGATGTTGTGTCACACCCGGTCCACGCGTGTATAAAAAGTATGTTCGAGGCAACGACTTTGCCTACATTCAGAATTACATCTCCAATTTTGAATAGCTCAATGTTGTTCTTAGATGTCTTTCTTGCTTCTGAAAGCATATATACGTCACCAAGCTCTGACGCCCAATGATACACTAGAAGAGCCAATATATCAGTGTCGTCGGCAACGACAACTACATGCTCTGTATTAAAGGCCATCCCTACAGCACTGGAAACAATTAATGTATCTGCGTCACCACTGCTACATTGCACAGTGTGTCCTCTATCCTCAAGCACGCGAGCCAAGAGCTTGATGAATTGAGATTTATTCTTACTGTTTGATAGGAACAACTCTTGGTTAGGATGGGCTTTGGTCGATTCGGTGACGTTAATATCGGCACAGGTTTTACCTGCTCTCCTTGAATGTTCGTGGTCATTGATTGATGGACCCTGCTCATAACCATCAAGCACTACTGTGACTGAGCCATATTTGGCAATCAGATAACTGGAATACTGCTCATATATTGCGATGTAAGAAGAATCTGTTGACCATTTCACACGATGTAGAAGTGCACCTCCATCAACAACGAAAGCAGCATGCTCAGGAAGTTTGATCACATTTGACGACTCAGTAAGGATTTTCCCTAATTGAGACTTAGCCGGTTTGCGCATAAATTTATCTTTGAACAAGGCAGTTGGCACTGGTGACAATTCATGCGCGAAGAATGGTGCTGGGTCACCCCCCTCTGTGCTATAGCTATGAGACGTGAGAATAATACCATTGGGTTTATGCTAATATTTTCGTTGTCGATTTTGACCCCGGGTTTCAAACAATCAAGTGACCTAATCTGGTCTTTTTTTCTTAACGTCACATTCGGTACTTCTTTGCCATCAAATTGCTTTTGAATTTTATACCCAATTTCCTCAGTTCGATCACACGTTATGTTGTCATTGTCATTGGCGGCGAGACCAGATGATACATATCTGAGTCTAGAATCTTGAATTGTAGCGAACGGATCATGATCACCAAACCAATCTCCGATTTTAGATAAGTCATCATTATCACGTTTAATTCTCGATTTCCCCAATTCTACATGTTGTTCAGATGTTCTGTGCTTAGCCTCTGTCAAATCAGTCATGGCATCGTGAATTTCGGCACAGCGATGCATGATCTGTATCCACTGTGTCCGAACAGATTCAGTGACTCATCTACCCCTAGTCAAGCCACCCCTGCTCTTAACTGATCTCATCAGTACCTGTTCAATAACCAAATCGATCGGTATTCCTGCCCAGTATCTGCTGCTTCGCCTGACGGCGTGAAAGCCGTGTTCAATGAAAGATTTGTACAGATGTGGGTGTTCATTTGGTAGTTCAATCATCATTTGGAGGTATAGCCGGCAGCTTTTTGCATAACGAATGTGGCCCGTGGCGGCAAACATATTAATCATCTTACTGATGCTTACGATATGTAGATTCCAATCACATGTTCTGTCAGATCTTATGAAATCTTTAAGGGTTTGTATATACTGACAGTACTCTAGCCATAATTTCGCTGTAGCCGATTCCTCAGCGAGTGATGATGTATATCCTTCGATGTTAACCCCTAATCTTAAGAGTTCCTTAGACTGAACCGCAGTTTCAATTGGTACAGAACCTTCATCTACCTGCTTATACAGAAGCTTAAGTTGTTGTATGTCGGATGTCTCTATCTCTACACAAAGTTTGCTCTCACGGGGAGATACATGATTCAGTGGAAGCCAGTGTATGAGAAGCATTTGTTTCTAAATCACTTCGATTCGATACTTCATGTTCATTAGTTGCTTCTGGTTTCTCTGTAACTCTGTTGATAATAATTTTGTTGAGAGCTGCGTCAGCCAAAAAATGACCTCTCAGACCCCGAGAAACCGCTTTCCCGGACATCATATGTTGTACAGTATTCGAACCATAAGCACATTCTAGAGCTTCTTCTAAGCCGGAACCTCGCATCATTGCACATATGCTCACCAGAAAACTCATCATGACATGAAAGCCACCTAGACGGCAGACTATTCTCAGCGATTTTTATTTGATGATATCAACTGCTTTTATCCAGAGTGGCTGATCAAATGTGATGCATGGGGAATTATTTCCCAGTTTATCGGCTTGTTTCTCAACAAATAACAAGGTGGAATATATACAATCATAATCAGAAGGATTCATATCTATTATGGGTACAAAAATAACCTCTGATTTTTTGTGGCCACCTTCGCTGATGTCAAAAACATGTTGCATGTAACCCGACCAGTTAGGCCTGAGCTCATTTTGTTCAGTCATAAGGTAACCAGACTGCCAAAGCAAGTCTGCGTTCATGTTAGACGGCAAAGTGTATGGGAACAACGGAACATCAGTTCCACCAGGGGCTTGTATTGGATTGTAGACAGTCCCATGTCATGATTACCAGTGTAATTATGTATTGTCAACCCCTTATGCATTGTAACATACTCCACATTGAGTCGTTTATGTCTCGCTATAGCAGCGCGTCTTCGTGAGAGAGGAGACTGTTGTGACGAAAGGACAGCAATAATTCCCATCACATAGCAAGACCCTTTACCATCAATGGTTGCCACGGTGTGATCTACGTTATCACCAACCCATTGAGTGAAAGTCCCAGGACATGCTTCACTAACAACCTCATCTGGAGTCTCGGATTGTAAAACAGATTGCTTGTATCTCTCAATTTCATCATAAGATACCGAAAATCCCAGACTGGACAATTATGTGAGGAGCCATTTGGACCCAAATACATGATCTAATTCGACCCCAAGTCCAAACAAGATTGGGGATATCACAGAATTTGGTCGAGCAGATTGTACAATAGACTGGCCAAGACTGACTTGTTTAATACTGGATGGAATCAGAATTTGAAGTAATGTCTGCAAGTGTGCAGGAATCCATTGCCTGTTGTCACTAGCTATTGGGTAATAATCGGTGTCGAAATTAAATTCTTGTAACTGGGCCCTGATAAGTTTGGCCGCTGTGATTATTATTCGAGTTGCCTCTTCTCCAATATCACTCTTCCGGTCAGTGTACCACTTTTCATTGACTATGTGTTTGGCCATATCCCTGAAGCATACGTCATTCTTGCCGTGCATATTTGCGATGAAGATAAATTCTCCGTAATGGGCTAGGAGCTTCTGCTTTAGCCGTTTGACAGTGTAAACTTCTAAAATGTCAAGGAGTGCGACGAGTTTTTCGTGTAGTTCTGCAACAGTATAGAGCTCGGCTCCAGCTTCAGTTTCTAGCCAAACACAGAGTTGATCAAAATAATCCTGTTTATCACAGTCTGTCTTCCGACCAAAATTACCCTTATGTTCTACAGACAAAGTACTCGTCCTACCTGGGCTAAACTCTTTGAGGCAGTGGTAATGATATACCGCTTCAGCGCAACGAGGTCGATGCAGCCAATGAGGCGAACTTTCACTTCATCGCCCCAGGGATATCCCCTAGACTGACATGTATCAAGCAAGGTTGATCGCATTGGCAAACTTGTAACCATTCGTGCATTTTTTTCTTGATGGGTTTTTTTATCGAAAATTACCGGTTCACAGCAAAGGAAGCATTGCAACATATAATCAAATTGAGGGTTGTCTGATCTTAGCTTTTTAGGAGGCACCTGGACTGTAATGACATCCAACGAAACTCGCTTGTTGTCCGTGAAGTCACGTCGACAAGTTGGATGAACAAGAACCATTCCGGAAGAAGCCATACTGGTCCGATCGTTCAAATACTGCTTGAGTAGAGGACTCTGGCGTTTATCACAGAATTGTAATATATTTCGCAAACCCTTTTCACCAACTTGTACTGGTTGTGTTTCGATAGCACAGCAGCATATGACACACATTTCTTCAGAAAAAAATGAATAATCAAATGTTTCAGTGGGATTGTTTGAATCAGCCATAGCAAAACACTTAAAATAGCAATTTTCCGAGAGTAAGGATCAAAATTCAATTATATATGCACAAAAGACAACGTCGGGATAACCTCGCCAACGAAGCACCAAAAAACGAAACTTCGTCTATAAACCAAATATAATGATAAGTATTCTGCGTATGTTAACACCGCTAGGTCTCAGCAGAAGACTATCGAATGCAAAAGCAAGATCACAACGGACACGTGTTATCAATGTGAACAAACGAATGGAACAGTGACAATATTCGAACTGACAGTGAGAGAAACTTTTGGATGTGTTGTATATAGATATAAAGTGCGTTTGGATGGGGCGTATGACATAAAGAGCGTTCAATTCGAGTTTTACACGCATATTATCTTAACCACGCGAAAAATTTAGTTATATATGTTAATAAAGAGCGTTTTGTAAGCTTGACCAACGATTTAAAGAGCGGATTTTGATTCCAGTGACGAATTCTAAAAATATTTGTACACATATATCTTATATCAAATGAATAAGTAAGTGTAGGACGATTATCAGCCAGTATAAGCATTACTGAACTTTTGATTAATTTGCGAACTTCAAGATGACATCATCGCGGTCGCCATTTTGACCGCCTATGGCTGCGTCAAGAACATCTATGATATCGCTAGATTTACAACTAAGATTTCCCCTCGAGTACATCTAGAATCACAACGAAATATTGATACAAGAGTGAAAAAAAAAGTGTGTAAATATGAAATATTTTTGAAAAGAAATAGATTTTTCTAACTTTCGGTCGCCATTTTGGCGGCCATATTGGAGTTTTTGTCCGAATTTTGGTCGGATATTTTAAAAGAACACATGCTTACTACGTTACCGTCAATGTTTGTCCGCATTCATAACCTGGTTGGCAAAATTGCATTTTAAACTGACGGGGTCTTTTTATCAGATAATGACAGCCATCTTGGGACGCCATCTTGGATTACAAAAAATGTTCAAAGCGGATTTTAGCGGATTTTGGATATGTTATAGAGGAGATATTCCTCTTCAAGATGGTATAAAAACCAATTTAGTCCAAATTATTTCTAGGTTCACCCTCATATATGAGTTTATCGACCAGACTATCATACTTGACCAGGGGTGAAAATTGGATGCATATATCTTATACTAGTGTTTTGTGTGCATCTATCAGCTTCTGATGGATTACTGGATTTGTCCACTATATCGATGCATTAGAATTCTCATTTAGCAGTGCCGAATTTGACCACACAGGTAGACCTAGCATACACTCATCGCGCACTCACTTGGAATCTCCGATGCATGTAAATTTGTATTGACGAAACAAATAATGCCTACATCAGCCAGTATTTGGTAAACATCTTCATATTTGCCTGTGTTAAAATGTTTTTAAATTAAAGCAGCTTATGAAACAAGTTAAACTGTCATTAGAACTAAACGAGATAATTTCCCAGTAATATGAGTGATATCAGTGGGTTTTTTGCAGGTTTGGGGGGTGGTGGGTCCCCGAAAATGCCAGATGCAGAAAACTGCATACTTTCCTGCAATTTTTTAGCCTCCCCCTTATGGGACCATAATTATTTTAATTAGATTTATGACCCGTTTTATCCTCCATATGGGGAGGCACTGAAATGTTAGGGGGTCCATATATATATATATGTGGGCTATCTGTATACAGCCTTAAATATGGTTTCCATGGTTTTAAATCCGTGAAATGATCCATGCAGTATATATTCATCTTTCCATCTCATTACATGGCCTGTATCGTTTACTTTGGTTAAAGATATGATTATTATACATGTATGCATATATACATAAACTATATGGACATGACAATCTGCGGGATGGGATTGATGTCGAACGCATTTTTTCGTGTTTCGTGGCAATAGATGATAAACTTCATTTTAGTACCAAGTTTGCTTGTGGGTATAGCGTTATCGCTGTAAAAATGCATTTATACAGCTGTTCCACGGCCTTGATTTCGACAATGTTATGTTAGGTCAGTTGTCTCATGCAGCCATTGTATTCGTGAACATGATTGCTGTATTGTATTCCGTAACTTTGCCTTTTATTCGACGACATGACAATAGCAAGTGCATCAGTGTTTATTTAAAACCCACCGGCGTGTTATCCCTTTGTCCGGACAGGGCTCTTATCTGGCAGAACGCTCAAGCGTTTTGATCGCATGAGCATTATTTTAACGCCAGCAGTCATTCTTTTTTAAGAATGCCCGTGGGCATTATTTTTTAAGAATGCCCGGCATTATTTTTTACGAATACACGAGGGATTAAATCGGCTGAGGGACGTCATAGAGTGGCTCCTCCCCCAATCATGTAAGTTGAGTCAATATAGCGTGTCGGCAAGCTGCATTAAATATCGGAACACTTAAAGGTACTCAATCAGATCAGGCCCTTATACATTACTATTTCTTTGGCTTCGGGGATAAAAACTAATTGATTCGAGACGAGTAACATATCTATCAACGCTCATAGTGATCAGATTGTTTTTTGATGTTTTGTTATTTCTATTGTTTCTGGCCCAGAAACACGCCGTCAAAAGGATGGTCTCATTGCGTTATTAATACACTTGATTTTAGAGTTATCCAGCTTCGCCTGTTTGAATAAGTGTTTCTGTGAAAATTATACATCTCGAGAAAATTACAAACTTAGGGGCAATAATTGCAAACTTTAAAAATTAATATCTAATAACTCTGAGCTTTGATGGATGGGTTCCTCGACTCGAATCAAATATGTTGTTTACCCCTGAAGTCACAGAAATAGTAATTTAGGGGTGCTTAATCGGATTGAGTACCTTTAATTTGCTGAGCTAATTAAAACTCACAAATATTTAGCGATTTTGATTTTATATTGCCACGCCAAAAAATAAAATAAAATTTCTTCAAACTTTGATACAAAAACACCAACAGCTCTTTGGACTATTTAGAAAAGTCCGCAGACAGGCTAAAACACATATAGATAACATCTAAATACGTCCCTACGTCGGTCAAATAAACACAAAACCGTTTAACACAGATTTTAACTATACGTTACTTATTGAACGAGAAAGTGCTCACATGGTTATTTTTAATACAATGGGGAAGCACAGAAAAAATATAACATTTCCAGTATCAAATTGAAACAGAATAGCGTATACCCATGTGTATAGACATGTCATGCATATCTACTCTGGCTTCGCCAAGATATCATACTCCACTAGTTCAAAACATGATAACTTTCTGTTGCTCTGACAGGGAAGTTTTATAACATTGAAAAAAAATGCAGTTAACATAATGCTCGGTTATAACTGTTCCGTAATAACATTGTATTTTATAGCAGGTAAAGGTCCTAACTCGAGTTTGCATGGTTTGGGGGACTTTAATTTAATTAATCGATTGTACTATGCGTCGCTTGGAAAGTTGGAATTTCATTGATGTTGGCTCACAAAGCTACACAAATCTTGCAACCGCGAGCTGGGAATTTATATTCAAGGAACAAGTATTAACACAGAAATATATTCCCTGCATGGTTTGTTCAATCTTCAACCCCATCAGAAGATAATAGAAAAGGCTCCCAGGGTTTGAACATATGGGAAATGATATATACGGGGGTACGGGAGCCTGATAAATTATTATGGAATGTTAACGTATTTGATGTCGAATTAGATGGGGCATCTTTAAATCAAGAAAGAAATATAGTAAGATATTGCTCACATACACTGTCCGAATCCAAAGCGCAACGACAAACTTTGGAAGAAACATCCCTCAACTGGCGAGTCCTAATTCGAATTAAATAATAATTGAAATGTGTTGCTTTTCATCGTGGACATCACAAACTGTCCGTGCTGAACTGTGGGCGTGTACTCGGGTAATCAAGGCAGAGCTTTGGGCCAGACACAATTGATAGTTGGCTCCAACGACAATTCAATGAGTGGGTTTTAAGTCAGATAATATTCTCAGCGTCGGGAATTCGGTAAAGAATAGACTCGGGCAAGCCCTCGTCTATTCTTTTACCGAATTCCCTCTGCTTCGAACATTATCCTTTACAGACAACATGCATCAAGTGGGAATACATAATTTAAGTGTTGCTGTTGTTGGTTCCCTCGTGCGTGCTTCCTATAAGTATGGCATGTTAATTCCCGCGCCCTTAACTCTTTCATGAAGAGAGCTGAGCTGGTGCAGCATTAAAGATCATTTGCCAGTGCATTCTCTTATACATGCGAGTCTCCCATACGGAGCCTCGCATATATATAAGAGAATGCACTGGCTTTTACAAGGTAAAGAGTGTTGGGCCAATGTATCCTCTTATATATGCGTGGCCCCCTATAGGAGACTCGCATATTTACTTGCGCCACTCTATGCTGGACGCAAGTAATGTTTTCGGTCCGGATCTCTGTTTATTTGTCTGTTTATTTGTCCTTCCGTGAATATGTTACGTCATACCGGAAGTATATAATGTAAAGAATGCACATGCGCTAATATGAAACGGTTGCACCAATTGTAAATTAAATCCACGTATATACTTATATTGCATTGTTATCTGGTTTAATTTTGGTAATAAATCGTTCATAAAAGAACAATATTGAAGGATTTCTTTCTGGAAACCGATAAAGACGTCATGACGTCACGACGCACATCAGGACGTCACAGGGCGCGCAAAACACCAGACATGATTGCGTCGATGTCCAGACAGCTGAGACTCGTATTACATGCACGGGCAGGCTAAACCGATCCATCTGCCAACAGCTTCGTGTTTTATTATTATAAATATATTATATATATACCCTGCATGGAAAAATAAAAATTGGCATCCCCAAACACACCTCGCACCAGCATCCCATCATCCAAAGAGCTCCGATACAGATCTCGGTAATCCATTTCGGTATGAATGAAGAATGGGAATATCTGTTTTTTTTATTGAAAACGCGCGGGCGCCGCTGACGACGTCATCGCATATTTCACCACATTTTCCCGAACGTCAAAACAAGTGTGTTTCTTTTTGTTAAAAGAAACACACTTGAATTGATGTTCGGGAAAATTTGGTGAAATATGCGATGACGTCGTCAGCGGCGTTCGCGCGTTTCATATAATATGGAGCGCAGTGTATCGTTTTTTTATCTTCAAAATGTTCTCTAAACTAAAAGAGAAAATTTTGCAGGGGGCGTCGGAAAAAAATTCCAGGCACGTATGATCATTTTAATTTTTTCCGGTCTTGTGGGACCCACCCACCCAATTTCTTCCGTTTCCGGCCTTTTTTTCCAGGCAATTTTTTTCCGTTTTTTCCGGTAAGTTTTGGACACCCACCCCCTTAAATTTGAGAAAATTTATCATATAAGTGTCATTAATCAAGAAATGTGTCAACATATTCACATTTTAAGGGATATATAGGCAGATTGCCAAAGTTTTTATTAACATTCATTTTCATAATATATAGTCACATGATCTAGTCACATAATCACATTTGAGTATTCTACATAATACATGGTACCGGTACAACAAATTTCAGATTATTTGATATTTTGATATTTGCTATGTGATATACAGTAATGCCCTAATTAACCGAATCCATAACCACAGCAGAATAATAGGTAATTTTTCAGGATTTAGTCGGAAATATGGCTTGTTGTCATTCATCGGAAAGCTCTCGGGGAGAGCTTTCCGATGAATGACAACAAGCCATATTTCCGACTAAATCCTGAAAAATTACCTATTATTCTGCTGTGGTTATGGAGTCGTTTAATTAGGGCATTACTGTATTGCTGGAATCAAATTGTTTATCAAAACATGTGGAAATACAACTGTTCATCCCAGTTCATCCCAGTTTGAAGAATAATGCTAATACCAAACATAACCATGATATACCCGCGCTACTCTTCTGGTGGCATCTCAGAAACCAGAACTGAGGAAACATGTTATAGCGTGTAATGGCAGGCTGGTAGCCACTGCCTGAAGTAATAGGCTTCGTAATAATTGGGAATAATATGGATGGATAGCCCAATTTCACTTCATTTTTGCTCACAATATCAGTGACGATAAAATCTTCGTTACTGTGATTAACATTACAAGCTGATCCACATTAACATGGAAAACAAGGTGGATTACCGCTGAGGCAGCGAAATACGTGTGGAATCCATACTGGAGACCCACATACAACAAGGGTGGACTTTATCCTGATTTGTCTGAATTTTATTGACTGGGTAATTTGCCTTCAATTTATTTGTTAAGATTTTATGTTTTACGTTGTCAAAAGTCTATTTTATTCCATTATTTATTATATCTTTATTTCCATGTCACATATGGTCAAGTGTGCTTTCATTTTATTACTTATTTTCAGCTGAGTTCTGCATAGTTATTCTTATTTTGTTGTATCAGTAGATGGAATCCTGATTAAATTTTATTTTTCCAGTAGCGCAGTTTCTAGTTCTATCAAGTTGAATTTGGGTTATTGTTGGTTATTGTGCAACTGATCCAACTTCTGATAACCTCTATATGTAGTATAGCATTACTATTAACTATATATGACCCGTTTCTGTTCAAAACACATAAAAATAAGACTCAATAGCAGGAATGGAAAAAAAATTTGGCATATGGAAAAAACTGTTTTTTGGACCCAAGAGACACCCACCCACCCCATCATACGTGCCTGGACATTTTTTCCGACCCCCCCCCTGTTGGCAGAAGAATGTTAGAGATTCGGAGAGCCATAAGATAGCCATTAGAGCTGGAGTTCAAGAATTCCTGCAAAGACGGAGACCCAGTCCTCCCAAGGTGTATGTGGAAACTCCAGAGTGGAACCCTACGTATAAGGAGGGTGCATTATATCCAGATTTGTCTGAATTTAATCCTCCAAGACCACTGCCAAGGTGGATTACCACTGAGGCAGCGAAATACGTGCGGAATCCATACTGGAGACCCACATACAACAAGGGTGGACTTTATCCTGATTTGTCTGAATTTTATTGACTCGGCAAACAATTTAAACGGCCCTTTTCAGGGCCACCCAAATTTTTCAAAAGCTACGCTCTGAAATTGCTAAAAAACGTAACAAGTAATTAAATCAATAATATTTTATTCACCATTTTTAACTTTCTTGGAAGATTATCGCGATAAACGTCTTTTTCTCTTTCTGGTAGGCAAAGTGGTCTGCTTAATTTCAGTATCATTAGCGCTTTTGGCTACAGCATTTATCACTTCCATCTGCGAATCCTCCGTGTTTAGAATAGTGATTTCATCATTTGATACCTCGGTTGAGGCGTATAATTCACAACTCTCAGTTTTCACATCCGCGATCTCGTTAATTGACATCGCGGTTGAGTTCCATTGTTCCCCACTTTCAGCTTTCATATCCGCTATCTCATTAGTTAATGTCACAGTTTGATCAATGTCCATTACATCACATGGTGTGAGATAATCGTTGTCTGATGTGCGCGTCCAAGTAGACTTCCCAGGAGTAGATTCACTCAGCGTCAATGATGATTTTTTCATCTGATCAATCTTCTTTTTCGTAGTGCCATCACATTGAAAAGCCCAATGTGAACTCGAGTTGCACCTAAAACAGTTACCGTATGGTGGTACCCACTTTGTATTCTTTAAAACTTCTAATGCAAATTTTCGTAAATGTTGTAGGTTGTTACTCTGTAATCTTGGATCCACTGTGAGCGTTCGGTGCGTTATTCAATCGTCAGTGGAATGACGACGTGATGAAAATTCACGTCGATTTTATGCTCTGACACGGACGATGACTGCGCATGTCCATGTCAGAGCATAAAAGCGACGCGAATTTTCATCACGTCGTCATTTCACGATGAAGCGCCTTGTGACATATTCAGATAGCGAAAGCGAACGAGATAATAGAAAGAGAGTGCGACTGGATGATGACTGTAAATATTATACTATAAAAAATCTGACCGATAAATACTCGAGGAAATTTAAAACAGCATCAAATAAATTCAACGTCACATTTCAAGAATTTCATCAACCATTTCAAACTGTTCACAGAATTTTCAAAGATCTGGTGAACAGTTTGAAAGATGAGTGTGATGCAGGACCAAAAGATCAAATGAGAATTTCCATCTTTCATCCAGGGTTAGATCTAGGGATTCACGTCCCGTTCACTTAAGCAAAAGACCTGACGGGTGAATTATTGCTTGACAACATAGAAAAAGTTGCACAATCGAAAACAAAATTCAAAATTCATGACGGACAGATGACATTTGACATCACTGTCACGCATATGCCTACAGGGACCGCAAGACATACCTTACATTATGGAGCATTCGGTGAACAAAATCAAATGAAAACAGTAAAGAAAAGTATTCTTCTGATTCAGAACGCAGAAGATAACATGTGTTTTGCGAGGGCTGTCGTTGTTGGTATGTGTAATGTTGACAAAAAAGATACAACTGAATGGAAGCAACAATGGAAACGGATTATGAGACCAGCAAGAGTTACACAACGGGAAGCTGCAAAGTCATTGTTGGATAAAGTGGGGTTATCACACGAAACCAGTTGCGGGGTTGAGGAATACAAAATTATTCAGGAACAACTATATCCTGAGTATGTTATAAAAATACATAAGCAATTTGCTGACGAAGGCTTTCTTTTTCAACCACCACCAGTTGGGAAAGAAAGTAAAGTTGTCCATCTATATTTCAATGACAACCACTACGATGTGATCACAACTGTCACGGGATTCCTTGGATGTCATTATTACTGTGAACACTGTAGTGTCGGTTCAAACAACAGAGGTGATCATATATGTCCATACAAGTTTATGTGTTTCGAGGGTCAGATATGTCCCTTTGAACGATGGATACAATGCATCAAATGTAAGAGGACTTTTAGAAGTAAACGATGTCTCGACAATCATTTGAAAAACTCCAAAACATGACAAAACTATTTGTGATATGATACACAAATGCCAGAAATGTGGGGTTGAAATCGTCACACGAAAGGAGAAAAGACAAATATGTTCGGGAACAAAGAAGTGCAAATACTGTAAGGAAATCGTCGCATCAGATCACAGATGTCATATCCAGCAGTGCCAAAAGAGAGAAACACAGAAAGCAGTAAAGGTACGATTCATATTTTTTGATTTTGAATGTCAACAAGATACTGGTGTTCATATACCCAATTTTTGTGTTGCACAAACTGCTTTTGAAAATTGTATATGTAAACCCATTGATGAAATATGCATTTCATGTGATTCTGTATTGTCAAACAGAGAATATATTTTTAAAGGAGAGAATGTATTGGAAAGATTTTGCAAATGGTTGTTTTACACCAACGATCATAAAGGTACAACATGTATTGCTCACATTGCAAGAGGTTACGATAGTCAGTTCCTCTTACATTACTTGGTGAACAATGGAAATTCAGAACCTAATGTTATTATGAATGGCAACAAAATACTTAGTTTACAATGCAATGGTGTTAAAGTAATTGATTCATTGAGTTTCATCCCTATGGCATTATCTAAATTTCCAAAACATTCCAACTTGAAGAAATGGCTAAAGGTTATTTTCCACATTGGGCAAATACACAGGACTTTCAGAATTACGTAGGACCATATCTAGACAAAAAATACTATAAACCTGAAATCATGTCTGAGGAAAATAGAGATTAATTTCTGAAATGGTACGAAGCTAGGGGTGAAGATATTTTTGATTTTCAAAAAGAAATTCAAAAGTATTGTAAATCAGATGTAGACAATTTAAGACGTGGATGTGGCAAATTCAGACTATGTGTAATGGAAACTGATCAAATAGATCCATTTCGGGAAGCAATAACATTAGCTCAAACCTGTAACCTTGCATGGAGAAAAAGTTCATTACCAGAGAATTCTCTAGGTATAATTTCAGACGCTGGATAACCACAAGCGCGTATATTTTCAATGAAAGCAATTCGATGGCCACAGTACATTGCTACAAAACAAAATATAAACATAAAGCATGCTTTAAATGGTGGTGAAGTTAAAATAGGCACACATTTTGTTGATGGTTATCATGCAGAATCAAACACAGTGTATGAAATGTATGGGTGTGTTTTTCATGGCTGTCCTACTTGCTATCCAGATGGAAATCGCCGAAACCCATACAGTAATATAACAATGCATTAATTGTATGAAAAAACAATAAAAACGGAAACTGAAATCAAAAGCTTGGGATGAAAATTAATATGCATCTGGGAACATGACCTGGACAATAAATGTAAAGCAGACAAATATTTAAAACAAACTATTGATCAATTCTATTTGCATCAAGACCCAATTAAACCAAGGGAAGCATTATTTGGTGGCAGGACTAATGCTCTAAAATTATATCATGAAATAGAACCAACATCTAAACAGGAAATAAAATATATTGATATATGCAGTTTGTATCCTAGTGTAAATAAATATAAGGAGTACCCACTTGGTCATCCAACAATTCTAAGTCAGGAACAAATAGGAGACATCAAATCCTACAAAGGACTCATTAAATGCAAAGTATTACCTCCAAATAAATTGTACATTCCAGTGCTACCGATCCACTGTAAAAACAAAATGATATATACATTGTGTAAAACTTGTGCAGAAAATTAAAGTGGACAGTGTAATCATAAAACCGAACAGCGTGCTTTAGTTGGAGTTTGGACACATGTAGAATTATTCAAAGCAATAGAATTGGGTTACCAAATTCTGGAAGTGTATCAAGTTTGGCATTGGACTGAGTGGTCGGATAAAGTATACAGGGATTACATTGATAAATACCTCCAAATTAAACAAGAAGCAAGTGGATATCCAAATTCTGTTAAAAGTTAAGAAGATAAAGATAAATACATTAAAGATTATTATGAGGTTGAAGGTATAAAACATGAAAAAGAAAAAATCGAAAAAAACCCAGGACTCCGCCAGTGCGCAAAATTAATGATAAATTGCATATGGGGAAAAAATGCACAAAATAATATTCTTACTAAAACTGAATATATCTCAGAACCATCCAGTAATTTTGAACTATTAACTGATAAAAAATGTCACCGTCAAAGCAGTTGAAATTTTGAACAGGATAAATTCATATTATTCAGCTATGAAAATAAAACCGATATTATAGAACCACATCCATCTGCCAATGTAGTTGTTGCATCATTTGTCACAGCATATGCACGCTTGGAGTTTTAGAAAAACTCCAAGATAGGGTGTTGTATTTCGACACTGATAGCTGCATGTATATTTTCGATCCAGAGAAAGAAAATATCAAAACCGAAGACAGCTACCTTGGTAAATGGACTGATGAACATCCGGATGATAAAATCATGAAATTGGTAGGGTTAGGACCGAAAAATTATGGATATCAGTATCAGTATCAGTCATAAAATCTGTATGTAAGGTCAAGGGTATCACTCTGGATTATAAAACTAAACAGCAAATAAATTTTCATTCAATGGTTGAATGTGTTAACGACCGGTCAAATTTTCAACGTGTCATAAACTATCCATGCAGAATTAAACGCACAAAGAACCGAGAAGTAATTAGTGAAGAGCAAACAAAAACATTCCGATCTGTGTACACCAAACGACTTGTTGTGTGTGAATACAACACAATTCCTTATGGATGGAATTGATGTGTTACCAGCAGAAATGCTTTTGAAAATTTATAATAATTTGATCGAAATGTCAAAAATGGATCAAGAAATCAAACAAGAACTTAAGCAAGCTTGGTTTTTGAGGGAAAGTAGAATTATAATGGAGACTTTGCTGAACGGACATTTCTCTGAGGGACAGTCGACTGAGATGTTTGATTGAGATATCAGAATTTGAAACTGATTTCTTAATGGATATATTGGATCAACTGTTTTCAGATTATTGGATATTTCATGGTGTTCCTAAAAACGAAATAAACGAAATTCGTGCATTAGTTGGAAATAATTTTACTCGCTTTGCTAAATATCAAGACAGGATTCTCAATGAAAACACTTTGAAATTCGAAGAGGTGACGAGAATATATGGATACATTATTCTCCGAGAACCATGTACAATTTTCACTGCTGAAAAGTTATTTGAAGAAAAAGTGTCTTTCAGATTTAGATTATGAACTCATATGGACATTTGGAATAGTATGGAGTTATGGTGATTCTTCATAAAAAATAAAAAAGGTTGATTCCGAACAATCCTAATCAGTCTTACATGATCTGTCTCAGGGTAAAGATGGACGAATCATTGTTGTTCAAACATCCCTGTAACATTTTCATATCGGGACCAAGTGGTTGTGGTAAAACAGAATTTGTTAAGAAATTAATCGAATATAAAGATGACTTGTTCAAACCTGTTCCATACAAAGTCGTTTGGTGTTACAAAGAATGGCAAAATACCTATAGTCAGATGCAAGAATTTCACAATATTCAATTTATAAATGGAATACCGGATGATGACAATGAACTTGTCGATGACAGACTTACCGCACCTCGTCGTTTTTGATGACATGTTAGGTGATAAAGATGAAGAAAAAATTATGTTGTGGTTTACAAGAAAAGGACATCACAGAAATTTTTCTGTTATTTACATAACCCAAAACATGTTTCAGAAATCTAAAGCGAGTAGAACTTTGAGTTTGATTGCACATTACATGGTATTATTTCAAAGTGTGCGTGATAAAGGCCAAATAAAAATTCTTGCCTCTCAAATGCAAATACCTCATTTAATGCAAGCATATGATGATGCAACTTCAACCAATCATGGTTATTTACTACTCGATTTTCACCCAAAAACGGATAAATCGTTGAGACTTAGAACTGATATTTTCCATCGCTGGCTCACAAATGACGATCGAGTTGCGCTAATATATTCATCGGTATAAAGATAAGTGTATCAACATAACATTTCATTTCCAATCATGGAGTCGCATGAAGCAGTCTTGAGTGTATTTTCGACTATTGCTAAATTAATACTTGATGATCACTTAAAGCTTCCAAAGCAGACACGAACATTCCTGCAAAAACACAAAAAAAGAGCTGAAGAAAATAGATGACAGTAGAACTCATATCGATTCAAAAAAGAAAATACTTTTAAAAACAGGTGGAGGTGGTTTTCTTAGTGGAGTTTTGATCAGAAGTCTTCTCGGACAAAAAGAAAATAAATCAATTGCACGAGTTAGATCAAATAGAGTAAATGATACTCGAGTAAATTCTACGATTGCACAGCGAGCTAGTCCAGTCAGAGTAAATTCTACAATTGCACAGCGAACTACTCCAGCTAGAGTAAATTCTACTGGCTTAAGTTCTATATTTGCTAGATTTCAACCACTCAACGATCATGGTCCGCAACCAATTCCATCAATTCAAGAAGCAGAACATTCCCCGTTGGTTCAACGATACTCAAAAATTATGAATCTTTTAAACCCATCGAAATTAGCTTTGATGGCATTTGATCGTAATTTTAATAAACGTAAAAGTAAAAAGTAATTCAGTCATTTGACATTCAACTGTTGAAGAGTAAAGATGGTGAAAAAAACTCCACTGATTAAAAAATATGGTAGTTTTGTAATGGCTATGAATCAGGCACCAACTCATTTTCGGAAAAAAATGATAAAAGATGCCCCAAAGAGAGTGATTGATTGCATGTCAGAATGCTGTAAAAATATTTTAAAAGGCAATGTAAAACTAACAGAAGCTCAGAATCGTAAACTTCGTCCGAGGTGTAGACATCTCAGAGAACTTGCAAGTAAATCAACATCTTTGAAACGAAAAAAACAAATTTTAAACCAGAAAGGAGGTTTTTTACCACTTCTTATGCTAGCACCGTTGCTTGGTAAAGCACTCGCTGGAATACTTCGCGGTTAAACATGAAGAAAATGGTCGCTGTTCCCTTCAAAATGTTGGATGACATTAAAAAATGGAGAATGAGTCTAACTAATCCGAAATTAGCACCTAATCCTGAAATTACGAATATTTCAAAACTAAACAGAGATTTGAATTCAGTTTCTGATCAAAATTTGTCAGAGTCTGAGAAGGTTCAATTATATGATACAACTTTGCACAAATTGAAAACTTCTCAAAAATCAGTTAGAGCTATTTCAGCGCCGAAAACAGAACAACCATTTAATCATCATCATAGGGATGTGATAGAAAGTATTCCGTTAAAGATGAGAAAAAAAGCTGAACAACTTTTACAACTGATTTCAAAACATCCACAAATGAAGTTTGATGAAAATGGACAATTAACATATGGTGAAAAAGTTATTAGAGGATCAAATATTGTTGATCTCCTCAATGATATTGTACGACAAAGAAAAGGTTTCGAACCAACAGGTTAGCAAACCTTTTCACAAGGATTGAGCGAGCTTAATGTACCTCAAGATTTTGTAGGGAACAGAAACCGCTGGCTTTGGATTAAAAAACATTTGAAAGATGATTCAGATGATGATTTTGAAACTCCGGTACAAAGCATAACACCAAAACGATTTGATTCTCGTCGATTCACACCAATGAAAGGTATAAAAGCAAGACATTCAAAAACTAAAATAGCAGATAGGTTGACACCAAAGGGTATTAAAACAGAAAAACACAATGGGATCCATACTAGATGAACAGTTATCTAAAATTTTCTATAACCCGAAGAAAGTTGGAAGTTATGGCGGTGTAAAGAAGCTTTTTGATGAAGCGAAAAAGCAGAATAAAAAAATAAAACTCATAGATGTGAAGAAATGGTTGCAAGGCCAGTCGACATATACTTTACACAAACCAATAATTAGAAAATTCCAACGTAGAAAGACTGTTGTAGCGGGGATTGATATTCAATGGCAGGCAGATTTAGCTGATCTTCAGAATTTGAAAAAAACATAATGATAATTGCAGATATCTGTTGTGTGTGATAGACGTTTTTTTCAAAATTTGCTTGGGTACTGCCAATCCACGATAAATCTGGACAAACTTTGATCGAATCATTCAGGAAAATTTTGAAATCTTCAAAACGTAAACCAAAATCGTTTCAAGCTAATAAAGGTTCTGAATTCAAAAATGAAAAGTTTTTGAAATTTCTGCGATCAGAAAACATTCATTTCTTCACAACTGAGAATCCAGAGACTAAAGCAAGTATTGTTGAGCGATTTCAAAGAACTTTAAAAACTCGTATGTGGAAGTATTTCACACACAATAAAACTTCAAGATATATTGATGTTTTACAGCCCCTAGTCAATTATTACAACAATAGTTATCACCGTAGCATAAAATCGAAACCGTCGGAAGTTACTTTGAAAACTGAAGCTGAAATTTCCAAAAATCTATATGGAACAGGGAATAAAAAAGGAAAATCTACACTGAAAGTGGGTGACTTGGTTCGTATCAACAAAACCAAAAGAACATTTGAAAAGGGTTATTTACCAAACTGGACTCGTGAAATTTTCAAAGTTGATAAACTTTGTAAAACTAATCCAGTAATATACAAAGTTTCTGATCTTGATGGTGAAGAGATTGATGGATCATTCTACAAACATGAAATCCAGCATATAAAAGAGAGTAAGGTGTATGAAATAGAATCAGTTATTGATAAAAGAACGAGAAGAGTGGGTGGTAAAACAGTAAAAGAAATTAAAGTTCATTGGCTTGGATATCCAAACAAGTTTGACAGTTGGATCCCAGCTTCAAATTTAGTATAAAACAGAATATATCATGTTGGAAAATCATTCAGATTCAATTAATCTCGATGAACCATCACAATTTAAGTTCTGTGGTGAAAAAGTTGCTAAGAACCAAGTCACCTACTTCACGCAGATAATTATTATTTATATCATAATAATTACATCTATTGTACACATTAGTATCCAGAGCGCAAACAAAGAATTGTGGCTTATTCTTCTAAGTAGTTCTCTAGGTTATATTCTACCAACACCTGGACTGAAATTATTGAAAAATACTGAGAAAAAATGAATTCATTCTACATAACTCTCATGAGTGATAGTTCAATGTCACTTTACCCAGCCAACTCACACTGTTGTTTCACAGTTAAATTACCAAACACCATACATATTGATTAAGAGCTTTGGGAAGTTGCAATGGTTGAACTAATTGTACCATCAGAAACATACAACATTATTGGAGATGCCTGCAAAATAAAAATAAAAACTTCTGTTCCAAGATTTTTACAATATCTGCACAAGTTACCAATAAGTGAAGTAGTAATTTCAAAACCAGAAAATACCAGGAGCATATTCTGGTGGATCACATTTGACAGATGCAATTCAAGGTGTAATTGATATTACATTAAACAGATTGATGCCAGAACTGGAAATCGTGTTCAAAGCACAACAACGAGTTAAAATTTCAAACAATAGTTATACCAAAGTAGGTCTTGTACTCCCCAGAGCTCTTTTGGATAAACTTGGTTACAGAACAGAATCAGAGACTGCGACATTTGCTGCCCCTTCGATAACATTTCCATATGGAGTTGATTTAAATGCGGAGCATAATCAATTGTTTGTTTATTCTGACATTTCTGATTATACAATTCTTAGTGATGTTGAAGCACCGATATTACGAGTGACATCATTCGAGAGTAAAAGAATACATGATGGTATACATATTAAGCATGAATTCAAAAACTTACATTATGTGCCAGTATCAAAGTCTAGCTTTGATACCATAAATGTGTATATAACTGGTGATACTGGTAAACCAATTCAGTTTATTGGTGGAAAGTCTATGGTAAAGTTGCAATTCCGACGCCGAAGTAATTTGTATTTATGATGATCCCCGTGTATAGAGGCGTATCTAGACAGTATGGAAATGGAATTGGTTCACTATTCAAATCTGCAATGAGAACAGTAATACCGTTTCTAAAAACCTATTGGTCAGATTGCTAAACAAAAAGTATTCAAGCATGGACTTTCTGCAGTCGAAGATATCATTCATCGTGGTAAAAGTCCAAAAGAAGTATTTTTGAAACAAGGTAAAGAAGCATTGAAATCTTTTGGAAGGGAAACAATAAAGAAAATATCAACACCAAATGGCATAAATAGATCATCGCGACCTTTGAAAAATCATTCTTCTCGCAAACGAGTTAGAAGTAAGTCCATTAAAACGCCTGTGAAGAAATCAAAACGATCTCTCGATATATTTGATTAATCATGATGATGCAAAATGGATCATGCGAATGCAGCAAGTCCGAGTTAGATGCTTCTGATGTTCCACCAACAATGACAACGATGTTGGAATCACAATGGATAGAACATCACCCGATTAGCTCTTTGAATAATTCCGCACCGATAGAATTTGTAATTCCGCCTCAAACTGAAAAATGGACAGATGTAAATCAATCATATTTGTACCTGAAATTCAAAATCACAAAAGCAGATGGAACAAACTTGGTTGATGGTATTGATGAAATTGCGCCTATTAACAACTTTTTCCATAGCATGTTCAGTAGTATCGATATTTACCTAAATAACAAACTTGTAACGGCAAACGGAGATACCTATCCTTATCGAGCCTACATGGAAAATCTCTTGGCTTATTCTGGTGAATGTAAAGAAAATCAACTTGCCGCACTAGAAATGTGGTATCCCGAAACCGCTAAACAGTTCACCGAAAACACTAAAGCTGGTGGTAATGATGGATTGAAATCTCGCCAAGCAATCATAGCAGGTAGTAAAACGGTAGAATTGTGTGGTCGTTTACACACAGATATATTTCTACAAGAGAAATACTTACCAAATGGAATTGAGATAAGAATTCGTCTCAATAGAGCGAATCCAAAATTCTCTTTAATTGGTCAGGCCGACGGAAAAATAGTATTTGAAACGGCAGTTTTCAATGCTCGTACAATTACGCTGATGCCAGTAGTAGCAATTAACTTGAACCAAACAATAATACAAAAAAATATGAAAATACCGATTAGAAGAGTTGAAGTAAAAACATTCACTATTGGTGCAGGGCTTAGATCAAACATTGAAGATCACCTTTTTCAAGGACAAATGCCAAAGAGACTTTTCATAGGCTTGGTATCAAACAAAGATATGAATGGCGATATTGAAACGAACTCATTTCATTTCCAACACTTCAATCTGAAAAAACTTGAAGTTAGTCAGGACGGACATACCATACATAACCGACCATTTGAACCAAACTTTGAATCAGAACATGCCTAAGATCTTATTTATCACTGTATCAGTCTTCGGGTATGTTGGACAAAACAAATCCTTTGGTTTGAATCTCGAAAAATACATGAATGGTTATTGTTTCTGTGGTTACGACCTCACACCTGACCAAGGGGCAGAGGAAGGACATTTGCATCCTATAAAAACCGGTAACATAAGGTTAGAGCTTCAGTTTGCTACAGCTCTAGCTTCAGTGATCAACGTGATAGTCTATGCTGAGTTCGATAATCAAATTGAAATCAACAGTTTGCGAGAAATAATAACAGATTATTAAAAACATGGATGGATTGCATTTGGAGGAAAAATTGAGACTGGAAGTTGGAGGACTCGATTTCATTCCATATGTTTCTATCCTTGACAAAGTTCGGAAAACTTTCGAGAAATGTTTCGTTCATGAAATACAAAATCAAATTTCAAAAGAAGTGACACTCAATTGTGAAGGATGTAAAATAGATCATCCAAGTCAGACACGACATTTACTTTGTCTTTGGACACCACCTATACAATGGGAAGATATGTTCATTGATATAGTACTACTTAAATTGAACATCTACCGAGTTATGGAACAATGGTATCCAGAAATAGAATCATTTACACCACAAGAGAAATTTGAGGCATTCAAACTTTGGAAAGATATAAAGGAAGTTGTTCATGCAAACTGTATCCAATTTAATTCGGCTTTTGTTGACTTGTGGTGTGAAAAAGTAAAAACATACTACGAAGATAAACACTAGCGAACTTCAGCATATACTAGACAAATCATCCTACCTATGTTCATTGTATGGTGTGGTGTGTGCAAAAGATCAGTTACCACACGAGAAACCTCATCATGTAAAAGCATACATAGTAAATACACATACGTCAGAAAAGCCAGGAGAACACTGGGTTGCAATTTTCTTCAACATCACGGTACAAACGTGTGTGGTATCGACTGCATATTTGCTTTACATTTCTTGAAAAGCGGATATGGTATAAAAGTATTAGTTGAAATGAATTTTGATGGTGACTACTTCAAAAATGATAGAAAAGTATTTGATTGGTTTCATAGAAACTATGAGCCCTTACGAAAAGAATCAGAAACATTACCCAAAACATGTATTTCACAAAGACTTACTGTGAATTTCAGTGTTGATAAAATGTGTTCATTACCAATTGTTTAAACATGTTAAAATCATAATCAATTGTAAATATGTTGATTGTTAATGATGAAATGAGTTACCAAATGTAAATTATGTACATTTGCATTACCAATTATTTATTGTAAATATGATAATTTCATGATTAGTTGTAAATATGTTGATTCTTAATTCAAAAATAAAAGTTATGTTGTTGAAAAACAGTGTCTGTTTTTAATGATCGTCTTCGGCAAGGTCGGTGAAGATCTTAATTCACCAAAAAAGAAACACATTTGAACTTCATTCGGGAAAATTGGTAGAAAATCACAATGACGTCGTCAACGACGTCCGCGCGTTTTACATATAACAAAAATCCCATTTAGAGCATATCATTTCTTCACGATGGAATACCCTAAAACTGATCTTGGATCTTATGTCAGAGCCATCCGTGTATCGGCTCCGAGGGAAATTGCGGTGTGGGAGACCCTTTCCTGGCAGTATATGGTACAGGTGAAAAGTTCTTTGAACTATTCACTTTTGTCAATGCAACTTGGGCTCGCAATCCTACACTGTTCAGTGGACAGGAGACAGAAAACATCGAATGGTTTGGGACAACAGGTGGCTTACTTGCGGTGGCGGCAACCCTTCTGTGGAGAAAGCTCGTGTTTTGGGGAGAGAAGAAGCAGTACAGATTAGACGTATCCCCATTGAAGGGTGTGAGTATACCGCAAGGTATATTTCCACCTCTCATCGAGGGTTCGCTTGTGTTTCGGGAGTTGGATCAAGAGGATGGATTTGAGTTCCTAAAGACCCCTTATCCACTTTTCTTGTGATCTAACGTAAAACGGCCCTTTTCAGGGCCACCCAAAACCTGCTATCAGATGGCTCTTACATGCACATTTTCACAGCGCTAGCGTCTTCGAATTTATTCGAAAACTTTCGCTTTTGTTAAAAATGCACTGGTAAAGTAGCACAATTTACTAATGTCTCGATTTTTCTCGGTATTATTCTAAGTTCAGTTAGTCCAGCGAAGGGGAGCGCCCTTCGCTTACAAGTTACAACACTGCCATTAGAATCCGAGAAAAAATCGACACATTCGTAAATTGTGCTCTTTTCTGTCAAAAAAAACCCCTTCGAAGCGCTCATCTTACTCTTTTGGAATCAAGCACAACCTCTAGACCTACCCTGGGCGGGTCACTCTGGTCCCACCCCCTCGCTCGGGGCCACTCTGGCCAATGGACCAGAGTGGCCCCGAACGATGGGTTTGTATTTCTTCTGGCACATGCAGAGTGGCCCCGAGCGAGGGGGTGGGCCAGAGTGGCAGCCAATACTACTGGCATGATTGGGGAACACTAATCCCATCATGTTTTGAGAAGAAACATGATATGCTGACAATGCACTAAAGAGGTCCCGTTCCCACGGACAACCCGTCCCAAAGTGGAAATTACAGACACATAACGCAAGAAAACAGAGTATACATGTATATATTGCAACATTTTCTTTCATAATGATAAATCGATATTAATATCACTGTTTACACAGGTCAAGTTTGAGGTATTATCACGTCGCGTCCGGTGGTGTATACGTCCACGATTCCTTTGGCACACCCAATAGAGGTCGCATCCTAGATGACAGCTCAACATGGTCACCGGCAGCCATCTTGGATTTCGAGTTTGAATCCATCAGCGGACTCTACATATGCCACAGTCATGACCGGAGCGTCCCAAACATGTATGTGTACAATCAGCCTGGGGTCTAGATATGAGCTATATTAAATTTTCCATTTTTCGTTGAAAACAAATGTACGTCAGCGGCAATCTTGGGTTTCAACTTTGAATCCATCGACACGCTCTACAGGCCGCATTTATGAGCGGATCGTTCGAAAATGCTATGTGCACAATTGGCCTTGGGTCTAAATAGATGTGATGTATGGAATGTTTCCGTTTTCATAAAGAAAACCATGGCGCCAGTGGCTACTACCGCATTTATAGTACACACCGGGGCCTCATTTATGACTGGATCGTCGCCATATTTTATGTGTGCAATCGGACTTGGGTCTATATGTGACATGACCATTTTTTTCCGATTTTTCCTATAAGAACATTGCGGCCGGTGGCCTTCTTTGATTTCGACTTTGAATCTATCTGCACACTTTACACTATATACAGGCAACATTTATGACCAGATCGTCCTCAATTTTGATGTGTACAAACGGTCTGGGTCTGAATGAGAGCAATCGGGTTTACCCTGATTCTCAATGAAACAAAATGGCTGTCCACTGCATGATCATGAAATTAGCTATGGAGGTTGATATTGGCATATAGATGAGAACGAGTGCATTTGCATGTGCTTGCCTTTCTCAAACATGGTGGTCATCTTGGATTTCCCCCATTTTAACTCTATTACAGGCTACAACATTCATGCATGGGTATATTGAAGTTCAATGGGAGAGAGGAAGAGAGAGTGGGAGAGGGAGAGAGAGATAGAGAGAGAGAAAAAAAAAGAGGGGGAAGGCGGCAGTGGTGAAGACGAGACTGAATATCGTTCGGCTATTGGAGTTATGGTGAGTACTTTTAGTTCAACTACGTGAAGGTGTTGTTTAGAAGACGACGTTTTATCTGATAACCACGCAAGTTTGGCACATGTAAAGATAAATTTGGGGAACACTATTCCCATCATGTCTTGAGAAGAAACATGATATGCAGACATAATGCACTGAAGAGATGCCGTTTTCAAGGAAAACCCGTCCCAAAGTGGATACAGATACTTAACGCAAGAACACAGAGTATATATATTGCAACATTGTCTTTCATAATAATAAATCTATATATTAATATCACTGTTTACACAGGTCAACTTTGAGCTATTACCATGTCGCGTCCGTAAGACTACAGCGGTGGCGTACGTCCACAATTCCTTTGGCACACCGTAAGGTCGCATCCTAGATGTCAGCTAAACATGGCCACCAGCAGCCATCTTGGATTTCGAGTTTGAATCCATCAGCGGGCTCTATATACCTATACTGCAGCCATTTCCGAATAATCCCAACAATGTATGTGTACAATCAGCCTGGGGTCTAGATGTGAGCCATATCGAATGTTTCCATTTTTCGTTGAAAACAAATGCACGTCGGTGGCCATCTTGGGTTTCAACTTTGAATCCATCGACACGCTCTACGGGCTGCATTTATGACCGGACTGATTATGTATGCACAGCCTACTCACTACACAAACATGTTTGCACACCAACCAACCCACTACATTTCGGAAAGTCACTACGAAGATTATGTGCATGTCTGCATGAGTATATAGAAGTTCAATGGGAGAGAGATAGAGAAAGAGACAGGAGAAGGCGGATGTGGTAAAGACGAGACTGAATATCGTTCGGCTATAGGAGTTATAGTGTGTACTTTAATTCAACTACGCGGAGGTGTGGTTTATAAGACGACATTTGACCGGGTAACCACGCACGTTTTGCACCAATATGGATATATTTGGGGAACAATATTCCCATCATGTTTTGAGAAGAAACAAGGGACAGAGAATTCCATCTTGATATGCAGACATAATGCATTGAGGTGATCCCGTCCCCAAGGACAACCCGTCCCAAAATGGAAATTACAGATACTTAACGCAATAACACAGCGTATATATACAGCCGCCTTCTCTCTTTCATGATAATAGATATATTAATATCACTGTTTACACAGGTCAAGTTTGAGGTATTATCAAGTCGCGTCCGTAAGACTCATCTAGGATGCGAACTCTATAGGGTGTGCCAAAGGAATCGTGGACGTATACGACACCGCCCAGCTACACATGGTCACCGGCAGCCATCTTGGATTTCGAGTTTGAATCCATCAGCGGACTCTACATAATTATGCCGCAGTCATGACCGGATCGTCCCAACAATGGATGTGTACAATCAGCCTGAGTTCTAGATGTGAGCTATATCGAATTTTTCCATTTTTCGTTGAAAACAAACTGATTGCACGTCGGCGGCCATCTTGGGTTTCAACTTTGAATCCATCGACACGCTCTATAGGCCGTATTTATGAGCGGATCGTTCGAAAATGTTATGTGCACAATTGGCCTTGGGTCTATATAGATGTGATGTATGGAATGTTTCCGTTTTTCGTAAAGAAAACCATGGGCGCAAGTGGCCACTACCGCATTTATAGTACACACCGGGGCCTCATTTATGACTGGATCGTCGCCATATTTTATGTGTGCAATCGGACTTGGCTCTATATGTGACATGACCATTTTTTCCGATTTTCCTTTAAGAACATTGCGGCCGGTGGCCATCTTTGATTTCGACTTTGAATTTATCTGCACACTCTACACTATATACAGGCAACATTTATGACCTCAATTTTGATGTATACAAACGGTCTGGGTCTGAATGAGAGCTATCAGGTTTACCCTGATTCTCACTGAAACAAAATGGCTGTGCACTGCATGATCATGAAATTAGCTATGGGGGTTGATATTGGCATATATATGAGAACGGGTGCATTTGCATGTGCTTGCCTTTCTCTAACATGGTGGTCATCTTGGATTTCCCCCATTTTAACTCTATTACAGGCTACAACATTCGTTTGCATGGACTGATCATGTATTCACAGCCCACTCACTACACAAACATGTTTCCACACCAACCAACCCACTACATTTTGGAAAGTCAATATACGAAGATTACGTGCATGAATATATTGAAATTCAATGGGAGAGAAGGAGAGCGAGCGAGAGATGGAGAGAGAGAGATATATATATATATATATATATATATATATATATAGAAAGAGAGAGGGAGAAGGCGGCTGTGGTGAAGACGAGACTGAATTTATCGTTCAGCTATTGGAGTTATGGTGTTCAACTGCGCGGAGGTGTTGTTTAGAAGACGACATTTGATCGGGTAACCACGCACCTTTTGCACAAATCTCATATATATTTTTGAAGACCTCTGTCTGTCTGTCTGTCTGTTTGTCTGTCTGTCTGTATGTCTGTCCTTAATACAAATCTACGATTCTCGACCGATCGGGACGAAACTTGGTACGTGCGTGTAGTTTGACCAGGCGGTGGTCGTTGTCGTATTGGCGAGCCCGTGCGACACCCGTGCAGCGCATGCGCAGACGAGATCTCGGAAACTGGTGGAGCTATCGACTTGAAATTTGGTATGTGAATGTATCTTGCCCCGAGTACGAATTTTATCGGGTCGCCGAGCCCGTGCGACGCCAGCTTCGCGCATGCGCAGACGAGATCTCGGAAACGGGTGGAGCTATCGACTTGAAATTTGCTATGTGAATGTATCTTGCCCCGGATACGAATTTTATCTGGTCGACGAGCCCGTGCGACGCCAGCTTCGCGCATGCGCAGACCAGATATCGGAAACGGGTGGAGCTATCGACTTGGAAATTTGGTTTTTGAATAGCCCGGACAACGTCGGGCTCATCGGCTAGTCTATCTATTATATATTTTGGAAGATCTGTCTGTCTGTCTGTGTGTGTGTTCGCGATGAACTCGAAAAACGGCAGACCCGATTTCGATGAAACTTGGTATGTGTGGGTATTTTCGGCCGGGGACGAACATAGGCATATTAATTTGTCCGTGCGACGTGACCTTGAAATCGGGTAATTTCAAGGTTAAACGCCCGAATATCACGGGATTTCAATGAAACTTGGTATGTGTGGGTATCTTCGACCGGGGAGTGGCATAAACCTATTAATTTGTCCGTGCGACGTGACCTTGACCTTGACATCGGGTCATTTCAAGGTCAAATGCCCAAATATTACGGGATTTCAATGAAACTTGGTATGCGGGGTACATTCGTATGGGGAGTCTCATAAGCATATCCATTTGCCCGTGCGACGTGACCTTGACCTTGAAATCGGGTCAATTCAAGGTCAAATCGCCAATTTTGATGGGATTTCGACGAAATTTGATACATGGGGGTACTTTTGTCAACTGAGTGAAATCGTGACCCCGACCTGACCTTGACCTTCAAAATAATAAATTCAAGGTCAAATCGGGTAAAACCGGATGGATTTCGACGGGCACGTTTGTCGGGTACTTTTGTCCGGGCAGTGTTTTGGACTGGTCGAATCGTGACCCCACTTGACTTTGACCTTCAAAATGGACAATTCAAGGTCAAAGCCCGGACGAAGTCGGGTCACCTTCTAGTACTATATATTTTTGAGACTTCGTATATATGTGTGAATGTATGTACTTCATAGAATCCAAAACGCGTGTAAAGATTGAGCTCAAACTTCCTATGTAAGTGTCAAATCACACCGACACGACCGTGGTCGCGGTTTAGAGAAGCTCAGAGCACCCGTTCTCCAATCTCAAATCACCGCAAAGGCACGGCGGGGGTTAATCAAGTGATTATTTAATGAGCGTTTGTTTTTGACGCATCTCTATAAAGAGCGTCTGTTTCCCATTCAACGTTATTCGCATCTGCAGAGTTATACGGGAACGCAAACGTTATCGCTCGAAATTTATTCCCTGCGAGCACGGATGGCGCGCTTTGTTTTTACAGTATATATGTTACAGTAAATCAGTGAAATTAGTAATTACGCGAAATCCCTAGGAATTACATGAAACCACTAAACATGGTCCGTGGTTACACGAAATTACTGAATGTGTCAGGGATTTCATGAAACCACTAAAAGTGGCTAGGGATTACGCGTAATCACTGAAATTTGTTAATTGATTTTACACATTCTTACTGGTCAGATTTCAGTAAATAAGTGTAATGGATTTTAAGAGTCTCATTTGCTACTTTACACAATATAAGTCCAAACAAGTTGTCTCAATGACTAATTACCTTCTCTGTTGGCATTATTATAAATTAACAGCTAAGTGCTATTATGGAAGTTGTTTATGTTAATCATTTGAGCGATACTAAAATTAATAGCTGCTCATTACTATAAATACTGGGTTGTTTTCTATACATTCATCTTCATTCAGAAATGGCGTCCGATAACAAGGAGGAGAGGTTTAAAAATGAATTGTTTATGCAATATGAGCTGTGCAGTAAAAATCTCTTTCAGATATCGGAATATTCTAAAGTTATTACTCAACTGAAATTAGCTAGTGAAAATTCTAAAACCAAGGATCGGAACGCTTACTATTTGCTGAGCAAGTAAGTACATTTTATAGTTAATTTGTTTTGTAGTCCTTATTGCACATTGATAGCTACATGTAATTGAAGATTACTAACAACATAATTATGTTTTGTTTTTAATATAAAAGTTAATAATTCGAATAATAGTTATTGTATAATTTATAATATTATATATCAAAATTTGCATGCCAGTATCACATTTTCTTTAAATTAATGACCCGTATGTTTGTCATTACAGATATGAAATCATGCAGTGCGGTGATGTCGAGAAACTGATCAAACGACGTAGCAACCCTGAGGAACCTATTCTATATTTCGTCACAATGGAGAAACGTTTGATGTCATTCAACGAGCACACCTCGCTACTGGTCATGGCGGCCGCGACAGAATGATAAAAGAATTACAGAAAAAATACGCAAACATCTCAACAAAAGCTCTAGAGCTCTTCAAATCGTTGTGTATGGAGTGTCAGAAAAAGAGGGTTCGGCCGAAGACGAAAGGGGTGGTGGTGCGACCAATTCTGACGAAAGAGTTTACGAGTATATGTCAAGTGGATTTGATTGATATGCAATCCCTAGCAGTCTCCGACTATAACAGCCTAACATGTAAAAACAAGTAGATGATGACTTTGTATTGCGCTAAGTGAAAATCATCCGTGCTTCTGTTTTGTCTACAAAAAAGTGAAACTAAATTTGTAACTGGTATATTTCCATTTAATAAATTAAAGGCACGTGAGGCCTTAGTTGTCGAAAATATTCACATTTGTTCCAATCACCGTAAACAGAAAAAAACATTAAAACGCATACAGTTTCGTTCATATACACCTTGACCATCGCGTAAACAGCATGTTATCATAAATACCTACTATATTTTACCTTAGCAAGAGCCTGATTGTGTTACAGAAGACATCACAATGCTGCTGGCTAATCACACACAAATGGCATAAACGCCCTTTATTCGTTCCATATAAGTAATTCACCAACAAAGAACGCTCTTTATGTTTACCATCATAATATAAACAAACACCAGAAAAGTAACTTTTTTGTGCTTTTGTTTACATAACAATGGTCAAATATATGACAATAACATACTGTTTATGCGATATTTCTTATTTATATACGGACAAAGTCTGTCTAGATTTTGTTGTTCTTTCTGTTTGTGGCGGTTTTTGACGGGTGGAAATATTTTCACAGGATACCCACTGCCAAGGCCAACCGTACCTTTAAAGTATCGTTTAGCTAATAAATGTTTAAAAAATCGAGAAACACAGGAACATTGATGATGATTTATCTTAGCATCAAACATCTTATTGTATAAATGTTTGTAATATGACTATAATTTTTATGTATTTCATAACTTGTTTGCAATAAAAGAATTTAAACTTTAACTTGGTTGTCCTTCAGTAATTTCATGAAATCCCTGGTGCCTAAAATCAGTAATTACGCGAAATCCCTGAATTTTCTAGTAATTTCATGAAATCCCTACTCAGATCAGGGATTTCATGAATTTACTAAACGATTCAGGGATTTCGCGTAATTACTAATTTCACTGATTTACTGTAACATATACACCGAAATCATCCCACATAATCACGAATATAGCATCAGATTTCTCCCCAGATATACCGTTATAAAGCTACTGGAATCTGCCAATCTACGGGAAATTCCAGGGAATGCCGATTGAGCTCAAACTTGCTACCTACGGGAAGTGTCATATATATGAGTGTGTCCTTTATAGACTCTAACCGATTGAGCTCAAACTTGCTAAATAAGAAAATAGCCCCCAAGCCGTAAATATCAACAACAACGATATTGCTACCTACGGGGAGCAACGTTATTAGCATCTGCATAATTATGCAGAGAGAAAGTGCTTTCCTATTTTTAGAACGCAACACATGTTTACGTCGCGTTGGTGATTGAGGTTCACAACGGGGTTAATTGACTGTCCGCTCTTTGCGACGATGAGGTTCACGGCGGGGACTATTGACCAACACTCACAATTTCGTCTTTTGCATCAGATACCAACACCTCGACCGATCGGGACGAAACTTGGTACGTGAGTGTAGTTTGACCAGGTGGTCGTCGCTGTCGTATTGGCAAGCCCGTGCGACGCCAGATTCGCGCATGCGCAGACCAGATCTCGGAAACGGGTGGAGCTATCGACTTGAAATTTGGTTTTTGAGTAGCCCGGTCCTGTACGGGGTTACATTGAAAAACTAAAATTAATGGATCGACCAAAGCCATGGGACGAATGCCGCCAGTGGCGGGCTAACCTGCTAGTCTATTATATATTTTTGGAAGATCTGTCTGTGTGTCAGGGTGTCTGTGTGTGTGTGTGTGTCTGTCTGTTTCCAATGGACTCGAAAACGGCTGAGCCGATTTCGATGAAACTTGCTATGTGGGGGTATTTTCGGCCGGGGAGTGACATAGACCTATTAATCTGCCCGTGCGACGTGACCTTGACCTTGAAATCGGGTCATTTCAAGGTAAAATGCACGAATATCACGGGATTTCGATGAAACTTGGTATGTGGGGTATTTTCGGCAGGGCAGTGCCATAGGCCTATTAATTTGCCCGTGCGACGTGACCTTCACATTGAAATCGGGTCATTTCAAGGTCAAACGCCGAATATCACGGGATTTTGATGAAACTTGGTACGTGGGGGGGGGGGGTACTTTCGTATGGGGAGTCTCATAAGCATATTCATTTGCCCGTGCGATGTGACATTGACCTTGAAATCGGGTCAATTCAAGGTCAAATGGGATTTCCACGAAAGTTGATACATAGGGTTACTTTTGTCCACTGAGTGTTTTGGACGGGTCGAGTCGGGACCCCGACCTGACCTCGACCTTCAAAATGATCAATTGAAGGTCAAATCGGGTAAAACCGGATGGATTTCGACGGGCACGTTTGTCGGGTACTTTTGTCCGGGCAGTGTTTTGGACTGGTCAAATCGTGACCCCACTTGACCTTGACCTTCAAAACGGACAATTCAAGGTCAAAGCCCGGACGAAGTCGGGTCACCTTCTAGTATGGATATATTTGGGGAACAATATTCTCATCATGTTTTGAGAAGAAACAAGGGACAGAGCTTTCCAACTTGATATGCAGACATAATGCATTGAGGCGATCCCGTCCCCAAGGACAACCCGCGATCAGGACAACCCGTCCCAAAGTGGAAATTACAGATACTTAACGCAAGAACACAGAGTATATATATTGCAACAGTTTCTTTCATAATAATAGATATATTAATATCACTGTTTACACAGGTCAAGTTTGAGCTATTATCACGTCGCGTCGTTAAAACTACGGCGGTGGCGTTATACGTCCACGATTCCTTTTAGACCAGGCGCTTGGTGCATCAAAATGTAAGAATTGCACAAATTATGATAAAAGCATGAAACTTGCCACATATGTTGCTTGGACCTTACTGATCATTTTCAGATATGGACCCCACGAGATTTGGCCCCGCTTAGCAACGGTTGCTTGGCAATTACCCGAAAGTATAAAATGATCATATGAGGATGTATTACAGTATTTCATTCAACGTTATTTGTTGTGGATAGCATATTTGAGTTCTATTTGTGACATAGGATCAATTGCAAAATCTTTTACCTTGTTTCCTATCATAATGCCCATAACAACCGTTGATATGCAGCTACCCAGACAGTAAAATGTATATTTGGCACTCTTCTCTGACATTTTTGGACCAGAATTGGTGGTAGATTAGTCTTAAATACATTTTCTATATGCTAATACATCACACAGTGTATATTATATAGGGATGGATAGTTTCTATGGTTGGAAGGTGTCGTTGTGATCGTTCTTAAGAGACCAACACATATTATTTTTATGTTTACCCATTCCATAGTATGGTAAACATAGCGTCAACGTCCGGATTGACTACTCGTCGTTAGTCCGTCCGTCCGTTGTCTGTCTGCATGATGTCCGTAGACACGCATGGTGCGATAACTCGAACATTTTCTATCTGATCGGAATCAAATTTTGTATATGAATTTCTCAGACCAAAATACAGATCGAGTTCGAATATGGGTTTGATTTTTTAAAGGAGTTATGGCCCTCTTTCAACTTCGAATTCATGGATGCTATGATCACTAAACAAATTTATCTGATCCAAATTTGGTATGTGCGTTTTTCCACCTAAAATACAGTTCGAGTTCGAATATGGGTTATGGCCCTTGACATAGAATTAATGCATGCTTCGATAAATCAACCAGTTTTCATCTGATAGAACCAAATTTGGTATGTGAGTTTCTCAACTCAAAATACAGATCGTGTTTGAATCTGGGTTAAATCCTGTATTTTATACCAGAGTTATGGCCCCTTTTTAACTAAGAATTGAACAGATTTTAGATTTTTATGCTTACAATATATAACCATAGCAGCTTACAATTAATTACCTGTGATATCAGTTAGCTCTAAGTGAGAGACAATAGTAAACCTGTATTGTGGGAATTAGAGTTATGTTTAACCATCATATGTTCAGCAAAGCAGTGAAAGGTGTAATCCATTCATGAATTGGATCAGTCTACTGTTCATTTGTAGGTATGTTCTCAGAATTGGAGCAGACAGAGAGAACCGCATTTAGTAGCACTATTTTTATAAAGTTACACAGTCCTATAATGATATCTGATACTCACTGCTGCACATATACAATGACTTTAATAGCCATCTGTTGTTTATTGCATTTCCATAGTGTGTGGACAGTGTTGGCCCAGGGTTTATCAACTCCCACATAGCTCTTTGGTTTAGCCTATCAATGCAGTGTTCAAGTGACATACCCGGCACAGTCGCCTAATTTTATAGAGTTAAAATTGTTAACCCCGGTCATCAATTTATGATTTTGTATATTTGTCATGTAATCATTCTCCTATTATATCCCTTTCACTTGTATGGATTTTTGTTGTTAAAATGAACCCATCTCACCATTCCTGATACTTAGTAGAAATACCTTTCATCTGATATATCTCATTGTATTGATATGTGTGTAAATTTGGTATGTGAATTTATCAGTCCAAAATACAGATAGAGTTCGAATTTGGGTTTGATCCATTTTTTTTAAAATGGAGTTATGGCTTATGGATTATCGCGTCCGAACTGAAAATAGCTTATCACTATCGCCAAGGTATGGGTTAAACATCTGACGATCGTGATCGGCCGATCGTTAAATTTCAAAAGCATCAATGCCCATAATATAATGTCTTATATACATTGAATACTAACATTTCTGATGCACCTTTATTAATTGTTACTATTTTAACCAGTGAAACTTATAGAATTATTGGATTTATCTATCACAGATTTGGCATCAAAATATGCTAAAATTAACTTTTCAGGTTTGGACCATTGTTTTCATATAAAATGGAACTATCATTGGTATCAAAGGTGTTTATTGTTCTATTCTGTCCTAAATATTTCACACTGGTGTGTTTTGTAGACAAAATTACCCAAGATGGCTTGCAAAATTTGCAGATTTGGTAAAAAAGTAGATTTTCCACATATACATGTATCCGACCATTATTCTCTGCTGTTCCGAAAAAGTAGCAAATTGGGACTCTGTTGGTTATCAACCATGTTACTTAATCAACTTACAATTAAATTTAATGTTATATTCTGGTTGCCACAGTACCTTGTGAGTTATGACAAATTAATTTTAAAGGATGCAGTTTGGAATTTTGCCAAAAGCGTCTCTGGTCAGGTTTTGAACGGATATGCGCAGAAATGGAACTGAGCCGGAGCATATTTATTTGGCTACTGTCGCACATTAGCATAAAAAATTGATTGACTTAATACATGGTGTATATATGTCGAAATGGCAGCAATGAAGTGACTGTGTGGTGATGTGAGGTGAATAGTTATACAAGGAGTGGCTATTTGGTAATGGATGGGCTCCACATTGAGATGTATGGATGTATAAGGAGTGGTCATGTGCGAGGTGAATATGTATACATGGAAGCTGCATAGAGTGGCTATATGGTCATTGAAGTGGTCACTACTTCAATGACCATATGGGTATAACAAGAGTAGCTACATAAGTATCTGTGTTGTTTATGTATATATGAAGTGACTGTATGGTCATGTCTGGTATGCACATGTGCACCTTGGGTGGCTGTATTGTCATGGCTGGGTTTATATGTATAGATATGTTGGCTGTATGATTATGGGTAGGGTGCATGGACAAAAAGGGAGTGGTTGTATGATTATGGGCAATGCGTATATAGGTGTTCATGGAATGACTAAGATCATGATTGTTGAAGTGTATGTGCATACCTGTGTAGCTGCTTGGTCACTGGCTGGCGTGAGAGTACATATGAAGTGCCATTGTGGTATGTATGTATATGGCATGTATATGATTATTTTCTGGTGCTGATATATTGTCATAGGTGGGTGGATATGTATACAGGGAGTATATGTATGGTCATAAGAGTATACAGCGAGTGGCTGAATTGTCATGGGTGATGTGTATATGCAAGTCTGGAGTGTACAAATGGCCGTGTGTGAGGGGTATTATTATATGCATTTAATGGTAGGGTGTATATGTATACCTGAAGTGAAGCTATGGTCAAGTGCGGGTTGTATATGCATATCGTGAGTGGCTATATTGCCATGTGTATGACAAATAGGTATACATGGAGTGACCATAGGGCCAATGGTGGAGTAATATGTATACACGGTAAGACTGTATGGTCACAAATGTGGTGTATAAGTTTACAGTGTGTGGCTGAATTATCATGGGTGAGGTGTATATGCAAGTCTGGAGTGCATAAATGGCCGTGTGTACAGGGTATAACAATATATTGATGGGCTGTATCGCTATGGGTGTGGCGAATAGGTATACAGTGAGTGACCGTATGGCCAAATGGTGGAGTGAATAGGTATACACGGAGTGACAGTATGGTAATACATTTGGTGTATGATTGTCATGGGTGAGGTGTATATTCAAGCCTGCATGCAGTGTGTGAACGGCCGAGTGTTCGGGGTCATTTTATATATAGAAGGGCTGTATGCCAGTGTATGTCCATTTGGGGGCATATATATATATAAGGCTGTTTTCAGCATTAGGCAGACATGACCCTATTACCATCATTAGGCAGACATATACAAAAAACTTTAAAACCGCTCAATTTTAAACACTCTTTCTCTAGTTTTGTTCTAAATGTGACCACCAAGGTGTGATCAATGGGAATTTGTAATTCCTCAAGTAATATGAAATATACAAATTCTCAGGTCTGCCTAATTCTGAGAGGACCATTGACCATCATTAGGCAGACTGTGACATTATGCAGACCAAATCCGGTCTGCCTACTTTTTGCATGCCAGTCACAACTAGTTATCTGGGGCTTTAATTGTTAACACCTCTCCTTTTTCAACCGATTTAGGTTGTCTTTTGTCTATAAAATGATGGGACTGAAAAAAAAAATTTGTTAAAGGCATTTCAGCCCCGTTAGTTTTGAGACATGTATATTCTGTCGATATATACTTTCATCATTGTGCGGTCGAAACATCCACAGCGGTCTTGAAAAAATAAACTTTTCTGGTTTTTGCATTTTTATGTATAGGATGCAGCAAAAAAGAAGATAACAGGTCAAATGTCATTAAAACATCGAAAAATCTGGTGTATACATCGAAATTGAGTACAAATTTCGGGATTGAAAAAAGACCGCACAATGATGAAACTGTATATCGATCGAATATACATGTCTCAACATTATCGGGGCGGAAATGCCCTTTTCAACAATTTTTTCAATCCCATCATTTTATAAACAAAAGACAACCTAAATCCGTTGAACAAGGAGAGGTGTTAACAATTAAATCGCAAGATAACTGGTTGTGACTGGCATGCAAAAATTAGGCAGACCCGATTTCGTCTGCATAAATTCGCGGGTCGGCCTAATGCTTACTCTACATAGCTATATATATATATGCCCCCAATGGACATATATGCGGATATATTTGACAATGGTGTGTGTTAGGACCATTACATAATATGCCAGAATTTGAACTACGAATATTGCTTTGTGTGCTTATGAAAGACTACCAACGGAGAATGTGATAAGTGAAGTTTGCCCACTGAAAACAAGAAATAAATAGTATAATATATGACAGGAGAAATTTAAAATATCGCAGTTGTCTATTTGGATATAATAATTCAAAAAATTACTACATTGAACAAGATTGTTCTCAATTTATATTTGATCACCGTACCGGGGTGTTTCACATCACTTTAACATAAAATAGTGAGGTTCATAACGGTTTATATATAGCGCCAGACATATGTTTTCCGAAAGACATTATTATCTGGTGTACATCTACATGTAATTGTAAGAGCACTGCATGTCGTGAAAATATCAATTCACCTGTATTGTCGATTATCACAAAACGTGTATACACACGTCTGTTACAGTTACACCGAGACTACCAGTTCATATATAAATTGCCGACATTGATCAGACATAATAGGTCAGACATGCATACTGCATAAAAAGATAATTTCTGGTGCACGGCTAATTACAAGAGCACTGCATGCCGTGCAAATTTCTATTGACCGGATGTGTATTGTACGGTATATTCTGAAAAAATATATTTGTGAATAAAAATATCTCAAATAAATTGCAGACATTGATCAGACATAATAGGTTAGACATGCACAAAGAGCTGGTCTCGACATGTGGTTTCATTCAGGGGCCGCCTCTTGAAACGTGCTATTGATACCTCAGCGCTCTGGTGCTCTGTGTATCATTTTCTAAAAATTGTATGTCACAAGAACTGCACTCAATTCAACAAAAGAGCACGCTGTAAATCACGAGTAATAATTTAAGTTCAGACGGGCGAATCGACGCTCGTCAACCGCGAAGTCTCGCCAATTCAATTCCACAACGGTAAATTAAAACGAATGTGCGTGGTGGGAATACCGTATGTAAAGCGTTTACGATATTAAGCAAAAACACCGAACTCCGAGGGAACATACTAAGCCTCAAACACATGTAAAACATAAGTATGTCAGTCATATCCCGAGGTTCCTATCAGTCGTGGTTCGTTTCAGCTGGTGTCCGTGTCCGTAACAGCCGGTGGTCCGGTCCTAATTTAATTGTCAATAATCGTGGTTTGGTGTGATACAAGTTAAACAAATAGCTTCAGCATACAGACATGACTGCTCATGTTCCCGGTCCTGCTTGTACACAGTTGCACCCCTATTGCTATATCATTATGCAAGCAAGAGCGTTGACTCAGACTGCATAATTATATTAATTATATGTAAAGGGTGTCAACGCATACCTTGAAACCAATTTGGAAAGCTCGCATTATTATTTCGAGTTATCAGGAATAAGAAAGGCCAATACAGGGAACATATCTATTATATATTTTGGAAGATATGTCTGTGTGTGGTGTATCTGTCTGTGTGTGGTGTGTGTGTTCGCGATGAACTCGAAAACGGCCGACCCGATTTCGATGAAACTTCGTATGAGGGTACTATCGGTCGGGAAGTGGCATAGGCATATTATTTTTCAGATCCGAGGTCAACTTTTCACGTGCCGAGGTCAAATCTGTTTTTACGCCGTTTTGTGCTAATGACATTGGGCAATATATATATATATCTCGGAAACGGGTGGAGCTATCGACTTGAAATTTTGTATGTGAATGTATCTTGCCCCGGTACGAATTTTATCGGGTCGCCGAGTCCGTGCGACGCCAGCTTCGCGCAGACCAGATCTCGGAAACGGGTGGAGCTATCGACTTGAAATTTGGTTTTTGAATAGCCCGGACGAAGTCGGGTCACCTTCTAGTTGTATATATAAGTGAAAAGGCAGCAGTTCTCGTTAGCCACACAAATGTCGTATCAATTATGTTTTCCAACAATCTAGAAACAAGTTAATGCTAAACGGTCGTAAAAATAAAAAACACAGCCATCTTTTGGCCAACGTGCTGTACATTAGTTGAAAAATAAAGCTTTACCGATGAAGCTAATGGTGTGTTCTTGTGATCGCGCGTGAACTGCACCTCACAATCTAGTCGGATTCCTTATGTCGAAAAAAATGGTCGCGCGTTTTAGGAATGTTAAAAGCGATATGAGAACAGTTTCTATACCACCAGTGTGTCTATTTTCAGAATCTACCTGTTTCCAGCTTGATATTTTAGTGGAAACAGGTTTGTGTGAGGCTTTTGTTTGTGTACCCCTCCATTTTTTCCCCGTCCACCTTGTAATAAAAACATGCTATTACGCATAGCAAGTTCGGTAAGTGGTTTTCTTTGTTCATGGAAATCGAAAAACATGAGGAGATCTTGCCAAAAATTACTTAATTACATATCTTAATAAGGAATTTTATCATAAAATCATCAGATGAATTGTATTTATGACTGCATTTTCAATTTTCTTTTCAAATATTAAGGTATTGTTTGTTCTTAAAATCAGCTACATAACATATAGACGAACACGAACAATCTCCAAGGATATCCTGATCATATGCCACAAACAGAACTTTGATACATCGATTTTTGGTAAAGATATCGCAGAAAAGCTAACCCTACTCCCACCCTAGCTGATTTCACAAGTCATATTCCTTTGGTCGAAAACAATGGTCGCGCCATTTCGGATTGTCTAAGACGACATGCAAATGGTTTATTTATCAATAGCGTGACTACTTTCAGAGTTTACCTGTGTCCAGTTGAAATTTTATTGGAAAAAAGTGTTTTTGGACTGTTTTAAGAATTTAAAGAGCGTTTGCTTATTATACACATATTAATCCTCATAACTAACTTTCTGGTGGACTGTGCGAATTGAAATTAACAAAAGTGTCAAATATGGCGGTCTACTTTCAGAGTCTACTTGTTTCCAGTCTGACATTTTAATGGAAACAAATTGTTTGGACGGTTTAAAAAAAAAAAGCGTTTCCTGATTATACAGATATTAACTAACACGATTAGCCTTTTCGTGAATTGCGCGAGTTGAAATTATGCACATATGTCAAGTATGACTCAGAAATGTATTTTTGAGAATGGTGTCGTCAAATAAGTCTCCGCGGGTATAGTACTACAGTTGCGAACAGAACTAACGTTGGACCCTATAGAGAGTTTGACAATTTACTCAAATGTTCACAGTGGTGGAACTTAATGGCTATCATATATGCATGCGTCTTACATGTAATCTATCGTAATTACATGTGCTTTTACAAAATTAACTCGCAATATAGTCAGGCCACCAGATACAGTAGTTGATAAAAAATGTGGTTCACATCAATCATATACATCACAATCACGTGATTCAGTGATAATGTCCACTATTCTGGAAATGTAATGTTTATCAAGACTAAAGTTTCAGGATACGACGAAGTACCGCATAATACGGAGTTGTGTGCTAACAAATCTGCGAGTCATATTTATGTAAGTGTCAGTCAAAACTTTTAGGACATGGGAATATTTTTTGTATTTCATGGCCACGAAATACTAATTCGTGGCCACGAAATAACTAATTCGTGGCCACGAAATAACTAATTGTGATATACGATCATCAGTCCCATTGTTGTAATTGAAGCGGATAGAGGTGATCTGGTTGTTGTTGTCCACCATCTTGGCATGAGCCACGGCGATTTGAGATAAAGGGTGTTGTGGGGTGGCCCGTAAAACAAATTAAGTAATCACCAACCCGATCCAAAGTTGCCGCCGTCCTGGGGTGGGTTAAATAGCCACCCACGACATTCAGTATATCTTGGGGCCACCCCACAGCACCAATTATACCACATCAAACGGATAAGGGGCCGATAAATTGTATAGGTGCCATATTTGAACCCATCTGGGACGGCCATTTTGGATCGGGGATGGTGAAAGCGGGTGAATATTTAGTTTGTCTCAGGGGTCAGCCTACAATACACTGTATTCGACATAAAATGGGGGGGGGGTTGCATGGTACCATATATGGACCCCTCTGATTAGTTATCATTTTCGCTCGAGTGGGCTGAAGGTGTAAAAATTTAGCTTGCTTTGCGAGCCACGGTACAACACCCTTTATTTGATCTATATACTTCAAGTGACCGAGAAATAATGTGTACCCTATTTGACCCCTTCTGAGCGGCGATTTTGGATCTGGTATGGTTGAAAGTGGTGAATATTTATAAGTTTGTTTTGGGCCCACCCTACAAAACCTCTTATTTGATTTAAATTGGCCAATATGCCGACAGAAATGTCATTCCCATTCGATCCCTTGTGGTAAAAACTAATAAATATTCAGTTTGTCTTGGACTCATGTTTCCCCATTCTCCCTGAGCTAGTTTATATCGGACGTTCATATCCCCATAGAACCCGGGTCCCACGCCATAAGGGGTTTATAGTAGCTTCTCGTACGCATTGTTTCTAAAACATCAACTTAGTGTAACCATATCGTAAATGTATCTGGATATATGCAAAGGTCAATCGGTTATTTCGTGGCCACGAATTGGTTATTTCTTGGCCACGAATTAGTTATTTCTTGGCCACGAATTAGTTATTTCGTGCCCACGAATTAGTTATTTCGTGGCCACAAATTAGTTATTTCGTGGCCACCAAATTAGTTATTTCGTGGCCACGAATTAGTATTTCGTGGCCACAAAATAAAAATAAAAATTCCCATGTCCTAAACCAGCCACCGTAGCTTATGGATCATTCTATTTTGGTATTAAATTTGGAGAAACCCGACCAGCATCAATGTAACAACTACAACAACTCATCTATGCCAATGATATGTTTAGCCATATACATGTGGATAGGGCGGTATTGTTTAAAAATGTTAAACAATGTTATCATGTCCATATGTATTGCTAAATATTGCTGGGCTTATATAGATGGTTGTTCTATAATTCCTGGTCGGGTTTATCCGATGCAGTTAATACTCAAATGTCAAATTTGAGATATACCTGGTCGTCAAACTGAACCAGATGTCTTATCTAAGGTTGGCAAAGGTTGCTAATCAAATAACACAATGGTGTAATAATCATCCAGTGGTATTGACTTAATTTAGTCAGTGTCTAATCACATGGTGCTGGTTTTGTTAAAAGTTGGGCACATGCATGTCTACAACTATGCAGCCATGTTCTGCATAGGCCACTTATAATTATAAGATCGGGAGACTTTGCCACCGGTCCCGATAGCTCCTTAGTAACTGTTACTAAGCACCTATACTCGGAATTTGCAGGAAAATGCAACTATGGTTGATATCAAGTTTACTCATTCAGCTCTACTTTAGTGGAAATTAGAATTTACTTGATTTTCACAGCTATACACGAAGCGTGGAGATTAATTGTGGTCACTGTACTGAAGTTGGCCAAAAGTAACTGGTGTGGGAAGTGTGAAAGCAAAGCCTATACTGCTATAGTAAAGATCTCAGCTGCACCGAAATGTCCATTTATCAGTAGCACAAATCCTGCGAAAACACAGATTCTCTCAGTACATGTGGGATAGACTCCGATGACAACGATTGAGTTAATGACAACGAACAACTACCATCTATACCTGTGCATTTGTGACACTACATCCCGTTATGATCAACGATGTGGTTTTAAAACTAGTCAGTTGACAACATGACAGACAAGTATCAAATAAAACAATAATACAATATGTAATCACATCGTGAACAGTCTTGTTGTGAATATTTTCGTTTGATTCAATAGGCTGCATATTATCAAAATTACAAAACCATTCGACACTTACTTTTGCCAATTACTGTATCTTGGGGCATAACTATATCATATGTTGCAAATATTAAATCACGGATAGTTACAGTGGGTCAAACACGAGTGTTAAACTTCATATATAGTTGCGCAGGATTGCCAATAAGTGATATTACAATCAACGTTTGAGCATAACACGAAACTCTCCATAGGGTTAAGTGTTAAATTTTGATCGCAACTGTAGCCAGCAAGAATCATCTGATCACATCCATTCTTTTTAAAACTACGTCTGTGTTTCATACTTAGTATTTTGAGGTATATCAGTACGCGCATATCATCATACGCAAAATGGCGCCATTTATCCAAAGTTCTATAATCTCTATAGGGCTCAGTGTTAAATTTTGATCACAACTGTAGTCAACAGGAATGAACCGATCACATCAAAATTTTCACAAATACATGTAACGGTCATATCTAGTAGATTGGAGAAGTTTCAAATCGCACCGACCACCATACGCCAGATGGCACAATCTATCGTTTTCAGTAAATACGAAACGCTCTCTAAATTATGTTGATCCCGATTTAGGCCGACCCGCCAAAATTCAAGAATGGAAACAAGTCAATCCTGAAAACACACCTACTAGGCATACATAATCCGTTTTTAACAAAACAAAAATGCAAAATGACATAAGGAATCGCACAAACACAAATGAAAAGCTCATTCTGGGATCTCAGGCCTATATAGCGGAAATGTCATTACATTTCTTGATTAAGTACCCACACGTATAAGTTCTAGGGACGTGGCAAGAGGTTTCCCGTGGTAGAGCTCCATCAAATTTCCCACCATCTGCACCCTCTCCCCTTGAACCAAACATCAAACTCACACGTTAGCAGAATGCCTTTTCCACCCCCTTGGAAATATCCAACATGACACACCCTAAGATTGGAAAATTAGCAACTTTTATTGGTTGAAAAATCAAACAATGAGAACAGTTCCAACCTATATACGGTGTCAAATTAATGTCCAACTAATGTTGTGTCAGGCATGAAATTTCCAACTGCTGGAAATGTACCAAAGTTTAGTTTAAACATATTTATTTGTCAAATTTAGATAACACATGATATATAACACATACATTTGTTTATACAGACAATGTGATTGGAGGACAAGTGCTGCCTCACTTAAGCTTTGGTCTATATGTGACATGACCATTTTTTTCCGATTTTCCTTAAAAAACATGGCGACCGGTAGCCATCTTTGATTTCGACTTTGAATCTATCTGCACACTCTACACTACAGGCAACATTTATGGCCAGATCGTCCTCAATTTTGATGTGTACAATCGGTCTGGGTCTGAATGAGAACTATCAGGTTTACCATGATTCTCACTGAAACAAAATGGCTGTGCAGTGATCATGAAATTAGCTATGGAGGTTGATATTGGCATGTAGATGAGAACCAGTGCCTTTGCATGTGCTTGCTTTTCTCAAACATATGGTGGTCATCTTTGATTTCCCCCACTTAAACTCTTTATTACATGCTACATTATTCGTTTGTACGGACTGATTATGTATTCGCAGCCCACTCAATACACGAACATGTTTGCACACCAACCAACCCACTTCATTCTGGAAAGTCACTATACGATGTCAGTTAAACATGGCCACCGGCAGCCATCTTGGATTTCGAGTTTGAATCCATCAGCGGACTCTACATATACCGCAGTCATGACCGGATCGTCCCCAAAAAATTATGTGTACAATCAGCCTGGGGTCTAGATGTGAGTTGATATCGTGTACAATCAGCCAGGGGTCTAGATGTGAGTTGATATCGTGTACAATCAGCCTGGGGTCTAGATGTGAGTTGATATCGTGTACAATCAGCCTGGGGTCTAGATGTGAGTTGATATCGTGTACAATCAGCCTGGGGTCTAGATGTGAGTTGAATCAGCCTGGGGTCTAGATGTGAGTTGAATCAGCCTGGGGTCTAGATGTGAGTTGATATCGTGTACAATCAGCCAGGGGTCTAGATGTGAGTTGATATCGTGTACAATCAGCCTGGGGTCTAGATGTGAGTTGATATCGTGTACAATCAGCCTGGGGTCTAGATGTGAGTTGATATCGTGTACAATCAGCCTGGGGTCTAGATGTGAGTTGATATCGTGTACAATCAGCCTGGGGTCTAGATGTGAGTTGACTCAGCCTGGGGTCTAGATGTGAGTTGAATCAGCCTGGGGTCTAGATGTGAGTTGATATCGTGTACAATCAGCCTGGGGTCTAGATGTGAGTTGATATCGTGTACAATCAGCCAGGGGTCTAGATGTGAGTTGACTCAGCCTGGGGTCTAGATGTGAGTTGAATCAGCCTGGGGTCTAGATGTGAGTTGAATCAGCCTGGGGTCTAGATGTGAGTTGACTCAGCCTGGGGTCTAGATGTGAGTTGAATCAGCCAGGGGTCTAGATGTGAGTTGACTCAGCCTGGGGTCTAGATGTGAGTTGAATCAGCCAGGGGTCTAGATGTGAGTTGACTCAGCCTGGGGTCTAGATGTGAGTTGAATCAGCCAGGGGTCTAGATGTGAGTTGACTCAGCCTGGGGTCTAGATGTGAGTTGAATCAGCCTGGGGTCTAGATGTGAGTTGACTCAGCCTGGGGTCTAGATGTGAGTTGAATCAGCCAGGGGTCTAGATGTGAGTTGAATCAGCCTGGGGTCTAGATGTGAGTTGACTCAGCCTGGGGTCTAGATGTGAGTTGAATCAGCCAGGGGTCTAGATGTGAGTTGAATCAGCCTGGGGTCTAGATGTGAGTTGAATCAGCCTGGGGTCTAGATGTGAGTTGAATCAGCCTGGGGTCTAGATGTGAGTTGATATTATGTGTACAATCAGCCTGGGGTCTAGATGTGAGTTGAATCAGCCTGGGGTCTAGATGTGAGTTGATATCGAATTTTACGGATAATGTGCCCTTAATGTATTCTACAAATGTTCTAAATTATGAGATTATTGACGTCACTCATGAACTCATGTGAGATTGTGGTTGCGTGTTCTTGACTATTTATCATGTAGCTAACATCTGGGACATTGCGGGAAGTGACCACATTGTACGATTATCGTGAGGCAACGTTTGGCACACTGCACGGTATATTTCTCTGTCCACTATGACGACAGAATACGTAATTCCGAGCAAGGATACATTCCGGTAACGTCGTGGACTCGGGGTAAGTTCGTCGGTAACGCTCATTGCCGGACGGCCGCGGCAATTGGACACAATAGACTATTCTCCATTTGTTCTGCATTATTTCGCCGATATTAAAGGACATTTATTTGCAAATCTCACCTCACGCATATATGTATGCAGGAACTTGGCATTTATGAAGCAACTGTTTTGTAGGACATTGATTGACAATTCTTCCGAAGAAATCATATCGCGAGAAAAACAATTTTATATTCAATTCCTTGAATATCTGGAATTTACCATTTTCATGGATTAACTTAACGTTTTTAATAACAGATGTAATTAGATGTAACTGCCACAACAAGATGAACACACACCATGTCAGTGCCGATTATCGATACACATGCAGATGAATGCCGAGTTTTTCGCATATGATTGAATGTACAACACAGGATAAGTAAGAATTCCCATCCAAGTGGAATAACCATAAACTGACGAATTCATGTCGTACATGGTGTTATGTCGGTCGCGCTGGTGTCAGCCGTGCAATAATATTCACAATATAACTATGTGTAACAGGATATAGACCAAGCTGGAATACTGGTACATGTAAGTTCATAAGCCAAGCCAAGCTGGAATACTGGTACATGTAAGTTCATAAGCCAAGCCAAGCTGGAATACTGGTACATGTAAGTTCATAAGCCAAGCCAAGCTGGAATACTGGTACATGTAAGTTCATAAGCCAAGCCAAGCCGTTGATGGTTTCGACAGACGAGTAGACTATGATCGAATCCGCTTGTAGTACCGTAGCTTAGGTAGTAATACACGATTTCCAGCAATGTTGCCAACATGGGAGGGGGTACTGTACTTCAAATCAATACTGAGCCAATATCTTTAGCATCATGTCCCACCAAGCATGTTTTAATTCGACAGAAATTTTAGGTGTAATCATTTGTCTGTACTTTAGCTTCTTCGTACAATTTGTCATTGAATTATGCCCCTTGGGTTGCACACACAAAACGCTCAATTTTACCCATTTTTGTACTCAAATTGGCCATTTTCAACCCAAAAACAGACCATGATAGTGCGAATGTCAGTAAATAAGATTCTTCCACCTGATAGAGCTATGGGGGGGGGTGGTTTCTATTTGACCCATTTTTTCGGACTCGGCCCGAAATATTTTCGGCCCAAAAAGTGGCCATTTTTTAATATGTGACAGTTTGCCACATTTTCCGAAATTTTCCCGACCGAGCAGAGCGAAAACTGGAATTCGACCCACTCCCCCCCCCCCCCCCCCCTCAGCTAAGAAATGAACAGTTTTTATATTACTCTCCCGAGCAATGCTTCTATGGACTATTACCCGAAGAACACGGTGGCTCAATTCACCACCAAACTACCCGCTTCAATCAACCTCGAAGGACAATGGGAGGTAGACCTCGCTGAGATACAGTTTACCTATTCGTGGTATACCGTTTCTAGAGATGGTGTTTGGTTTGAGGTGAAGAGAAATAACAGATACCGAACGACCTATTTACCAGTAGGCAATTACGAAAATCTGCAACAAATGATATATGAGCTGTACATACAACGTGACTCAATATCAAAACCATTATATCGCGTTCACCTACAACGAATCTTCAAATTTTTTAGAAATGTCTATCAGAGAAAGGACGACTGTTAAGGTCAGTGAAATGTTCGCGCATATCATGGGTATGGACGTGCGTGAAATGAAGACCGGATATCACGAATCGGTGCACCCTGTCAGTATCGCTAGGGCGAAATTATCCTCCGTCTACGTGTATTCAGATGTGGTGAAAGAACAAATAATCGGAGATACATACACCCCGCTGCTTCGAACGGTTCCGATCACCGTAAACTACGGAGAGCAATGCAGTCAAATATTCAACCGAATTTATTACCTACCTATCAATAAGAAGAATCTCGACTCCATCGAGATCAATATAATGACAGCAACCGGTCTTCCAGTGTCATTCTTAGCCGGTAAATCAGTGGTAACGTTACATTTTCGCAAATTATGAGGACCGCTAACTGTTGCGACGGTAGCCTATATGACGCTTACTATAGGAAACAAGTCGGCAGAGGTCTCCCAGTTTTCGCGGGAGCTAGAACTCAGAGGGGCTACGATAGTATTTTCGGAGGTATTCGCAACGCTTTACTACCGTTGATGAGAACAGCTGGCAAACATCTGCTTTCTGGTGGGATAGGTTTAGCCACCGATGTGATTGAATGCGGTGACAAACCGGGGGACAAACCGGCAAGAGAGTGTTGAATGATCTCAGTAGGGTCAAGCCTATAAAAAGCAAGAAGCCCAGAAAGAAACTCATTACCAAGAAGAGTAAGGACATATTCGGTTGATATAATGGCTCTCATAAACCCAAGACAGCGGAGAGTGTTAACAGTGAATTAGATCTTTTTACGTTACCGAATACCCAGACCTCGGTGCTTAAAGCCTCCTGGGTAGAATACAGACCCGTTTCTACGATAACTCACGGAAGTCCTATATAATTTCACGTTGAAGGAGTCGGAGAGGACTTCGTCGATCTATACAATTCTCATATTCACGTTAAAGCTAATATAGTGAGGCAGGATGGAGGAGATCTGGCGGCCGGAGCTAATGTCGCCCCTGTTAACAATTTTCTCCATAGTATGTTTTCTCAAGTAGACGTCTCACTGAACGATAAATTAATTACATAATCTACCAACACTTACCCCTACACCGCCTATCTACAGACTTTAATCAGTTTCGGTCCGGCGGCTAAAGATTCGCAGCTAAGTAACGTTTGTTGGGTTAAGGACACGACCACTAAAATGGAGACTACCGGAAATGACAACGTCGGATATAGACTCAGGAAAGAATTGGCGGCTACCAGTAAGGACTTGGACATGATAGGCAAATTACACCTCAGTGTTTTTAATCAAAACCGATATCTGCCAAATGGTGTAAATGTTCGTTTGAAATTAATTCGCTCCAAAGACTCGTTCTGTTTGATGTCGTCGGATGTAGAGGGTACCTACAAGGTGAACGTGAAATAAGTTTCTCTATTCGTGCGCAAAGTATGCGTTCAATCGGCTGTAAATTTAGCGATAATAAATGCTATGAAGTGCGGAAATCTCATGTACCCTATACAGCGAGTGGTTTGCAACACTTTTTCGGTGCATAACGGTAGCATGTCGCTAACCAAAGAACACTTATTCCAAGGTCGAGTCCCGCGTCGTGTAGTCCTCTGTTGCGTGGACAACCAAGCATCCAACGGAGCAGTCGCCAAGAACCCTTACAATTTGAAAAACTTTGACATTAATTTCGTAACTCTATCCTTGGATGGGGTTTACATACCTAGCAAACCGCTGAAGCCCGATTTCGAAAATCAAGCTGTAGCTAGGAGTTACGCCTATTTGTTCCAAGGATCGGGGCGCTTCTACGAAGATTCGGGAAATGGGTTAACGATAAAAGATTTTATTAACGGATTCGCGGCTTGGCCTCTCGATTTAACACCCACCTTGTCAGCTGGAGATGGGAATTTCGAACTAGTCAAGAATGGGAATTTGAGATTGGAGATAGGTTTCGCTACTGCACTACCCAACACTATAAATGTTATTGTATATGCCGAGTTCGATGACCTCATTCAAATTGATTCATCGAGAAATATCATCTTCGACTTCCTAACATAACACAGTTATAAGACAGGATGGACGGCGGTCAGATTGAAGCGTTTTTATTAAGAGATCTTTTCGCGGGGAAGACGTTCGTCGGGGTGTTCGCTCGAGATGACTTGATCGGGGTTAAATTCAGACCCCCATTTTCCCTGGTAGCGAATACGGACAGACACCACGAACTGGGGCGTCATTGGGTAGCTATACACGTTAACAGCCTCGGGACGGGTGCGTATTTTGATAGTTACGGAGCGGGACCTTTCCATATACACAAGTTCACAAACTTCCTAGATGAGAATGCTAGCTCGTGGAACTATAATCATATACGACTCCAGGGTCATTGGTCTGAGGTCTGCGGCCTTTACTGCATATATTTTCTGAAAAGCGTTAATAGATGAGCGTCGATGACTGCTATAACTGAAGCGTTCAGCGAATGGAACTTCGCCTCCAACGACTATAATATAATCAGAGCGATAATCGATGGAAAGGCGGTCGTTTCAGACCGCCGACGAGCGACAGTCGCTCGATCGATAACGTAGGCGGTTCCGATAGCTTCTTTAAAACGAGAATTTCGCAGGAGGGAAGCCATCTGAGCGACAATTTATTTCTCACAAACAACTCCGAAATCATGATCCATTTGGGTAGAACTATCTACGCGGACGTCTCGCTTTACATGGGGAAACCGAAAATCCACATACGGAAATACTATCAGAAAGACGGCAAAAACGTCCCGACGACCTACGGGATTGCTTTGGACCCGAGCGAGTTCAATATTCTGCGAGATAATATTGATAGGCTCCAAGAACTCGTCCATCTGAAGATGTTACCGAAGAATTTCTTCTCAGAAACTCTGGACGAACACTCGACTTTGAGAGCTATACTGCTGACTACCTACACCGAGATGGGGAAGAAAGCCGTTGACTCGGAGTTGCAGAGTATGTGTTTCGGTTGCATTAATAATTGCGCGTCTCAAAAAGACCACGACATGTGTTTGGTGATGATATCGATCGGATCGAAGTCTATGAAACGGCGATGAAAAAACTAAATAGAACTGCGTTATTCGCTAAATTCAGGGAAGCTGCGAAGAAAAATAACATTGAAGCGACGTTGAGTGAGTTTCAAGCTATAGTTATATCTGACCGAGAACTTCGTGAGGCTATCATCTGAACAATTATCTACAATGTATAAGTGTTGTATCTACATAAACGTTCCAGTATCCGACGCCTGGATCAGACGACTGAATAGCGTCGTGAGTGACTTTTCAGTATCTCATCATGAACATTCGAAAAAACGATTATCTAAACGATGTATAAGTGTTGTATTTTTATATCTATGTAAATGTGCGTTAGTCGTATTCCTAGCTTGGTAGTGCCAGGGGAAATCACTCTACTAATTTGTATTTGGTGTATTGTAACCAAAACATGGAAATCTCATCATGCTAGAAAGTATTGAATGCACTTCCGGTTTCGTAAAAGTAAACAATGGATCGATAAAAAAGCTCTCCTGTTCCAAAGCATAATTCGTTATTGTAAAACTATGTAAGACGACCATTATTGACTCTTCTCTATGTGTATAACTACCGCTTGATTAACCAAGGTAATCGGCACAAATTGAAAACTGTATGCTATGTTTTTGATGTTTGAACTGTTTCGTATGGCTTAATTTCGAGGACTATCGATTACATAACAGATTTCTTGTCGATTTATTCGTCACGCTTGAGTAGTTCCATTGAGTTCAGTGTTAAAATTAGTCTAGACGGTTGGCCTATTGGTGTCGTTAATTGTTGGTTTCACTATCCGGATTCTCTGATCAGTTAACAACAATGGGCGACGGAAAAGACGACAAGACACAGGGAAAGAAAGGGACGCCGAAGGTACCTGCTGCCCCAACTAAAGAAAAACAGAAGGACAAAGCACCTGCGTCGAAACGTGCTCGAGAGGAAAGAGACAGTCTTGGGGCCAATTCTTCTTTCATGGAGTCCGAGGCCTTTAAGGGACTGACGGAACAGCTTACTCGACTAGAAACACATATGGACACACTCCCAACAGTGAAATTCATGGAAGAGTTCCTTTCAAAAGGCATAGAAGAGAAGTTTGAATCATTCAAAACGCAACTGCTGGCTGATATCGACAAGCATATTTCGGTTCACATAAAGGATTTGACTGACAAAATTAACCACTACGAGACGGAAGCAGATTTGTTGCGAGAAGAAGTTGACGTGTATCGTGCTGAAAACGACAATTTAAAGACAGACATAAAATATATCAGGCAACAATTAAATAAAGCGGAACAATATTCCAGGAAAACGTGTGTACGAGCTTTGGATATCCAGGTCACAGAAAATGATGATCACACTTTGGCAGAAAGATTTCGCAACATTGTAAATCAGTCGCAGACCGAAATTAAGATAAGTACGGCTGATATTGTAGCGGCTCATCGACTTCCTTCCAAATCACAGCCTCCCCCGTGTATCGTGAAGTTCCTGCGATCCGATACACGGAACATGGTGTTCCAAAAGAGAAAAGTTCTGAAGCAGAAGAAGACGGACGGATCGATGGCCCCGGTTAAAGTGCGCGACGACTTAACTAGGGACAATCTGCAGCTGATGAACTCACTGTTTGACCACAGGATGGTCAAATACGGATACCACCGGAACGGGTTTATTTGGGCAAAGCTGCAGAACGACACGAATGTTAAAGTTGACATTTTAGAAAACCTGGACCACTTATTCAAAGACGCTGCGAAAAGATCGACCGCTAGAAAATGACTTGTGATATGACTATTCTCACCTTTGTACATAAGTGCTCTATTGACATCGACCTGATACCCCATCCGCCCAACATCATCACCCCGCTAAAATTAACCTGATAAAACCTACTTGCAAACTTCTCCTATAATTCATATTTCGCTGTCAATTTCTTTTTCTCCCCATTTCTGACACATAACTTTACAACGATACTCAAAATCTGTAACCACCCCACTAAAAGCGTCCTGTTTAATTTAATCTGATCTAAATCTCCTGTTATAATTTCTTTTTTCGCTCAATGTCTGCAACCACCCTACTAAAAATGTCCTGTTTAAGCTGATCTGAACCCCCTCTTATAATTCATTTTTCGCTGCCAATATGTTTTCCTATCTGATGCACATATACACATATCGTGTGTCATACTTCTATATTATCTCAATAAGTGAAATAATATTTTTTTAAATACATATGCCGAGATTATAGTTCATAACAATGGCACTATACACTTGCGCATAAACTAATCCAATCACCACCAAGTGAAGTTAGCAGACATACCTTGACAAACTGAACATTATGTTACTCTGGCCTAACTATTAATCTGACCATTCACTGACCGCCTGTTGTCAACCTGAATATCGATTGATTCTATTTATAGACTGTACCTTTCAGCTGCATTGCCCAAACACATATCGATTGATTTTATTTATAGATTGTACTTTTCTCAGCCATGACGTGTCCGATATATGTCACACCTTACATTAATTTGCGAAGCTACATATCAGGCTGAACTTTAATTGTCTTATTGCAATACATCTCGCGTTCTCAAAGATTGTTTAAGTTATATTGACAAATCATTGGCTAATTAATACCAGGTTGTGTATTTTTGTTACCGATTAATGTCGACTTTTAAAATTGTTAAGTATATACACATGTTGCCGTACGTATATACAAACACACTGAATTAAAGCCCATTACTGAATTGACCACACCATTGAATTCTAGTCACGAATTTAGACCTAAAATTAAAATAGTTATCTATTCTGTTTACGGAGTTAATAATGCGCACTACACATAACTGTCTTTAATATTACATTCAAACAATATGCTTTGGAACTGCCTGTCCCGAACTAGGAAGCAATTTTCACACAATCCTCTCTTTAATGTATTTCTGTCCTCTACTAAGGTTTGCACTATGTTTGTTTCTTATTCACATGTATTTTGAAAATGAAATATGGGTTTGCTCTAACAATCTACAATTAATAGATGTCGGTTAAAATTCTTTCAATGAATTGTCAAGGACTTGGGGATAAGAAAAAACGGAGAGATGTCTTCACATACCTTAAAAAGTTGAAGTATGACATTTACTGTTTACAAGACGTTCATTTTACTCGCGATCAAGAGAGATTTATTCAATCGGAGTGGGGTTATACTTGCTGTTTTAATTCTTTCAAATCATCAAGTAGAGGCGTCGCGATTTTATTCAATAATACATTTGGTCTAAAGATTAATGCATTACATACGGACCCAAATGGGAACATGCTCATAGCCGAAATTAATGTAGATGATTTCAAGCTAACATTAGTAAATATATATGGACCCAATGCAGATACCCCGTCTTTTTATGAAAAAATTAACAAAATACTAACCGATGATATCATATCTGATAACGTTGTGATTTGTGGTGATTACAATATTGCCCTTAATCCTTCAAAAGACTGTTTTAATTACGTTGGTGACAATAACCCGAAAGCTCGCAAGGAACTATTTAAACTAATCGGCGAAAAAGACCTCATTGATGTATGGAGATATCAGAACCCAGAACAACTAAGATATACTTGGCGAAGAAAGTCCCCGTTTAAACAAGCACGTTTAGATTATTTTCTCATATCAAACTGTATTTTGCCTTTTATTGAATCATCTTCCGTAATACCTGGTTATCGTACCGATCATTCAATAGTAGCTGTGAACTTCAAATTATGTGATACGAAACCCGGACGTGGCTATTGGAAATTTAATAACTCTCTACTTTCTAATAAAACTTTTGTCGATAAAATAAATGAAACTGTAAAGACGACTGTCGAACAATATAAATCGTCGGACAATGACACGCTATGTGATAACGAAGAGAGTCCAAAGTTTCAAATAAACGACCAATTATTCTTTGAAACATTGCTCATGGAGATGAGAAAAACGACGTTAACTTTTTCAAAAGCACTAGCAAATACTAAACGCCAAGAAGAATCTTTACTTGAAGCAGACATTGAAGTGTTAGAAAATCGGCTTACTGATGATGATGGTATTGAGAAATTACAACAACTTAAACTACGATTAGAAGATATAAGAAAAAAGAAATTAGAAGGCGCAATGATACGTTCAAGAGCTCGATGGGTCAGTGATGGGGAAAAACCAACTAAATATTTTCTTAACTTAGAAAAAAGACATTATATGAATAAAGCACTTCTTCGGGTTGAAAAAGAGGATGGTAAAGTGGTTACAGATCAAAATGATATTCTCGAAGAGGCCAAACTATATTACGAAAAATTATATGAAAATAGACACGAGAACACAAATGTATCGGACATTGAACAATTTGTTCGCGTTCAAAATGATAACACAAATAATTTCCCAAATAAATTATCTCCAGAAATCTCTCACACCCTTGAATCACGTATTTCTGAAAACGAGGCATTAACCTATTTAAAACATATGCGCAATAACAAAAGCCCTGGTTCCAGTGGCTTCTCGTGTGATTTTTATAAAATGTTTTGGAATAAAATTGGTAAATTCCTAGTTAGGTCATTAAACTACGGCTTAGATAAAGGTGAATTATCGGTTACACAGAAACACGGTATTCTTACTCTGATTCCAAAAGAAAACAAACCAAAACAATTCCTAAAAAACTGGCGACCTATTTCACTTCTTAATGTGTCATACAAAATTTTATCCGGTATACTTTCTGAAAGATTGAAAAGTGTAATTCAAGATCTTATTCATCATGACCAGAGTGGGTTTTTAAAAGGTAGATTCATTGGCGAAAATATACGATTAATATCAGACATCCTGTCCACAACAAAATCTGCTAATATCCCTGGACTACTTGTACTCCTTGACTTCGAAAAAGCTTTTGATTCGGTCTCATGGTCATTCTTGTCGTCAGTCTTAAAATACTTCAACTTTGGGGATAATTTTATTAAAATCATTAATTGCTTGTATAACGGTATATCGTCAAATGTCAATATCAACGGGCATATGTCTCGTAGCTTCAGAATCTCGAGGGGCTGTCGCCAAGGTGATCCAATTTCGCCTTACATTTTTTTATTGTGTGTAGAAATATTAGGTATAGGATTCCGGAAACGGAAAAATATCAAGGGTATTAAGATAGGGAATTCAGAATTTAAACTTTCACAATATGCTGACGATACCTCATTTTTTCTTGATGGTGACCCCCAAAGCCTTGACAATGCATTCGAGCTATTACATGAATTTTATCTTATTTCAGGTTTAAAAATTAATTACGACAAAACAGTTGCGGTATGGATTGGTAAGAAAAGAGATTGTACTGACTCTATATGTGACAGATGGAAAATAAGATGGCTATCAAATGGTTTTAAAGTTCTCGGTGTAAATTTCCAATTAGATGCCGATGATATATTTTCGAATAATTACATCACAGCGTACAACCAGATACGAACAATTTTTTCTGTGTGGTCTAAAAGACACCTGACGGTTATCGGGAGAGTCACAATATTCAAGTCATTGGTACTTTCTAAACTCTCGTTTTTATTTATGACAATTCCAAATCCACCAAAAACATTCTTAACTGACATAAACAAAGACATATATAATTTCATATGGGATAAAAAACCTGACAAAATTGCTAGGAAATATTTTCAACAAGACTATTCCATGGGAGGTTGTAAAATGATTGATATCCAAACATTTATGCATTCAATGAAAATATCATGGGTGAAACGCTACATAACTCAACCGGAGTCTTGGCAAAACCTCGTCCGATATCAAATGGAGTGTACAAACAATGACAAATGGTATCTATCGAATGGATGTGCCCTTAATAGATATAAAAGCAAATATATCAATCAATTCTGGATAGATGTTCTAGATGCATGAAAATATTAAACTTAAAGATGGCCCCAAAAACGCACAGTGATGTGCTCTCATCGACGATTGTAAATAACGATATTTTCAAAATAAACAAACACGCAATTAATGACAGATCGTTGGCCCTTCGTGGCATATATTTTGTGAACGATCTTATGTGTGATAATAACAAATTAATGTCCTATGACGAAGCAAAGCGGTTATATGGCATTAAAACAGATTTTTTGACATACAACGGTATAATCTCTTCAATAACAAAATACCTAACTAAAATGGAAAACTCTAGTAGCTATCAACAAAGTAACAACGAACGACTGAACAACCCAATACTACCGTATCAGATCGAACACTTACTCAAATCGAATTCGAAATATATATACAATTGCATTCAAGACCCAAAAATGAACATGAACCTCATCTCAAAATGGGAGAAGAAACTAAATATGCACCATGAATTAGACTGGTGGTCAGACGTTTTTAAAACTCCCTTTGTTCAGTTTTGTGACACGAAATATGTATGGTTTCAATATCGGATAAACAATAGAATATTAGGGACTAACAATGTACTAAAGAAAATGGGTCGATCTGAAAATGATACATGTTCTTTTTGTAAAATTGAAAAAGAGACCATTAGCCATCTTATGTTTCAATGTCACATTATTGCTTCGCTGTGGAACGAGATTCGTATATGGATATTTAACACGACTTCAAATAAATTAGAAATTAATTCAAACACTATTTTATTTGGCAAAGCTGATACTTTGAAAATTGATCCACTCCTCCAAACGATCTTGGTCATAATTAAGTATAATATATACCGATCAAAGATGAGATCTGAATTACCAAAATTGCAAAATATCCAAGCAGAAATACGAATGTACGCAAAAACTGAAAGATGGATTTTTTACAGCAAATCTAGATATACTGAGTTCGAATATCGGTGGGATAAATGGAAAGGTCTGTTACACTAGTACAGTTAAACAGCACATACATAACTATAGATATTTACATGTATGCTGGAAATGTAGTACATAACATTGCACATGCCTGGCACACAAGTATTCCGTAAATATTATTTAGTATTGTAAAAACTGTGTTTAAACACGAATGTGGACCAGACATGTGCCGTGTTGTGTGACTTACCTAATAGTATGCTTACTTATTTGAATCATATAGTGAGTAAAATTAATTGCATACCACCTATCCATGCCGTACATAATCACGTTACGTAAATATACCAGATTTTAAGACTTTTAGCTCGATGCTAACATTAATTAATAATCCCTCAATGTTAATATTTTGCATTATGTAATTACCATATATATACCTAATAACGTGAGGGACTCAGAAAAAATTACAAATAATACATATACCCAATATTTCATTTTCATTATATTCATTATATTTATTATTATAACTAATGGAAATTTAATATAACTAAACAACACAGCATTCATAGAACCATTCACTCCACACTCTTTTTTCTCTTCTACCTTTCTACAGTCTCAAAAAAAAAAAAAAAAATAACGAAAGAGACAAAAACCATTACCAACCATTAACTGTAATATAATTCATGTATTACCACAATGTATTTGTCTTTTTTCAAATAAAAATTTATAAAAAAAAAAAAAAAAAGTATTGAATGCTATTTAAAGCCGCATCCAGATTTTTTTGGGATTTTTTAGTTTAATTTATTTATTGTTTTTGGACACAATTTCACATCAAAGCCATATGAATGCTGATCAATCTGTTAAACGCCATGTTGTCAGATGGTATAAGGTATTTTCGATACAGTTGTATATGAAGTGGTTACAGACAAGCATTGGAAATATGGTAAAATGTTCATATAACTTGTTTACAAGTCATGAGTCAATTGATAAACAAAAACAAACTTTATAACTGAAACAAATACCAAGCCTAAATGGTGTGAGCCAACAGATTGTTAGGTAAAACATGGGTGGGTACCCTGTATGAAATTGGAAAAAAAATTGCTTCAAATAAGGGGTGATTTGGCTGGATTTTGAGGTAAAAAGTGGGTGGGTACCCAGCATGAAATTTGAAAAAATATTTTTTCCTTCAAATAGGGGGTGGTGGGTACCCAAGAGGCGGAAAAAAAAATTTCAGCCTACTGTCATGGCACTTTTTCCCGACCCCCCTGGTTGTAGGGGATCTGAAAAATAGAAAAATAAGTATCTGGGTGGCATACCAGCCAGTGTAGCCTGTGTTAACTTAACTGTGTCATTACTTGTTTGAAGGTTCATTTATTTTACAAAACTGGGAAAGTTCTCAAAAAAGTGAAACATTTGGATACGCAACAGGGTTTTCGTATTCAGTGTTATTGGTTACAGGAAAATAGCCCGATTTCTCTCCCCTGAATTATGTCATCTGGGCTCGCAAGACATTTTTTTCAAATTGAAACGATAACTTTTTTTCTATTTCAAATATTTCTCAGCTACCCAAAAACTTTTTGGCCCAAAAAGTTCGGCCCAGGTGGCCATTTTTTAATATGTGACAGTTTGCCACATTTTCCGAAATTTTCCCCACAGAGCAGAGCGAAAACTGGAAGTTTGCCACATTTTCCGAAATTTTCCCGACCGAGCAGAGCGAAAACTGGGATTCGACCCACTTTTTCGAACTCGACCCAAAATCTTTTCGGCCCAAAATTTTTGCCATTTATGACCCCGCACTTGTTTCGGACTATTTTCGTTTATTTTCGGACTTTGCCTATTTTCGAGGCAATTTTGAACTTTTTTCCAGAATTTTTTTTCACAGGAAATTTTGTCTCGCTCTACTTAAGACGTTGCCATGGTCATTTGCCACATTTTCCCAATTTTTTGAATAAGGAATAAGTAACGAAATTCACGCTGCTCAATTTTTTGTGTATTCTAAATTAAATTTTTGTCGATTTGTGGACGTCAATATAATATAATATTGACGGATTTGTATGTCTCACATCCCTCATGGTCTAATTTTTCCTTGACCATGGTGGATAATAATTACTTAATTATTTTTCGGTAATTATAATCCATATATATATAATGGCTGCATTGTTTTGGTGACAACTGCTGTTTTCATGTGATGCCTTGCGTCTAAAGGAAAAATGGGAAATGGAGTCATATAATGTCACACTGTATATATATAGGACCACCAGCTATTATGCGTTTTCCAGCACAGGGACGCATATAACCTCAAACATTGCACCCATTCAGCAAAAATCAGTCGTAACACAGAACAGGGGCGTGTAACACAAGACAAACGGGACAGAGCTGCTGCTCTCGTTCCCAATCTCCTGAATCTAATTATAGTGACGAGCCTTCCTAAAATGTAGGCTTCCATCAAATGTAGGATTGATACTGAAATGATCACACAAGCTCACAAGCATCTTGTCTCTTTTGACCTGCTGTTCAGAAGAGAATACTCATGCTATTGTTAAAGGCACATCTGCATTGCAGAGAGTTGCATATATTGCCAGAACAGAAATATATAGCAACAGAAAGTAATGTTTACAAACATTGAAATGAACCAAAATGAACATCTGAACTTTCTGTTATTCCGAGAGTGCCTAAATTGAAAAATAGTTACAACAGTATGCCTTATACTAACATCCATTCTGTTCTGCTGAATATACAATAAAGAGCGTTTAATCACATGACCATAATGAAAACGATTACGGACTAAGGCTCGAATATTACCAATGAGTTTCTTTTTATATCTTATGTTTCTATTTACCTTTCTTGTGTCGTGTCTAGTGGATTGGCGTTCGGTAGAAATTAAATAGGGATTAACTAATTTCTGTGTTTCTTCCAATTCACCACTAACAGTGTCTTCATTTGTATGTGTATCATTACCGCCACGAAGTGGGTGGACACTGGTGTACAGTTTGTATAGACTCATGGTCGTATGGAGGAATGTATTCTTGTTTCGTACTAGAGTATAAATCGTACCGATAATTACGATAGTACGACAAAGATTAGCACATGTGTTTACGTCACCGGTGTAATTGTGGGGACATGTTTCTATTATGAAGATTTGCTATCCCGAAGGTCCGCTATTCCGAAGGTTCTCTATTCCGAAGGTTTTTGTTATTTTTAGGTTAATTCTATATTCTAAAGTATTGAGACTAATTTGAGAGGGTTCATTTTCACAAAGATTCTTTTTATGGAGTGTGCGCTCACATCCGAACTGATCCTGCGCGCACACCGATACAGATACAGGAGGAAATAACTTAACTTAGAACATTAAATGTGATTTTGTTTTGTTTTCGCGGGTTTTCTTGAGATTTAATGTCATTACGTGGGCCCATACCGTTGAATTCTTGGCATATAATATGAATGTTGTGGTATATACAGTTGACTTAAGTGATGTTCTGTGTGGGCTCCAATTTGGAGTTCAATATTTAAGGGCCAAGTTTAGAATTTTATGGGTCCATAGCTTTGAACTCTGGGCATATAATATGCATATTGGGGGGCATGTCTCTATTCCGAAGGTTCACTATCCCGAAGGTCCACTATTCCGATATTTCTCTGAATGTTCGCTATTCCGAAGGTTCACCAATCCGAAGGTTCGTTATTCCGAAGGTTCTGTGTTCCGAAGATTTTTGTTATTTTAAGGTTAATTCTATATTCTAAAGTATTGAGAGGGTTCATTATCACGAAGATTCTTTTTATGAAGGAAATAACTTAAAACATTAAATGTGATTTTGTTTTGTTTTCGCGGGTTTTCTTGAGTTTAATGTCATTACGTATGACCTTATTTCTCATTACATATTCACGCCAAGCAGCCCACACAATTGCTATGTTTCCATGCGATTTAATGTGATTACGTGTGACCTAATATCTCAATAAGCTGAATCAAGAGTACGCCTGCTAAAGGCGAATTATAACAGTTGGGGCTATAACGCTCAATGAATACTGGAGGCTATAACAAACTGCGCAGCAGAATGTCGCTGAATGGACGAGTATGAGATGAGCCTAACTGCAATTGTGACTTTGTTTAAAGGCCCACTTAACTTTCGAGTCATTCATTTTTTATAGTATATACGGTTTTAATAACAATTTATGCCATCAAATTTGAATAATATACTATAATATATCACCATTTGAAACGCAGAATACTTCTATCTCCTAGTTTGAAACACCTTTAAAATACAGCGTCGTATATCTAGCAATTAGCAACCAACATGTCCTCCTCGGCTTTTCATATATTTCAACGTAATTTGATACTTATGGGTATTTATGTCCGGGAAGTGTTTTGGACGGGTCAAATCGTGACCCCGACTTGACCTTGACCTTTAAAACTGTCAATGCAATGTCAATTTGGGTAAAACGGACAAATTTCGGCGAAATTTGATACCTAGGGATACTTTTGTCAGGGGAAAGTTTTGAACGGGTCAAATCGTGACCTTGGCCTGACCTTGACCTTCAATGTGGTCAATCAAAGGTCAAATCGGACAAAACGGATGGATTTCGACGAAATTTGATACCTATGGGTACTTATATCGGGGGAGTGTTTTGGACGGGTCAAATCATGACTCCGACCTCACCTTGACCTTAAAAATTGTTCATTAAAGGTCAAGTGGGGTAAAACGGACGGATTTCGACGAAATTTGATACCTAGGGGTACTTTTCTCCGGGTGGGGGTGTTTTGGACTGGTCAAATCATGACCCTGACCTGACCTTGACTTTCGAAATAGTCAATTGAAAGTCAAATCGCGCCTTTCACCGGAAATCAGATGGGAAACAGCCCGGGCGAAGTCGGGCCCATCAGCTTGTGTAATAAAGAAGACAGTTTGAAGAAAGTAACGTATGACACGAGAAACGGGAAAACTTGAAATATGGAAGTATGCAAATTTCCCGCATCAAATTTGAAAGCTAGTTTATAGAATAATTGTATTATAATTTATATGTATGGCTAATAATATGATATTGGTGGCGTTACCATTTCTGACTATGGTTTTCTTGTTATAAGTGCACGGGAGTCGGCACTCGTTGCTGAAGATAACATTATCACCCAGCAGTATAGGGCCAACTAACACAATCACCCATTGGTCCCGATTAGATATGAGAGTAGGGGGTTGTTTATGTTGTAAAGTCTGCACCCTCTTTTTAGTGGCATAATGTAGGCACCCGCCGATCCACAAGTTGTGTATTCCTACTTGTGGTAACAGTACATTGTTTGGGAATGTATATATATTTGACGCACATTCCATGATTTCCACTCACAAAATGGTTTCCAATCGTATTATCATCATCCAATTGTGAGAACTCAAGAATCGTTTACAGTAACATTTAACGAAGAACAATAACTCTAAAATAAAACAAAATATCAAAACATCGCAAGCATAAGCTGTATAATAATACACCATCTCAGAGATGGGGCCTACCCAAGGGGAAGTTTATGAGAGTTTGCTAACTCTCATCAATGGTCCACGATAATGTTTGAATAATCGCATAAATATTGAAGATGCTTAGACTGCAGCTGCAGTCTGAATATGATGCGGTTCAATTGAATATATGATGCGGATCGGGGCAATATATCAAATTAAACTTAGCAAGAAATAAGTCAAACGACATACGTTAGAGCTTATCTCATACAGAGCCATTAGTTGATTTGACAAGTTCCCGATGAAGAGGACTGCTGTCCTTTTGACGCAAAACACACCCACATGAGAGAAATCTCAGCACACGAAAACTATGCCAGATTCAAAATATCTCGTGACAATTACTCGTACCTCTTATTACTATCAGCTGATGGTAATAAATTACCTGATCCTACGATTGAAGTTCAAAATTATGTAGTTCAAAATTCATTTAGCTGGAATTTGTTAAGGGTTTAACACAAGCAAGTAACCCTGTTTTGGCTCGTGGGTTCGTAACATGGGTTTTTGGAACCCATCAGGGCGGTGTTCATTAAGAGGTCTCAGAGAGGTGTTAACCATGTCTCTGAGAACTATGCTGCCTCATTTTGGGCCAAGAGGTGTTGGTATATCCACCTTCCCTGAATTTTAGAGTAGGCTGGTCGTTCTTTTTATTAAAATGGGGAAAAGTGTTGTATTTATGGGTTTTAATAGTTAGGCCTGGTAGAGTAAAACCTGTATCAAATAGATACGTCTCGGCAAACGGCTCCAATATAGCGATATTGGAGCGAAGATACGGGGAAATCCGAAAACCACCGATGATGCCCGAAGATAGCCGGAAGTTCACGAGATGACGAGGCTGACGGAAACCCATCACTTGAATCCAGATCTTCTTATTGTCAACATCGTGTATTTCTATTGCTGTATTATTAAAATGTATTATTTCACACTTGCACTTCATGTATAATTATTCACAATGCACTGAACCCCATATATATTACATACTCACAAATCGACTCCACCCACCCGTATGTGCAATTTCACTTATATATCAAGATGTTCCGCCCACTTTGGTGTCTTAAAAACCACCCGAACGAGATCCGTCAATTAGTTGAATATAACATGAATGCCAATTTGGGGTGAGGGTCAGAGTATAGCTCTTGACGTTACCCCGCTACCGTCCAAATTAGCGATTGGCATTAAAGGGATACTGTACCCAAATGTTGTTGTTGGTTTCTGTAGTCTCTGGGTCGGAGAATAATGTAACAATTTTTCCATTATTTGAAAGTCTGTTGAGTACGAAGTAGTGTTACGGATGGAAAATTTACCGGAATGCAAAAATACAAATTGTTGTTGTCGAGTAATTTTTGTACAGTTTTCAACCAAATGTATCAAATAAAAGTTGTATTTATATATATGCATACTAGTCACATATACTCATTTATCGTCACTAGTCAGTGAGTGGGTTGAGTTTTCTCCCCGTATCAGCATAATGTTTCAAACGATCGTGTGTGCAATGGTTTACTAATCCAGTATCCCTCAATTATAATTTGATTACGTCTGGTACACGGAAATTCGTATTTTAATTTACGCCATTTTCAATTTATATTAAATTATTAACTTTTAAATTATAAAATTTTAAGATAGCCTATTAACCTGAGCGTTTACAGAATACATCTTCGACTCAAATTACTTATGTTTCTATATATTATCGATAATAGATCGTTGTTATCATCGGAAATTTATTGAAAATGGCGTACAGTACCCCTTTAACTAAATTTATCGTTTTGAAGTTTAAAGGTACTCAATCCGATTAAGCACTCCTAAATTACTATTTCTTTGGCTTCGGGGGGGGGGGGGGTAAAAAATATTTGAGTCGAGTCGATGAACCCACCCTCCAAAGCTCAGAGTGATCAGATATCGATTTTTGAAGTTTGTTATTTTTTTTAATCTGGCCCATGCACATCCACGCGCTCTTGAAAAACGGACAAATTACTCACAAATTGTGGGTGTAAGATGTATATCCTGTCGTCACCTGACAATTCGCTTGGACGATGAAGAAAGTCCACATAAATTCGATTCGACACAACTTGACATTCACGGATGAAAACTACCAGCAGAAACAGCTGCCATCACCCGAGATAACAAACGTCAGCTCTGTTAGCTACCACATACCGGAATCGGCCGAGCAGGAGACTCAGTCTTTTTTGTACCAGGGCCGGGCGAAAACCTCAAGGTGGAAGGAGACGGAGAGAAGAAACAACTCATTTTAGCGACAGTAAATATAAGAAATGTCCAAAGCAACGAAGCCTATCTAGACCAACTCCTGGAGGAAACAGACATATTATGTGTCCAGGAACACTGGTTGTTTGCATTTCAAAAACCCATAATGGCAAAGTTATCAAGCAAGAGAGCTGTGCATGCGAAGTCTGTGGATGAACACGACCCCATCTCGCCGTATCAAGTCCCCAGAGGCTACGGCAGAACAGCAATATTCTTCAATAAGAATCTTGACCTACAATATAGATTACAACCGGATGGAAGCAATAGCATAGTATAGTGCTGGAGCTCCTCACTCAACCACCAACCTGCATAGTATGTGTGTACATGTCTGCTAGAGAGAACCCGAAAATTGATGACTTCAGAGCAGTACTTGTGGAAATTGAAGAAATTCTGGAAAAATTCAGCTCCCATGCAGTGATCTTATGCGGAGATTACAATGCCTCATTGACAAGAGACCCAAAACATGACAGGGATTCAAACTTAATAAAGTTCTATAAGAAAAAGGACCTGTTTACACAAAAAGGAGGAACGCCCACATTCTTTCACACAAATGAAAGAGATACAGCAGAAATTGACTACATATTCTGCAATCCCTCTGCCAGAAAGCTGACTTTCGCCTGGGTAGTGGACAACAAGGAACCACTGAATACGTCTGATCATATCCCAGTCCGTGTGTCTCTCCAAATATCCACGAAGAAGGTTGAAAACGACATCATGCAAAATCATACCTAAACCTAAATGGGATCGCTGTAACAAAGCTTTATACAACGAGAATGTATCCTCAAAGTTACAACACTTTCTAGAGGAACCTACAACCGAGTACCAACTACATCTCTCTGTAAAACATCTGACAACAGTACTGACCGAAGCAACTCAGACCAGCATTCCAGGACACAACGATCAGATAAAGCTAAAAACTAAACCAAAAGTCTGGAATGAAGGCATTAAGGCAGCTATCAAGCATGAGAATGCAGTCTGGTAGAAGTGGAAAACCGCAGGAACACCTGACAGAACGAGTAGTGAATACAGAGAAATGAAACAAGCGAAATCCACTCTGCAGAAATTACAACGACAAGAAGGTGCCAGAAGACGATCAGAGGCCATTGAGAAACTTGTGGAAGCTCAACCGAATCCAAAGACCTTGCCATCCAAACGCACGAGTGCTTTCTTTCCCGATTATGTATATTTTTGTAACTACTTATCGTCCTATATAATTTTTGTTCCATAAACGATAGTCAAGCCGTTAAGCATTTGATAATCAGCGTTTATTTACGATCATTTTGGTGGTTAAATCGTCAACATCGGTCCATGCAATGTAAACCAATAAGCCATATATGTATGTTATCGCCTTCTGCAATGTGGCATATTCAATGTCGTCATGTGCGCGGAATTTCCGCACGTTGTTCATTTCATAACGGTCTTCCCCGAAAGCGATAATTGGGAAGTTGTCGATTTCATTAATGTACATTCATATGTGTCACTGCTCCCAAGTACATGGCGATCCTCACACAAAATACTTCTATGATCACATTACAGACATCGCGGAGCGGTCTGATATCATAGATAAGCGTACAGTACCATTCATTCGCGACATTTACGTTGTCCTCCAGCAAACATTTATAACCAACCAACCTCAAGGGATCCACTCTTTCAATCTTTCACGATAATGTCGGCATGAACACATTGAATCACCGAGATGGTTCGATGTAAAAAGTACATAACAACGCTTGTCGGATAAAAGTATCAACTCAACAGTTGGAATATTAGTGTTCAATAAATATATGCAAATTAGCAAACACCACAACTGGTGTGTTTTGCGAATCCGTTGGGTATATAAGATCTATGATTTTAGTACGTAGTTGTGATGTGAAATAGATGAGTTACTGCAGTGTGTGTTTGGAGATATTCTTGCAATACAACATCAGGCGGGCGACAAAAACAATGTCTCCCGGCTCAGCGGGGCGACAAACGGCACGGCACGTGACATGACATTGGCCAATCAGAAGGGTGGAAAATGACAACAAGCCATATTTCCGACTTAATCCTGCAAAATTCTGCTGTGGTTATGGAGTCGGTTAATTAGGACATTTCTGGAATCAAATAGTTTACTGTTCATCCCAGTTTGAAGAATAATGCTAATACCAAACATAACCATGATATACACGCGCGACTCTTCTTGGGGCATCTCAGAAACCAGAACTGAGGAAACATGTTATAGCGTGTAATGGCAGGCTGGTAGCCACTGCCTGGAGTAATAGGCTTCGTAATAATTGGGAATAATATGGATAGATAGCCCAATTTCACTTCTTTTTTTGCTCACGATATCAGTGACGATAAAATCTTCGTTCATGTGATTAACATGGGCGTAGCCAGCAATTTTAAAAGGCGGGTTCGATTATTAGCTTGAGGGGCACAGGACCGAGGTGAAAAGCTCCGACCGCGCCGCGTGTGAAGGGTGCATGAGGGAGTGTTCATTTTCCCGCAGGTGGGTGTCCGAAGGGGGCTCACCCGGAACAAACAAAATGAACCCATCGAACGCGAATCTGGAGCATATTTGACGATTATTTGTGTAATATCTGTACGTATATTAGAGAGGTAATAATGTTTTGGATTTGATCTACCGATTATGTGAGAATACATGACATGGCAGTATTTGTCTTCATACGTGATCAAGTTTTATGTACTAATGTTTTCTCCATGTATGGGACGTGACCGCGTGTAGTATAGACTAGGATAATAAAGAACGACGATAAAACCCAACCAACCCCAGATATAATCTGTGTATGATATCCCTTTGCGATCTGATGAAGTTTTTATAGACCTGCACTCGAAATTGTTATGTTATTGGCTGAAGTGGGCTATATAATATATGGAATTGAACGACAGTAAATCACTCATTGCATATATATCCCATTATCGTTAGATCTATATATACGTGCATGTAAAACATGCTATGAAAAGCTTGGAATGTCCTGCATATTTATTTTCCTATACTATATACATGAACAAACTGTATTTTACTTATTCCATGTACATGAAATCTATAACCCTGACCTATTGCATGCCAAATGGAATTTTTAACAAAGTTGGGGAGACCTGCAATCCCCGGCGCCATATCCCTCTAATGGGCACTCGGGATTTTGAACCCTCGGACTGTCGCACCCTCGGAGTATCGTACCCTTGAACCATCGGACTATTGAACCCTCGGACAATTGAACCCTTTGACTATTGAACCATGGGAGTGGCTCGGGCTAGCGCGCTGTACCCGGCCTGTAATAGAACCCTCGGACCAACGTGCTGTTTCCATCTTGGGGCATTATCGGGTCTATCGAAAAGTTACTGGGCATGTACAATCTCACACACCAACTAAAAATGTGCTCCTTTTTTGGTTGATAGGAGTGGGACTTCAATTAAAACCCTGTTTTTGGGGGGACTTCATGTCCAGAAACTGTGTTCGAACCCTCACACTGTAGGCCTAATTTTCCGCCTAATCATCGTCATCGATTTACTACGTGCCCACACGGGAATACAACTTGACACCCAAAAATGTACCCTATACTTGTAGTGTTTGCATACACTGTCTATTCGTTCATAATTGCCAATGACTGTGAAAACTAGTTTGACATGCACACATTCATATAGCGTCACTTTAGTTGAAACTGAACATAATGCTGTCCACTTTAGACTAGCAACGTCATATGCCGACATGCCATGCATGGGACTATTGATTTGATTCACATTAAAATCTAATTTTCGCCCCGGCGTATATGTGGATTTCACTGAAACATACGGACCTCAATTTAATGTGAAATAATCTAGTATAGGCCGATCATGCTTTTGTCGACTGCTTAAGTTCCCTCGTCGCCTAACTTCCAGGGTTCGACGGTTCGTTGTCTCGGGCAACTTCGGCGATCATGCATTAATTTAACGAACCTCAGAAATTGCTCGATCCAACGACCTCTCGAACCCTGGAAGTCAGGCGACGAGGGCACCTCTGTGTTCAAGGGCGGGTTCGTCCGAACCCATCGAACCCTAGCTGGCTACGCCCATGGTGATTAACATTACAAGCTGATCCACATTAACTTGGAAAACAATGTGAAATTGTTCAAGCTGACCCGGCTGGCCTTCAATTTATTTGTTAAGATTTTATGTTTTACGTTGTCAAAAGTCTATTTTATTCCATTATTTATTATATCTTTATTTCGATGTCACATATGGTCAAGTGTGCTTTCACTTTATCGCTAATTTCAACTGAGTTCGGCATAGTTATTCTTATTTTGTTGTATCAGTAGATGGAATCCTGATTAAATTTTATTTTTCCAATAGCGCAGTTTCTAGTTATATCAAGTTGAATTTGGGTTATTGTTGGCCATTGTGCAACTGATCCAACTTTTGATAACCTCTATATGTAGTATAGCATTACTATCTATTATATATTTTGGGAAAGCTGTGTATGTGTGTGTCTGTCTGTATGTCTGTATGTGTGTTCGCGATGGACTCGAAAACGACCGAGCCGATTTCGATGAAACTTGGTATGTGGGGGTACTTTCGGCCGGGGAGTGGCATGGGCCTGTTAATTTGCCCGTGTGACGTGACCTTGAAATCGAGTCATTTCAATGTCGAACGCCCGAGTATCACGGGATTTCGATGAAAATTAGTGTCTGGGGATACTTTCGTATGGGGAGTGTCATAAGCCTATTCGTTTGTCCGTGCGACCTGACCTTGACCTTGAAATCGGGTCAATTCAAGGTCAAATCGCGAATTTTTATGGAATTTCTACGAAATAGGATACGTAGGGTTACTTTTGTCCACTGAGTGTTTTGGACGGGCCGAGTCGTCACCCCGACCTGACCTTGACCTTCAAAATGATCAATTCGAGGTCAAATCGGGTAAAATGGGATGGATTTCGACGGGTACTTTTGTCTGGTACTTTTGTCCGGGCAGTGTTTTGGACTGTGACCCCACCTGACCTTGACCTTCAAAATGGACAATTCAAGATCAAATCCCGCAATTCGCCGAAAAGCAGAGGGGAAACAACCCGGACGAAGTCCGTCCACCTGCTAGTTAACTATATATGACCCGTTTCTGTTCGAAACCATCAAAATAAGACTCAATAGCAGGAATGGAAAACAAATTTGGCATATGGAAAAAACTGCTTTTTAGACGCAGGAGACACCCACCCACCCCATCATACGTGCCTGGAAAATTTTCCGACCCCCCTGCCATTACAGCTAAAAAAAATTCGGACTTTTCGACCAAAATCTTAGTTTTTTTATGTTCCCGTGGTCAGTTGCCACATTTTCCCCAAAAAATCGGACCGAGCACAGGTCGGACACTTTTTCGGACCACTTTTACCAACTCGACCCAAAACATTTTCGACCCAAAATTTTCCGCCCAGCTGGCCACTTGAGAATTTGGCGTCATTTGCCACATTTTCCCAAAAAAAATCGGACCGAGCACAGGTCGGACACTTTTTCGGACCACTTTTACGAACTCGACCCAAAAACTTTTCTGCCCAAAATGTTCCGCCCAGCTGGCCACTTGAGAATTTGCACCCATTGGGGGGACATTTCCTCTTCATTTTTTAGACTTTGCCTAATTTCGAGGCATTTCGAACTTTTCGACCCAAATGTTTTCGGCCCAAATTTTTGTTATTTTTCACCAAGTACGTTGCCGTGGTCATTTGCCACATTTTCCCAAAAAAATCGGACCGAGCACAGATCCGACACTTTTTCTGACCACTTTTACCAACTCGACCCAAAACATTTTCGACCCAAAATTTTCCGCCCAGCTGGCCACTTGAGAATTTGGCGTCATTTGCCACATTTTCCCAAAATAATCGGACCGAGCAAAGGTCGGACACTTTTTCGGACCACTTTTACGAAATCGACCCAAAAACTTTTCTGCCCAAAATGTTCCGCCCAGCTGGCCACTTGAGAATTTGCACCCATTGGGGACATTTCCTCTTCATTTTTTAGACTTTGCCTAATTTCGAACTTTTCGAACTTTTCGACCCAAATATTTTCGGCCCAAATTTTTGTTATTTTTCATTAAGTACGTTGCCGTGGTCATTTGCCACATTTTCCCCAAAAAATCGGACCGAGCACAGGTCGGACACTTTTTCGGACCACTTTTACCAACTCGACCCAAAAACATTTTCGACCCAAAATTTTCCGCCCAGCTGGCCACTTGAGAATTTGGCGTCATTTGCCACATTTTCCCAAAAAAATCGGATCGAGCACAGGTCGGACACTTTTTCTGACCACTTTTACCAACTCGACCCACTTTCTGACATTTTGCGAATAAGGAATAAGGAATAAGTAACAAAATTCACGTTGCTAAAAAAATGTGACGATATGCTGTGGACGTAGTTAATACCATAATTATTATGCAGATATACATGTAATTTATCTACATGTGTGCCCAAAAACCAGCTGACTTTGGTGAATGAAAATTTGTATAAAAAAACAGGCCACATATCTATTACACTTTTTAATCACTCCATTTACCCCGTTAAAAAAATAGAAAAAAAGCATTTTCCTATGAGATCACAACTTAATTATTGTCGCGATGGTATACGAGGTCCGTGCATTACATGCAGAGTGTTAGTGCAAGAAGCTTTTTGCTTTCTTTCGCCATAACAGCGTGAACATCCATAATGACGAAAATGGTGTGATTGCAGCCCTGGATACTAGTTCATTACTAGTGTAACATTTCAATGATTTGTGCAAGAAACAGCGAGGACCATTAATTTTGGTTGACTTTTTGCAAATTTGTTTTTCCTTAGTTTGTTCGACTGTGGTTTCAGTATTTGAGCATATTGAAAATATAGAGTTAGTGCGCCTTGTTTCTTTCTTGATTACGCAAGGCCCTACTCTGATAACATGTTGTTTCTGGCATGTCAGCCGAAATCGTTCACGAGATTCATCTTTGGATGTATTTGATTTTGATAGCGATTTCAGCAGAATTCGTTCATTAAATTCATCATTACTTCTCCAGTTGTTCCATTGAGGAAATGATATGGATTTATCTATATACAACATATACTCTGGTTCGCGGCGGACTGTCGTTTTCCGATTCAAAAGAATCACACGATAAATCTATCACATCTTGGTTCGTAATATTGGCATCGCCAAGAGTTACGTTTCGGTTAAATTGGTGAAATCGAACATGTTCTATAGCAGCCGCCATAGACTCTGTTGGGGTAGACACTTCTCGAAACTTTAGTTCTTCGACTTGCGGCCGATCATTATCACCGAACCTATTCCCCATTTCAATAAGGATTTCCTTGAACGTCATATGCGAACTATTTTCTTCGAGCGACTTGTGATAGTCGAGGGCGGAACCCTCCAGACAAGATTACAGTGTAGCTTTACATTCGGCTTTATTCCAACGTTGAAATTCAGCGAATGAACGGAATTCGAAGTCAAACGGCTGCCCAGTTACTTTACCGCCCTTTGATAATGGTATTTGTGGCGGTATTGAGTTTACTCCATTTATATGTACATCTCGACGATAATTTTGTCTGGGTCCCGTGTCAGCAGACGCAGGCATATTTTGGGCAGGTTTTGCATTTACCTTCTCGCGCCCGGATGTTACTGAAATTCCACTGATTGTTGGTTCCCGTAATGAGTTTTGGTCAGACCGACGTTGAAATGTTATGTCAACATCACCCCTTTCTGGCGATTTGGTTAGATTTTCCGTTGTAACAGTTTGGTAACCACCATAAACTTGTTCGTCAGTTCCGCTAATTGTTATAGGAACATTTTGCATAGGTGGGTTAGTTGGAATTCTGCCAGATGGATATTGTTGCATTGGAACATTCTGAGTAGTAACTAAACTCAGATTGTTGGACTGGATCATGATCGGGGGGGGGGGGGGTTATTTGGTACCTGTATCTGAGGTACTGACGCATTCTCGCCGTATTGTGTTGGCGGAACCTGGGGATTCGCTCCCAATACATTTGATGGTTGCATTGTAGGTTGCATTGGTATTTGCTGATACGGTTGTTGGCTAACAACCGGAGTCTGCCGAGAGGTTGTAGGCGGTTGATCTGTTATCGGAATATAAGGCACCTTTTTACCAAAAGCATTCGTAAGCATCCAACCAGTTTGCTGTTTGGGGTCATTTCCACACGATTGTGCGGTGACAAACTGTTGACTCGTCGGACCTGGTCTGTTATTTGGAGGATTTATTGTTGTCCCCACGGGGAAAATTTGCCCATTCCCCATTGACTGCATCCCGGAAACTGTCTGGGCAGAAGGGATGGCTCCGGCAATCATGTTTGTAGCTACAGACATCATTGCCTGATTTAAATAGCCCCCCGGCGAGATTTGAACTGCCATAGCTTGATTATACCCTGGTTGTGGAGGCATAATCACTGCAGGGTTAAATTTCTGTACCAAAGCTTGGTGTATTTCTCCGGATTGGTTTACCACCGGTTTGCTAACGGGTGGGACCGAAACTGATGATACGGACATTGTAGAAACCCCATTCTGAGGTACATGTTGGGGCACAGAACCCGACACAGAATTCCCCAGCCAAACTTGATTCGCCCGTGCATTGCTTTGCATTGCCCCAAGTGGACCCGATAATGGCGTCGTGCACACATTTGGGGTAGGCATACTCCGAATGTTTGTACCCCATGGCGTTTTATTTGAAACATAGCCATGTGGTAGTGACACTGTGGATATGGGCCAAGATGTCGGATGTACTGCCGGTGTCTGTACGGGAAGAATTATTTGTTTGAATGTACGAACTCCAAAGGGAGCATAATTTGTAGTAGCTCCTTTATACCGAGTCCCATTTAGCTGAATGGGGGCAGTAGCTAACTTGGAAATTGGACACGTCCCTGTACTGGAACAGGTGTAAGTAGACGTTGGTGCTTGTATACCTTTCCTACCCAGTCCGTCGCCCATGTTGGGATACGGTTTCCACCTGTTTGAAACTGGTTTCGCTCTCCTAGTGGACCCTGGATTGGTTACCTTATCAACATTGTGAATTCCCTCAACTTGCTTTGGTCTAACGACCTCATGACTTCCCACTGGTTGTGGATTCATTTGATTTGTGACCACCGGAGCGCCATAATTAAAGGGGTACTGTACACTAAGATAGGCGATTTTTTTATTTACTCCCATTGAAATAACTTTCAAGTTAGATTGTGTTCGTGTTATATGAGTTTCGTATAAACCTAATTTAGCGAAGAAAATATTGATCTTGGAAACAAAAATATTACGATTTCAAACTACGCGCCATGTTTTTGACCTTCACCGGAGAAGACGCAGATCGCAGGAAGCACCGGAAGTTCATTGCTCACAGCTCGATTGATGCATTCAATCTCTTCCATCGAACAATCTCACTCCCTATACAATACTTGACGCTTTATGACTCTTGTTTCTTTCTCCTTTTCCCCCGAATCGGTTATAAATGCCTTCTTTTGCAGGTAACATGTTTTGTTTGCAACTCAATAATGTTCGCGAATGGCCGTCGATAAAAGACACGCAACATATGCGATTTCAAGAACGGTAACTCGTAATGGCATAATTCTCCATTTTATGACTCCAGCCATAAATGAATTTATATTAAATAATTCAATTTAACTTTTACGATAGCCTGTTAACCGGAACGTTTTCAGTAGACATCGTCGACTCAAATTAGTTATTTTATAATATAATATTCATATTAGATCGCTATTGTCACTGGGAATTTATTGAAATTGGGGTACAGTACCCCTTCAAGGAAAGGCGAACCAAACATTTGCATGTTATGTGGATTGAATACCGGCGGATTCCAATATGGCGGCGGTACATGTGGGTGACACCAAAAATGTGGCACGCACGGTTGCACGTCTCTGGGTTGATAAGAGATATATGAACCATTTGTTGTCGGATCTGGTGTCAAATTTGTATCCGATTGTGGAATTGTTACAGTCGTCTCTGGAATTGTGGACATCTGCAGATTTCCCATCCCATTTCCCGATAAGTAACTGGACATAGTTTGCACGTTGGTAACTTGGGCCCCTGAATCATAAATGGTACCATCAACATTAGTTGGGTACAATGGTTGTTGGTATGTCATGTTTTGATTCGTTCCAACTGCCATTTGTTCTGTATTCGGGGTTTGGACATTGCTAGCCTGCCAAGCGTTAATTTCATTTGACAATAAGTCCGGCGCGTTGAAACTGTTATGTGATGCCCCACCACCGTTACTCACTTGCGAATATCTTTTTTCGCAATGGTTAGTGTCACTCCCGATAACCATTGACTGCATGAACGTTTGATTTGATGGGTAATCATACATTAATCCGATTGAGTCTGCCGAGAGGTTGTAGGCGGTTGATCTGTTATCGGAATATAAGGCACCTTTTTACCAAAAGCATTCGTAAGCATCCAACCAGTTTGCTGTTTGGGGTCATTTCCACACGATTGTGCGGTGACAAACTGTTGACTCGTCGGACCTGGTCTGTTATTTGGAGGATTTATTGTTGTCCCCACGGGGAAAATTTGCCCATTCCCCATTGACTGCATCCCGGAAACTGTCTGGGCAGAAGGGATGGCTCCGGCAATCATGTTTGTAGCTACAGACATCATTGCCTGATTTAAATAGCCCCCCGGCGGGATTTGAACTGCCATAGCTTGATTATACCCTGGTTGTGGAGGCATAATCACTGCAGGGTTAAATTTCTGTACCAAAGCTTGGTGTATTTCTCCGGATTGGTTTACCACCGGTTTGCTAACGGGTGGGACCGAAACTGATGATACGGACATTGTAGAAACCCCATTCTGAGGTACATGTTGGGGCACAGAACCCGACACAGAATTCCCCAGCCAAACTTGATTCGCCCGTGCATTGCTTTGCATTGCCCCAAGTGGACCCGATAATGGCCCTGAAGTCGTGCACACATTTGGGGTAGGCATACTCCGAATGTTTGTACCCCATGGCGTTTTATTTGAAACATAGCCATGTGGTAGTGACACTGTGGATATGGGCCAAGATGTCGGATGTACTGCCGGTGTCTGTACAGGAAGAATTATTTGTTTGAATGTACGAACTCCAAAGGGAGCATAATTTGTAGTAGCTCCTTTATACCGAGTCCCATTCAGCTGAATGGGGGCAGTAGCCAACTTGGAAATTGGACACGTCCCTGTACTGGAACAGGTGTAAGTAGACGTTGGTGCTTGTATACCTTTCCTACCCAGTCCGTCGCCCCTGTTGGGATACGGTTTCCACCTGTTTGAAACTGGTTTCGCTCTCCTAGTGGACCCTGGATTGATTACCTTATCAACATTGTGAATTCCCTCAACTAGCTTTGGTCTAACGACCTCATGACTTCCCACTGGTTGTGGATTCATTTGATTTGTGACCACCGGAGCGCCATAATTAAAGGGGTACTGTACACTAAGATAGGCGATTTTTTTATTTACTCCCATTGAAATAACTTTCAAGTTAGATTGTGTTCGTGTTATATGAGTTTCGTATAAACCTAATTTAGCGAAGAAAATATTGATCTTGGAAACAAAAATATTACGATTTCAAACTACGCGCCATGTTTTTGACCTTCACCGGAGAAGACGCAGATCGCAGGAAGCACCGGAAGTTCATTGCTCACAGCTCGATTGATGCATTCAATCTCTTCCATCGAACAATCTCACTCCCTATACAATATGACGCTTTATGACTCTTGTTTCTTTCTCCTTTTTCCCCGAATCGGTTTTAAATGCCTTCTTTTGCAGGTAACATGTTTTGTTTGCAACTCAATAATGTTCGCGAATGGCCGTCGATAAAAGACACGCAACATATGCGATTTCAAGAACGGTAACTCGTAATGGCATAATTCTCCATTTTATGACTCCAGCCATAAATGAATTTATATTAAATAATTCAATTTAACTTTTACGATAGCCTGTTAACCGGAACGTTTTCAGTAGACATCGTCGACTCAAATTAGTTATTTTATAATATAATATTCATATTAGATCGCTATTGTCACTGGGAATTTATTGAAATTGGGGTACAGTACCCCTTTAAGGAAAGGCGAACCAAACATTTGCATGTTATGTGGATTGAATACCGGCGGATTCCAATATGGCGGCGGTACATGTGGGTGACACCAAAAATGTGGCACGCACGGTTGCACGTCTCTGGGTTGATAAGAGATATATGAACTATTTGTTGTCGGATCTGGTGTCAAATTTGTATCCGATTGTGGAAATGTTACAGTCGTCTCTGGAATTGTGGACATCGGCAGATTTCCCATCCCATTTCCCGATAAGTAACTGGACATAGTTTGCACATTGGTAACTTGGGCCCCTGAATCATAAATGGTACCATCAACATTAGTTGGGTACAATGGTTGTTGGTATGTCATGTTTTGATTCGTTACAACTGCCATTTGTTCTGTATTCGGGGTTTGGACATTGCTAGCCTGCCAAGCGTTAATTTCATTTGACAATAAGTCCGGCGCGTTGAAACTGTTATGTGATGCCCCACCACCGTTACTCACTTGCGAATATCTTTTTTCGCAATGGTTAGTGTCACTCCCGATAACCATTGACTGCATGAACGTTTGATTTGATGGGTAATCATACATTAATCCGATTGAGTCTGCCGAGAGGTTGTAGGCGGTTGATCTGTTATCGGAATATAAGGCACCTTTTTACCAAAAGCATTCGTAAGCATCCAACCAGTTTGCTGTTTGGGGTCATTTCCACACGATTGTGCGGTGACAAACTGTTGACTCGTCGGACCTGGTCTGTTATTTGGAGGATTTATTGTTGTCCCCACGGGGAAAATTTGCCCATTCCCCATTGACTGCATCCCGGAAACTGTCTGGGCAGAAGGGATGGCTCCGGCAATCATGTTTGTAGCTACAGACATCATTGCCTGATTTAAATAGCCCCCAGGCGGGATTTGAACTGCCATAGCTTGATTATACCCTGGTTGTGGAGGCATAATCACTGCAGGGTTAAATTTCTGTACCAAAGCTTGGTGTATTTCTCCGGATTGGTTTACCACCGGTTTGCTAACGGGTGGGACCGAAACTGATGATACGGACATTGTAGAAACCCCATTCTGAGGTACATGTTGGGGCACAGAACCCGACACAGAATTCCCCAGCCAAACTTGATTCGCCCGTGCATTGCTTTGCATTGCCCCAAGTGGACCCGATAATGGCCCTGAAGTCGTGCACACATTTGGGGTAGGCATACTCCGAATGTTTGTACCCCATGGCGTTTTATTTGAAACATAGCCATGTGGTAGTGACACTGTGGATATGGGCCAAGATGTCGGATGTACTGCCGGTGTCTGTACAGGAAGAATTATTTGTTTGAATGTACGAACTCCAAAGGGAGCATAATTTGTAGTAGCTCCTTTATACCGAGTCCCATTCAGCTGAATGGGGGCAGTAGCCAACTTGGAAATTGGACACGTCCCTGTACTGGAACAGGTATAAGTAGACGTTGGTGCTTGTATACCTTTCCTACCCAGTCCGTCGCCCCTGTTGGGATACGGTTTCCACCTGTTTGAAACTGGTTTCGCTCTCCTAGTGGACCCTGGATTGGTTACCTTATCAACATTGTGAATTCCCTCAACTTGCTTTGGTCTAACGACCTCATGACTTCCCACTGGTTGTGGACTCATTTGATTTGTGACCACCGGAGCGCCATAATTAAAGGGGTACTGTACACTAAGATAGGCGATTTTTTTATTTACTCCCATTGAAATAACTTTCAAGTTAGATTGTGTTCGTGTTATATGAGTTTCGTATAAACCTAATTTAGCGAAGAAAATATTGATCTTGGAAACAAAAATATTACGATTTCAAACTACGCGCCATGTTTTTGACCTTCACCGGAGAAGACGCAGATCGCAGGAAGCACCGGAAGTTCATTGCTCACAGCTCGATTGATGCATTCAATCTCTTCCATCGAACAATCTCACTCCCTATACAATACTTGACGCTTTATGACTCTTGTTTCTTTCTCCTTTTCCCCCGAATCGGTTATAAATGCCTTCTTTTGCAGGTAACATGTTTTGTTTGCAACTCAATAATGTTCGCGAATGGCCGTCGATAAAAGACACGCAACATATGCGATTTCAAGAACGGTAACTCGTAATGGCATAATTCTCCATTTTATGACTCCAGCCATAAATGAATTTATATTAAATAATTCAATTTAACTTTTACGATAGCCTGTTAACCGGAACGTTTTCAGTAGACATCGTCGACTCAAATTAGTTATTTTATAATATAATATTCATATTAGATCGCTATTGTCACTGGGAATTTATTGAAATTGGGGTACAGTACCCCTTTAAGGAAAGGCGAACCAAACATTTGCATGTTATGTGGATTGAATACCGGCGGATTCCAATATGGCGGCGGTACATGTGGGTGACACCAAAAATGTGGCACGCACGGTTGCACGTCTCTGGGTTGATAAGAGATATATGAACCATTTGTTGTCGGATCTGGTGTCAAATTTGTATCCGATTGTGGAATTGTTACAGTCGTCTCTGGAATTGTGGACATCTGCAGATTTCCCATCCCATTTCCCGATAAGTAACTGGACATAGTTTGCACATTGGTAACTTGGGCCCCTGAATCATAAATGGTACCATCAACATTAGTTGGGTACAATGGTTGTTGGTATGTCATGTTTTGATTCGTTCCAACTGCCATTTGTTCTGTATTCGGGGTTTGGACATTGCTAGCCTGCCAAGCGTTAATTTCATTTGACAATAAGTCCGGCGCGTTGAAACTGTTATGTGATGCCCCACCACCGTTACTCACTTGCGAATATCTTTTTTCGCAATGGTTAGTGTCACTCCCGATAACCATTGACTGCATGAACGTTTGATTTGATGGGTAATCATACATTAATCCGATTGAGTCTGCCGAGAGGTTGTAGGCGGTTGATCTGTTATCGGAATATAAGGCACCTCTTTACCAAAAGCATTCGTAAGCATCCAACCAGTTTGCTGTTTGGGGTCATTTCCACACGATTGTGCGGTGACAAACTGTTGACTCGTCGGACCTGGTCTGTTATTTGGAGGATTTATTGTTGTCCCCACGGGGAAAATTTGCCCATTCCCCATTGACTGCATCCCGGAAACTGTCTGGGCAGAAGGGATGGCTCCGGCAATCATGTTTGTAGCTACAGACATCATTTCCTGATTTAAATAGCCCCCAGGCGGGATTTGAACTGCCATAGCTTGATTATACCCTGGTTGTGGAGGCATAATCACTGCAGGGTTAAATTTCTGTACCAAAGCTTGGTGTATTTCTCCGGATTGGTTTACCACCGGTTTGCTAACGGGTGGGACCGAAACTGATGATACGGACATTGTAGAAACCCCATTCTGAGGTACATGTTGGGGCACAGAACCCGACACAGAATTCCCCAGCCAAACTTGATTCGCCCGTGCATTGCTTTGCATTGCCCCAAGTGGACCCGATAATGGCCCTGAAGTCGTGCACACATTTGGGGTAGGCATACTCCGAATGTTTGTACCCCATGGCGTTTTATTTGAAACATAGCCATGTGGTAGTGACACTGTGGATATGGGCCAAGATGTCGGATGTACTGCCGGTGTCTGTACAGGAAGAATTATTTGTTTGAATGTACGAACTCCAAAGGGAGCATAATTTGTAGTAGCTCCTTTATACCGAGTCCCATTCAGCTGAATGGGGGCAGTAGCCAACTTGGAAATTGGACACGTCCCTGTACTGGAACAGGTATAAGTAGACGTTGGTGCTTGTATACCTTTCCTACCCAGTCCGTCGCCCCTGTTGGGATACGGTTTCCACCTGTTTGAAACTGGTTTCGCTCTCCTAGTGGACCCTGGATTGGTTACCTTATCAACATTGTGAATTCCCTCAACTTGCTTTGGTCTAACGACCTCATGACTTCCCACTGGTTGTGGACTCATTTGATTTGTGACCACCGGAGCGCCATAATTAAAGGGGTACTGTACACTAAGATAGGCGATTTTTTTATTTACTCCCATTGAAATAACTTTCAAGTTAGATTGTGTTCGTGTTATATGAGTTTCGTATAAACCTAATTTAGCGAAGAAAATATTGATCTTGGAAACAAAAATATTACGATTTCAAACTACGCGCCATGTTTTTGACCTTCACCGGAGAAGACGCAGATCGCAGGAAGCACCGGAAGTTCATTGCTCACAGCTCGATTGATGCATTCAATCTCTTCCATCGAACAATCTCACTCCCTATACAATACTTGACGCTTTATGACTCTTGGTTCTTTCTCCTTTTTCCCCGAATCGGTTATAAATGCCTTCTTTTGCAGGTAACATGTTTTGTTTGCAACTCAATAATGTTCGCGAATGGCCGTCGATAAAAGACACGCAACATATGCGATTTTAAGAACGGTAACTCGTAATGGCATAATTCTCCATTTTATGACTCCAGCCATAAATGAATTTATATTAAATAATTCAATTTAACTTTTTTACGATAGCCTGTTAACCGGAACGTTTTCAGTAGACATCGTCGACTCAAATTAGTTATTTTATAATATAATATTCATATTAGATCGCTATTGTCACTGGGAATTTATTGAAATTGGGGTACAGTACCCCTTTAAGGAAAGGCGAACCAAACATTTGCATGTTATGTGGATTGAATACCGGCGGATTCCAATATGGCGGCGGTACATGTGGGCGACACCAAAAATGTGGCACGCACGGTTGCACGTCTCTGGGTTGATAAGAGATATATGAACCATTTGTTGTCGGATCTGGTGTCAAATTTGTATCCGATAGTGGAATTGTTACAGTCGTCTCTGGAATTGTGGACATCGGCAGATTTCCCATCCCATTTCCCGATAAGTAACTGGACATAGTTTGCACATTGGTAACTTGGGCCCCTGAATCATAAATGGTACCATCAACATTAGTTGGGTACAATGGTTGTTGGTATGTCATGTTTTGATTCGTTCCAACTGCCATTTGTTCTGTATTCGGGGTTTGGACATTGCTAGCCTGCCAAGCGTTAATTTCAGTTGACAATAAGTCCGGCGCGTTGAAACTGTTATGTGATGCCCCACCACCGTTAGGCCCGTTCCAAACGACGGATTTTTGTCGACTCGAATCTAATACCAGACCCACAATTGTATTAAATGCGTCAAAAATGCGACGTTTGAAACAATTAGATCCGTGTCAGACGCATCACAGACGAATCTCCGTCCAATTCAGACGAATCTTCGTCGGTTATGCGTCTGAAATCCGTCTTGGTTTCAAACGACGGATTTTTGACGACTCGAATCTAATACATGTGACGAGAAGAGCCGAAAGTTGCCGAAGAACGAATGCAAATGATATGATAATGATATGATAATGGTATAATAATGAGGGGGCTCCCCTTATCTGAGGAAATACCCACATGACGTCATTTGTCGCACGCTCTCTTTGTCCCAAAGAAAGATATATCTATAAGCATTGCTTATGTAACATTGTGCAAATTGTAATTATTTTGGTAGTTTGATTCCTCAACGAACATGGCATGTCACTGACTCACATCTTATAATGGATATAGTATCAATGTTTTAGAATAATCCATATATACCGGTATAAGGGGTAGGGGTTGTAGCAACTGATTTATAATAATTCATATAGACCGATATTCCTTATTGTAAGGAATAGGGGTGGTAGTCTCTGATGTATAATAATTAATATTTACCGGTATTACTTATTATAAGGGGCAGAGGTGGTACCACTGATTTATAATAATTCATATATACTGATATTACTTATTATGAGGGGTAAAGGGGTGGTAACCTCTTATTTATAATAATTCATATATTCAGGTATTACTTGTTATAAGGGGCAGAGTGGTAGCCTATGATTTATAATAATTTATATATACCGGTATTCCTTATTATAAGGGGTAGGGGTGGTAGCCTCAGATTTATAATAATTCATATAAACCGGTATTACTTATTATGAGGGATAGGGATGGTAGCCTATGATTTATAATAATTCATAGATACCGGTATTCCTTATTATAAAGGATATATAGGTGGTAGCCTATGATTTATAATATATAATTAATATATTCCGGTATTCCTCATTATAAGGGGTAGGCGTGGTACCACTGATCTTATTTATAATAATTCATATATACCGGCATTACTTATTATGAGGGGTATAGGGGTGGTAACCTCTTATTTATAATAATTCATATATTCGGGTATTCCTTATTATAAGGGTAGGGGTGGTAGTCTCTGATTTATAATAATTATTGTATACCTGTATTTACATGCATGGTACACACATATATGGCAATTGGTTGCACGATCTAACATTTATTTGAAGCGCCTATATATTATATTATATTATATAACTATATGTACTATATACATCCTCATATACATATGCACATATATTCGCGCTGCAATCGTGCATATATTTATACATAATTTATACTGTATTTTAGTATATATATGTATAACATACCGGTATATATAGGCCTCTATATCTACGCGTGACCATTTTGTGATGGTAACATGGAGTGCATCTTTAAATAAATCGACCGATGTATTAGATTCGACGCGACAAAGATGCGTCCGTCTGAAACAAAATTGACCGCAGACGCATCACCGACGGATTTAATACAATTAGATTCGAGTCGACAAAAATCCGTCGTTTGGAACGGGCCTCAGGCCCGTTCCAAACGACGGATTTTTGTCGACTCGAATCTAATACCAGACCCACAATTGTATTAAATGCGTCTAAAATGCGACGTTTGAAACAATTAGATCCGTGTCAGACGCACCACAGACGAATCTCCGTCCAATTCAGACGAATCTTCGTCGGTGATGCGTCTGAAATTCGTCTTGGTTTCAAACGACGGATTTCTGTCGACTCGAATCTAATACATGTGACGAGAAGAGCCGAAAGTTTCCGAATAACGAATGCAAATGCTATGATAATGATATGATAATGGTATAATAATGAGGGAGTTCCCCTTATCTGCGGAAATACCCACATGACGTCATTTGTCGCACGCGCTCTTTGTTATAAAGAAAGATATATCTATAAGAATTGCTTAGGTAACATTGTGAAAATTTTAATTATTATGGCAGTTTGATTTCTCAACGAACATGGCATGTCACTGACTCACATCTTATAATGGATATATTATCAATGATTTATAATAATTCTTATATACCTGTATAAGGGATATGGGTTGTAGCAACTGATTTATAATAATTCATATAGACCGATATTCCTTATTGTAAGGGATAGGGGTGGTAGTCTCTGATGTATAATAATTAATATATACCGGTATTACTTATTATAAGGGGTAGGGGTGGTACCACTGATTAATACTAATTCATATATACCGGCATTACTTGTTATGAGGGGTATATGGGTGGTAACCTCTTATTTATAATAATTAATATATTCAGGTATTACTTATTATAAGGGGCAGAGTGGTAGCCTATGATTTATAATAATTTATATATACCGGTATTACTTATTATGAGGGGTAGGGATAGTAGCCTATGATTTATAATATTCATAGATAACGGTATTCCTTATTATAAAGAATATAGGGTGGTAGCCTATGATTTATAATAATTAATATATTCCGGTATTCCTTATTATAAGGGGCAGAGTGGTAGCCTCAGATTTATAATAATTCATATAAACCGGTATTATTTATTATGAGGGGTATGGATAGTAGCCTATGAATTATAATAATTCATATATACCGGTATTCCTTATTATAAAGGATATAGGGTGGTAGCCTATGATTTATAATAATTAATATATTCCGGTAATCCTTATTATAAGTGGTAGGGGGTGGTAGTCTCTGATTTATAATAATTCTTGTATACCGGTATTTACATGCATGGTATACACATATATAGATGGCAATTGGTTGCACGATATACATTAATTTGTAGCGCCTATTATAGTATATTATATACCTGCATGTACTATATACATCCTCATATACATGAGCACATATATTCGCGCATATATATATATATACATAATTTATACTGTATTTTAGTATATATATGTATAACATATACCGGTATATATAGGCCTCTATATCTACGCGTGACCAATTTTTGACTGTAACCGGGAATCCACCTTTAAATAAATCGACCGATGTATTAGATTCGACGCGACAAAGATGCGTCCGTCTGTAACAAAATCGACCGCAGACGCATCACCGACGGATTTAATACAATTAGATTCGAGTCGACAAAAATCCGTCGTTTGGAACGGGGCTTACTCACTTGCGAATATCTGTTTTCGCAATGGTTAGTGTCACTCCCGATAACCATTGACTGCATGAAGGTTTGATTTGATGGGTAATCATACATTAATCCGATTGAGATGTTTGACCCCGTGTGATTAGAAGCTCCATGAGCAAATCCGGACATTGAATCATCCTGTTGGCTAATCAGCGGATTAGCGACGGATGTTTTGAATCATGATGCAAATGACCTACTTTCCGTTTCAACAAAATAACGATTGACTGTTTTAGCAGATACGAATAGTTCAGAAAATTCCAGCAAGAATGTTCATATTTAGATCGCAACGTTATTATAGCGACGTCCCCTCGTTGGACAGTTTGTGGAAATTATTCGTTATCTTCCAAAAAAATTCGCGCAAATAAAAAACTCCCAAAATTTGCTAATTTCGGAACTCCTCGATAAAAGTTGCAATACAAGGTGTAAACGCACGATTATTGAATAAATGGGGATACTCTATCCGAAATTGCCTATATAAACGCTAATGATAGCCGTGATAGACAAATTCACCCACATTTATATAACCATTTGAAAAATTGAAGAAAAATGGAAAACAATCCTAAGGAAATTGGCAAAAATAATACTCTGGGACAAAAATAATTAAATTGCATGAAATTATCAAATTGAAAAGAAATTTCCGTGAAAATGGGCCAAAACGAAAAAATAAGAGCCAATTAATTGAAAAATACGGCGAACTTGATTGAAATGTCCGCGCAGCAGAATGAAAACAAAACAGCCTTCATTCCCTACTAAAAAAAAAAAAGCCAATAGCAACTGGTTTGAGAACAAATAAATATTCAACAAAGTGGCAAACACTTATGTGAAGAAAAAAAAATGCAAGCCAAAAATCAATCAGAAAAATGGCAAAAAAGTATGACCAAAAGCTAAATTATCTTATAAATAAATAAATAGGAAGAATAGTATGCAGTGCAAAGTGCGAAGAGCGGTTTGCAGAAATTACCAAAGATAATAAACGGATTGAAAAACATGTGAAAAATTATTTTGCCAGTGTGAGAAAACAGTGTAAATTACCAGCGAGAAAAATATCAAAACAGTGCAACTAAAACCACCGCAAAGATTCGAGTAGTTAATTTTGGGCTGAAGTTTGTTTTAATGTTTATAAAGTCAGAACTAAGATGGTTATGGCCAATTGTTTTATACCATGGTAAACTACTGCCAATTAGCTACGTTCTAATATATCATTTATCACTGTTGGTCGCATTATTTTTTATCAAAGGCAGAAAAACCAACCCTCCCCCTAAAGCTGAGAGGCGTCAGGCTGTGGTGTAAGGCACACATAACGCACATTTATGTGCCAAATTGCGAAATTAACACAACGGCCGTTGATGGACTGCTAAGGTATTGTCTATTATATATGTTTTGATCGACACAGTCGAGCATTAAAGTAACAATATCACATAATGTACCTCCTGACTCAATTTTTTAACAAATTTTAGATTTTTTCCCCAAAAAAGATAATCTAAAATGCATTTTGTCTTCTTTCGGGAGGCAAAAATGAAACAAATGTATTAAGGGTGGAGATAATTAGTGTATACGGTAATTTGGTTCCGTCTTGGTTTAAAAACTGGCCTAATAACCCAAGATGGCTGCCAATATGGTGGCCAGTATATAGGTGGGAATTGTGCAATTTGTAAGAACGCACGATTACTTCCCAAAATGGCTTAACTGTCACAACGGCCGTTGATAAACTGCAAGAATTTTATGTAATATATATATCCCGATCCATCGACTAGAACATTTAAGTGAAACCGGTACACAAAGCACCTCCTGGTCCCAATTTTTGATTAAATATTTAATTAGTTTAGTCTAAAACTAATTGAAAACCTATTTTTGTCATCTTCTCGAAATGCATAAAGACAATAATGTAGTGTGGGTGGATATAATTTGTATGTACGAAAATTTAATGCCGTCGGCGGAAACTACATGACATATTAACTCCAAGATGGCTGCCAATACGGTGGCCGGTATATGGCTGGAAATTGTAAAATATGTCATGTCGAAATTAACACCAGCATCGCAATGCAATGTCTTATAAAACCAATAGTCTTATTATATTCATATCATTTTGCAATACTGAGACGTAACAGTGGCCAGTTCTATCAAAATGATAACCAGATTGGTACCAACGAGTGAGAGGATCGACATATTTTGCTTTCATTCGCGCTCAAGTAAGATTAGTTCTTCGAAATCGGTGGCATGTCGTGCAAATTATTTCACAATAAACATGGTTGATTTAACGCAAATGGCTGTCTGACTATCTTTGCGAACAGAATAAGGGAATTATGTAGGTTATATTAAATTTAACACGACATTTAAGCATTCTTGGCACTCTCTATGGCTATTGTAACAAAATGCGACCGCGAAAAACAACATTAATAAATTAACCAATTCGAATATATATCTCATCAAATAACTCATGTTGATACGAATCGTTAGTTAACCCCTATCGACGAGGCGTGGTTACATGAACGGAGCTACTGATACATTGTGTATCATGTATACCGTTCTAAAAGTAAGTTTAAATGGATCCCGTTGACCAATAGCAATTGCTACCCAGTCCGCAAGAGGACATCTCCAGCAAATTATCAAACTGTCACATCACACAGGTTCGTTCAGTTTCATCATCACGCAATAGACTCGTCGAATTTTGTATTCTAACATTTACCGGATTATTTACCATAACACATATTTCGCACACAAGGAGATGGAAACATGGTTGATTTTCAACTTGAAGTTTGTCAGCTGCTTAAAGGGTGGGAAGTATTTGCTTGTACTAGCAGTAGATAAGTTGCAAAGTCAAAGCTCTAAGCGACACTTACAACAAACGAAAATACCAGCGATGTGGTAAATCACACAAAACTATCAAACTATGTTCCTATATATTTCGATTGTATGTTACTCTGTATAGTATGGTACTGGAGTCTGGTGTCACTACATGTGCACTCGTGATTTCCAGAAGTGACTGAACAAGTGCTTGTAAGAAGAGGTACCCCAAATATGGACAATTATCCAATGCTAGATGAACAGTCATATTACCAATATCTTTCTATGCTGATGAGTAGGTAGGATTACTTCTGGAAGGCTGTACATTCGGAAACAGCATATAGATCGGAGTATTGGCATCGAGTTTTATCATGTAGACTGGTACATTTTGGACTTTTTGTATCCCAGTGTAAGTTTTAGCTCATTGTGACAGCAAAATGAAAAGGACGACAATTGCAATTATTTGTATACATGCTATACACAGGTTGATACCAGGAAATGTATAATAACTTTCTAGATAAGTCCAAAAATAATGCGGTTAGGGACCTGCTGATGCCAGCAGGCCGGATGTCTGACAACATACCATATTTTGATCATGTCCGTTCATGATTAAAGCATTATAATTCCACCCACCTGTCATGTCTAACGCCAGATGTGTTACAGTTAATTTCAAATGTATCTATATTTATCCCACTATGCGCGACGTGAGTGAACCGTGTGTAGTGCGTATCCTGATATTATATTGTGGTAGTGTTTGATGTGCAAATGAGTAAAACAAAATGGGATCACGAGTCTTTGTGTAATTTGTAACTGCATCTCAGAAATGACATATAGCAACAACTTCTGTGCATACCAGAATCTGATCTACGATAACTCATCCATAACAACTCCGAATGTGCTGAGCGAAATCAGTAACTGGACACGATGGCCGTAGTTTAGTATTTACTGAACAGCGTGTGAGGAACACATGCATATGTCTTTGTACAATCGGGATGATATGGGGACGAGGAATTATTCGCCATATTGTTTTCCGCCGTTGTAATTGCCTGTAAATACTAATATTGAATACAGCCCGATTGATACATTAATGACATGGGTTTTACGTTTCAAACACCAATGGTACTTGCAACAGCAGCAGGTCTCCTGGTCTGAATATGACCCGTTCAGATGTAACATAACGTAGACAAGTTTACTTTTCCACCAATTTGAAAACAGCATTTGATATTTCTGAAGGTTATCGCGTTCATATATTGCAAATAAAGTGGTTCATTGCGATCTTGTTCAACATAAAATGCATAATTAAGTTAGACGAACAGGAGGGATTCTCATTCTGGCCATAACTATTCTTATGTTTATCACTGATCAGATAATTTTTCAGAAGATGCAAAATCTGAACTAATTTGGTACGACGAGAGCTCTCTTTTTTTCTGAATCTCATCTTCTTTGCGTTATTGGACACTAGTCAATGAAAGAGGCGATGGTGATTTAGGGTCTGGAAAAATTCACTCTGTGTTATCACGCCGTCTTCTGTGGATCGAAGCTATAGTACATCAATTGCACATTGTATATATAGCAGATTAATCAAAATCATTGCTTCAAATGTTTGTTGCTTCAGTGAGTGTGAACAAATTATCATTTCTTATCGAAGTGGTCATGTATATGTACAATGAGATGTTTCTTATCTAGCTTTAACATCGGTCCCAATTTTCGCCCAATCAAGTCAGGGGTGTGAACCCGCATCAACCTCGTCTAGGCCAGACTTCGATAATGGTATCACGACATATCCACCTCATACGTACCATCATATCTGGTAGCACTTGGAATAATATTCATTGAGAAAGATTGACCTTCTACTGTCAGGTTTAAGTAATTTCATATTGATTATGTCAAAGGTGACTGGCATAAATAACAATCAGGCATTCAATGTATTACTGTTACTCGGTTCTTCGTTTTAAACAATCCTGTTCATCTGTAAATACCTCGTTCCAAATTGCCACCTATTTCAATGGACACGGATTACTTGATCACGAATGCTCATGAATGCAAGATTCGTCAATAATGGGACCATTCTTGTAGCAATTTTAAATATAATTGCGCATTGTGATGTCCCGGAATAACATGATACAATGAATATTATACTTTGGGTTGTGTGAGACATTATATGATGGCGATAAAAGTGAAACATGACATATTTCACCATTTATTCTGACAACCGTATTGGCAGCCATCTTGGGGTTAGTAAGCCATTTTGCAATCCAAAAACGACATTGAATTATCGTACATACCAAACATCTCCGCTATGCTACATTCTGCGCGTTATGGTTCCGAGAAGATGACAAAAACGGCTTTATGTAATTTTTTGAGAAAAATAGCAAAATTTTATATTTAAAAAAAAGTGCCAGGAGGTGCATTGTGTAATATTTTCACTTTATTGTTCGAGTTTGTAGATCGGGATATATACCTTAAACTATAGTTTAGCAGTTCATCGACGACCGCTTTGTTAGTTAAGCCATTTAAGCAAGTAATTGTGCGTTCTTACATATTTCCCAATTTCCACCTATATTGCGGCTGCCATATTGGCGGCCATTTTAGGTTAGTATGTCATTTTTTAATCCAAGGCGGAATAAAATTGCCGTATACACCAATTATCTCCACCGTTACTAATTCTTGTCTTTTTTTGCCTACCAGAAAATAAAAAAAATGCGTTTTATATACATTTTTAGGAAAAATTCAAAAATTTATTAAAATTTCGGGTCTGGGGGTAGATTATATATTGTTTCTAATTTAATGTTCGAGTTTGTAGACAGAAACTTATATATTATTACATTCTTTGGAAGACTTTCAACGGCCGTTATGTTAATTAAGCCTATTGACATGTAACCGTGAGTTCTGTGTGCCTTATACCACAGCATGGCGCATCTTAACTTTAGGGGGAGGGTTGATTGTTCTGCCTGTGATAAAAAATAATGCGGCTTGCAGCGATAAGTTATATATCAAAATATAGCCAATTGGCAGTAGTTTCCCATGGTATAAAACAATGCGGCATACCCGTCTTACTTAACGATTTAAACGAAACGAAAGACAACGCTTTGCGTGAATCGTCATATTTGTCTCACCCAAAATATTATTTGACTCACAGGTATCAAAATTGGACGAATATTTCTTCTCAAAATGTGTTAAAATACTCTGTCAAAAATGTCGGCTTTATTTAAAAAATGACCGATGTGGGATTTGGCTGTGGTATAGCCCTGTCGTACACTTGGGAATTTATTTTTAAAAGTAAACACATGACCTATGATTTTTCTACCATTTTCGTGATCAACTGGTGTCAATCTAGCCGGGTAAATATCACTGATATGGCCTGCAGGCTTCAATTCAGTGAATTTGGCCGAAACGTTAACACTGTCGCCTATGGGAAACTATTTAGTTCCGTGATTCCTATAAGTAAAATTTGAATTTTACGAAATTTCACGTTTCGCCATGATAAGTTGTTAATTTCATATTTTCTTATTTTCAAATGATAATGACCACATTTCGGACAGATTTAAAGAAGAAACGCATGGATTCGCCTGTAGATAATAAAGAAAGTGATAAATCTGGGAGTTTTGCATGAACATCAGGTACCATTAGGGGGTCAGAGGGTCTGAAGTCCCCCTCCCCACAATTTTGAGGAGTGTTAGACCCCCCCCCCCCCCATTGGGAAAAGGCGGCAATTGACCTAATTAAGCTTCCGGCACCCATTAGCCTTATTGGGGGATGGTAGCCCCACCCCAAGTGGGAGTGGGGGGCGATGACATCACCACTAGAGTTACTGTCGTGCAAGACTGTCATGGCATGTTTGTTAAACAGACAGTATGCCCTGTCATCTGGTCAAATTTCATGCCTGAGTCTTTGTCTGATGTTGTATCATTATGTTTAGATATTTCAATTAACTTATGGTTGCTTTATATTGCTATTAAAATATTTTTAATTTTAATTTTCTGTTAATTTTGGTAAATCTTTATTATAATCTTCATTATAAATTGCCAAATTGTGCATGAAAAGGGTTAAAATTGGACAAGATATCCCTCTCAAAATGTATATTAACATTTCCTCTTCAATTTAGTAATATTATGGTATATAAGGGCATACTTCAGTTATACGAGATGCATCAGCTAGTAAAATTGAAAAAAAAATCAAAATTTTTTGGCTTTATTTTGATGATTGACACAAATTTTCAGGATGACTCATATTGAAAAAATAAACCACTACTGCCCGATATAATCCATTTTTGGTTTCAGTAAGGTCTATATTTGGATAAAATACTATAAGAAACGCTCTGTTTTACGCATATACATATATATATAGGAATCAGGGAGCTAAATGTGTTCTAGAGTCGGGGAACGAGTACACCGTGGAATGCTAAAGGTGAAGGTAACTGAAGAATGATCTTCACCTGATACATGCGACACGTTATTAAAGGATGACATCGCGTTTATTTGATTTGTACATAATATCTAAATAATTTAAACTGGTGAATGAATGGGGGAATGGATTTTTGTGAGCGGGAAATTTATTTAACTAGCGGCTGTAGTCCTGGGTTTTTCCAGATCAAATTTGGCTGTGAGTTAGCCCTGTCGTAGACTTGGGGATTTATTTTAAAAAGTAAACACATGACCTATGATTTTTCTTGCATTTTCGTGATCAACTGGTGTCAATCTAGCTGGGTAAACATTACTGGTATGGCTTGCAGGCTTCAATTCAGTGAATTTGGCCGAAACGTTAACACTGTCGCCTATGGGAAACCATTTAGTTCAGTGATTCCTATAAGGAAAATTTGAATTTTACCGTAAAATTCACGTCTCGCCATGATAAGTTGTTAATTCCATATTTTCTTATTTTCAAATGATAATGACCACATTTAGGACATATTTAAAGAAGAAACCCATGGATTCGCCTGTAGATAGTAAAGAAAGTGATAAATCTGGGAATTTTGTATGGACATCCGGTACCATTAGGGGGTCAGGGGGTCTAAAGCCCCTCTCCCACAATTTTGAGGAGTGTTAGCCCCCCCCCCATTGGGAAAAGGTGAAAGTTGACTCAATTAAGCTTTTCCGGCACCCTGTAGTCTTAACGGGGACCGTAGCCCCACCCCAAGTCGGGGGGGGGGGGGTGATGGCATCACCACAAGAGTTACTGTCGTGCAAAATTGTCATGGCAGGTTTGTTAAACAGACCGTATGCCCTGCCATCTGGTAAAATTTCATGTCTGATGCTGTGTCTGGTGTTGTATCATTATGTTTAGATATTTAAATTGACCTATGGTTGCTTTATATTGCTATTAAAGTATTTTTTATTTTAATCTTCTGTTAATTTTGGTAAATGTTTATTATAAATTGCCAAATTCTGCATGAAAAGTGTTTAAAATTGGACAATATATCGCTCTCAAAGTGTATATTAACATTTCCTCTTCAATTTAGTAATATTATGGTATATCAGGGCATACTTCAGTTATACGAGATGCATCAGCTAGTAAAATTGAAAAAAAAATCTAAATTTTTTGGCTTTATTTTGAGGATTGACACTAATTTTCAGGATGCCTCATATTGGAAAAATAAACCACTACTGCTCGATATAATCCATTTTTGATTTCAGTAAGGTCTATATTTTGATAAAATACTATAAGAAACGCCGTGTTTCACACATGTACATATATATAAGGAAAATTTGAATTTTGCGAAAATTCACGTCTCGCCATGATAAGTTGTTAATTCCATATTTTCTTATTTTCAAATGATAATGACCACATTTTGGATATATTTAAAGAAACCCATGGATTCGCCTGTAGATAGTAAAGAAAGTGATAAATCTGGGAATTTTGCATGGACATCCGGTACCATTAGGGGGTCAGGGGGTCTAAAGCCCCTCTCCCACAATGTTGAGGAGTGTTAGCCCCCCCCCCCCACAATTTTGAGGAGTGTTAGACCCCCCCCCCCCCATTGGGAAAAGGCGGCAATTGACCTAATTAAGCTTCCGGCACCCATTAGCCTTATTGGGGATGGTAGCCCCACCCCAAGTGGGAGTGGGGGGTTGATGACATCACCATAAGAGTTACTGTCGTGCAAAATTGTCATAGCAGGTTTGTTAAACAGACCGTATGCCCTGCCATCTGGTAAAATTTCATGTCTGATGCTGTGTCTGGTGTTGTATCATTATGTTTAGATATTTAAATTGACCTATGGTTGCTTTATATTGCTATTAAAGTATTTTTTATTTTAATCTTCTGTTAATTTTGGTAAATGTTTATTATAAATTGCCAAATTCTGCATGAAAAGTGTTTAAAATTGGACAATATATCGCTCTCAAAGTGTATATTAACATTTCCTCTTCAATTTTGTAATATTATGGTATATCAGGGCATACTTCAGTTATACGAGATGCATCAGCTAGTAAAATTGAAAAAACAATCTTAATTTTTTGGCTTTATTTTGAGGATTGACACTAATTTTCAGGATGCCTCATATTGGAAAAATAAACCACTACTGCTCGATATAATCCATTTTTGATTTCAGTAAGGTCTATATTTTGATCCCCAGCTATTATGCATTTACGTGTAACATTTTCCCTTGCTAGAACTATCTATGAGATCCCAATAACTTCTCAATGCATTTGGTTGACGGTAAAACACACCTAGATTGAAAATCTTATTTGAATATCGTATTTCTAGCCACACTGCTTCTAGACCAGGTTTATCGAAATCTGTTAAGTGTTTATATGTAAGTTCCTTTTTGACATAAATAACAATACCACCGCCTTTGTTAGCAATTCTGTCAATTCGAATGGGAGGTGAGTGGAACCCCGGGATATCTAATAAATCATCAGTTACCTTATCACTTAAGAGACTTTCCGTAATGGAAATAATATCATAATTTGCTAGTTCAGCTGTTACCAAAGGCACTTTATTTCTAAGTCCTCTGACATTTAAAGATGCAATTGAAATATTTTTAGTTGTGGGTCCTGGATGAGGATGCACATCAACACAGATAATTACCATAAGAAGTAACATCAACAAGAAACCTCTATGTCCAAAACAGCATACCAATTTAACCAACATTATACTTTCAAAATCCAAACCTCCAACGATCCTGCCTCCCCCAAAGTAACCTATCCTAGCTCGATACATTTCTAAGTTAATCCCCATTAGGTGAGTAATGGTAAGTTCTGGAATAGCTAAGATAGGTCAGAATGGGTTTGCAGCATCGCTTTTGTTGATTTCTAAGTGCAGATATTGGATGTGTGTAACTTTCCATGATACAAGACAATAACAAGATCACATATATAATAAAATACAAAAAATAATATAAACAGAACATAATGAACCCTGGTGCAAATATTACATGAAATATGGGACGATGCCTGCCAATTTATTCTTAACCGCATTTCATAAACAGCTGATATTTTATGAATAGCATACTGTTTAAAATGTTAACAGTTCCAGTGTTTTATAAGTACTTTGTATTTTAACCACTATCATATTACCTACAGACTGTTGAGTCCATCTCAAACGAAGTGCAATTAAAATTTTGATATGTATGTGTACCTCCATCGCATTCACAGACTATATTTAATATTTTATTCTGTAGCTCTATATATGTAATCAGTGGCATATTAAAACCATCTCGAACGATATACTTATGATGTTTTAATACAATATACAGTGCCTTCATGACATTCCTAACACAGTATTTAGTATTTAATTACAATATCCTTGTTTTCTTTATACAACAATATAACCGATTTCCTGTTTAAAATGTTAACAATTCCAATATTAGATCTCTGTACATGTAGGCGATTACATGCTAAAACCATCTCGAACGAAATACTTTTGAAGATTTAATACAATATGCTTGTGCCTTCATGACATTCCTCAAACCATATTTAATATTTAATTATATGGCAGTTGAGTATACATGATTATATCTCACTAATAAGGATTTCCAAAAATATTTTGATATTTTTAATACCCATAGTGTGCCTTCGCTTAGTTGCACAATACAGATATGCATATCAACAGATGATACAAGATTATATCTCACTGTTAAAATAAGGATTTCCAAAGGCAAGTTATCAGGAGGGGTCTCCAGGAGTACATGACCCAAGAGGGATTCACCTCCCCCTGAGACATGCACTAGAGGAGTCCCCCACTGGTAACAAGTAAACAGAATCACACATGTATACACATGACAATAATGTCACAATATCAAATAAGAAGTCAGAATCCTGGTATAATACTAGGAGGAGCCCCAGGAGTACATGACCCAGGAGGGATTGACATCCCCCATGAGACACACACAAGAGGCGTCCCCCCGCCGGCAACAGGTATAAAGCAGATGCATGTATATATAACTCTTTTACATATCAAGTACATTATCTGAACCAAGTTGTCAGGAATGGGCTCCAGGGGTACATGACCCAGGTGGGAGTCACATCCCATATGAGACATGCCCCATAGGAGTCCACCATTATAACAAGTATACAGCATTTCATAGATACCGGTACATATGTAACATGACTCTTTTCCATATCTAACACATGTTAGAAGCAGAACCACAGGAGAGTAGTACAAAACTCAAATATCACAAAAGCACTGACCATTTGTAGTTCTGATGACTAGAAAGACGATTTGAGCTACATGCATATTTATTGGAATATTATTGAAATTAAAGTCATTGTAGTATATATATATTTTTGTTATACCCATTTAAAATGATAACAGTTCCAATGTTTAATAAGTACTTTATACTTTGGCCACTATCACATTTCATGTAGACTTCTGAGTCCATCTCAAACGAAATAATTTTGAATATTTTAATATTTTTGATGCACATAGTGTGCCTTCGCTTAGTTGCATAATGCAGATATGCATATCAATAGATGATACATGTACAAGATTATATCTCACTAATAAGGATTTCCAAAGACAAATTATCAGGAGGGGTCTCCAGGAGTACATGACCCAGGAGGGATTCACCTCCCCCTGAGACATGCACTAGAGGAGTCCCCAAACTGGTAACAAGTAAACAGAATCACACATGCATACACAACATGTCAATATAAAATACGAAGTCAGAATCCATTTATAGTTGTGATGACTAAAAAGTGATTTAAGCTACGTGCATGTTTATATAAATGTACAGCCCAAATATTTATCATACAATGTTTACTTGATATTCAGTCCAACAGAACATATGTGTAATTTCACTTTTGCTGTGACATATGTTCCTCACTATATTTTTTTTCCCCCAGAAATTATTCGAAGTCAGTCAGTCTTCGTATAAGATATCTCTTTTCCGAACCCACAGCTGTTACAAACAATTTCCCATCATAAGTGTGGCATTTGCCAAGATTCCCTGCTTAGGTTTCAACGCTTCCTTCTGTAATTTGAATTTTGCTTTAGTGAAATCCTCACCAATAAGAATTTCCAAAGGCAAGTTATCAGGAGGGGTCTCCAGGAGTACATGACCCAGGAGGGATTCACCCCCCCCCTGAGACATGCACTAGAGGAGTCCCCCCACTGGTAACAAGTAAACAGAATCACACATGTATACACAAGTAAGGATTTCCAAAGGCAAGTTATCAGGAGGGGTCTCCAGGAGTACATGATCTAAGAGGGATTCACCACTGAGACATGCACTAGATGAGTCCCCCACTGGTAACAAGTAAACAGAATCACAAATGTATACACAACATTAAATAAGAAGTCAGAATCCATTTATGGTTCCGATGACGAGAAAGGCAATTTAAACTACATGCATGTTTATTAATATAATAATATAGAGTATTTGTATAGCGCCATATCCCGTATGGCTCATGGCGCTGAACAATTCACACAAACGCAGTCACACACATTCACACTATAACATATACGCAATAAATAATATGCATGTATTTCAATAATTAAGTCTCCTCAACGTTTTCTGATGTTATTTGTCCGAAATGGGAGATGAATAGGTGAGTTTTTAGGGCCGATTTGAATGTTTCCAAACAGTCAGACTGTTTCACCTCTTTGGGAAGGTTGTTCCAAATGGTCGGCCCGTAGACCTCGAAAGATCGGCGACCAAAGTACATCAGATCTCGTTTAGGTACAACCATCGCATTCGAATCCTGTGATCGAAGTGGTCGAGCAGGTACATATTTGACCAACAATGTATCAATATATGGTGGCAAAGCATTATCAATATCCGACTTTCTATAACACAAAGTAGCATGTTTGTACACAATTCGTTCAAATATGGGAAGCCAATGTAATTTATACAACAGTGGGGTAACATGATCAAATTTGCCTGCACGGCACACAATTTTTGCAGCAATATTAACAATTTTTTGAAGTTTGTGAAGTTGATAATCTGGGAGTCCTGCTAAAATAGAATTACAGTAATCGATTTTGGATAACACAAATGAGGACATCAATATTTGTGTGGATTGTTCGGAGATATATGGACGTACATGCGAAATGCGCCGGAGCTCCATATATAAGGACCTGCATAGGTTGCTGATGTGAGATGACATTGAGAAGTTTTTGTCGATGGTCACACCGAGGTTTTTAATAACATCAGAAAATTCAATTACACTGTCGCCGATGAGCGTGGCATTAAGACTGACCCCCTTCAACCGAGCGTTAGTTCCACAAAGCATAATTTCAGTTTTGCTTTCGTTAAGTTTGAGTTTGTTGATCTCCATCCATGTTTTAACTTCTGAAACGCATGTCTGAACTTGAGAAATTGCTTCGTCTAAGATCGATGGCTCAACTGATATGTACATTTGGGTATCGTCTGCATACATGTGATACTGAATGTTGTGTTTTTCGATGATGTTTCCAAGAGGCTGTGTGTAAACGAGATATAGTACAGGTCCCAGCACAGAACCTTGGGGCACTCCATATGATAGATGCACGGGGTTAGACGTCGTAGAATTAACAATAACTGATTGAGTTCTCTCGGTTACGTAAGAATGGAACCACTTTAATACCGTGCCGGACATTCCGAAAGTCACAGAAAGGCGTTTTAACAGGATGGAATGATCGAGCGTGTCAAACGCCGCAGAGAGGTCAAGGCATGTAAGAATGGAGAGTTTGCCCTCATCTGTCGCACACAGCAAGTCGTTAAAAATTCGAGTCAAGGCTGTCTCCGTACAGTGATTTTTCTTGTAAGCTGACTGAAAGTTTTCTTCTAAATTATTGTCTTTCAAGTGTTTACGAAGTTGGTGGAGCACTACACGTTCAAGGACTTTAGATAAGAAAGGAAGATTGGAGACTGGTCTATAGTTTTGCAGCAAATTTTGATCTAAACCAGACTTCTTTAACAATGGGGTAACACTGGCGTGTTTGAAGCATTGGGGAACAACACCCGTTGAGAGCGAGGAGTTAATAATATCAGTTATTACATCCAAAAGTTGATCGCAGTGAATACGAAGAAGTGTTGTAGGAATGGGATCTAACGAACATGACTTAGGTGGCATTGACAAAATCACATTCTTAACTTCTTCCGAACTCACAGATCGAAATTCGTCCATTTTTCTGTTTATTGGAGTATTATTGAAATTAACGTCAGTGTAGTTTAATATATATATATTTTTAATACCAGTTTCGAATGATAACAGTTCCAATGCTAGCCACGGTACTTTATACTTTGTCCACTATCACATTACATGTAAATTACATGTAAATTTTAATAATCAATATAGGTTCAATCACTTTCACCCAATATTAACGTATATACATGTGCAGCCTCATGTAAGAAAAAAAACCCTTACTGGTATCGGTTACCCAAATATTTATCAAACAATGTTTACTTAATATTCAGTCCAATGGAACATATGTGTAATTTCACTTTTGCTGTGACATACTAGTATGTCCCTCACTATCTTTATCTTCAGAAATTGTTCGAAATCAGTCAATCTTCGTATAAGATATCTCTTTTCCGAGTTATTATTCGTATAAGATATCTCTTATCCAAGTTATTATTAACTGTAAAAGTTTTATAACTTATCAAATTACTCACAATAAACATGTTGACGTGAAAAAAGCAGAGTCTATGTATCAGGTAAAGTTGATACTTAAATTACAGTATGTGAATTATTCAGTTCAACAACTTCCAGCACATGGTGCGGCTTTAATCCAAAACTCCAGATACACCACTCTGGGCCAAAGATATGGAGATTCTAAGAAAAATCTCAGTTTTTTTTTCTCAAAGATGTAAGCAGGAAAATTATTTGAATAGACAAAATTTTAATAATCAATATCTATATATAGGTTCAATTACTTTCACCAAATATTAACGTATATAAACATACAGCCTCATGTAAGAAAAAAACCCTTACTGATATCGGTAACCCAAATATTTATTATCATACAATGTTTACTTAATATTCAGTCCAAAGTGTGTAATTACACTTTTGCTGTGACACACATATGTCCCTCACTACATGTATCTTTATCTTCAGAAATTGTTCGAAGTCAGTCAATCTTCATATAAGATATCTCTTTTCCGAACCCACAGCTTTTACAAACAGTTTCCCATCATAATTGTGGCATTTGCCAAGGTTCCCTGCTTTCTTAAGTTTCAATGCTTCCTTCAGTGGTTTGAATTTTGCTGGAGTGAGATCCTCACTAATATGGATTTTCAAAGGCAAGTTATCAGGAGGGGTCTCCAGGAGTACATGACCCTAGAGGGATTCACCTCCCCCGAGACATGCACCAGAGGTGTCCCCCGCTGGTAACAAGTAAACATAATCACACATGCATACATGTACATAACATGACAATATCTAATAAGATGTCAGAATCCATTTATGGTTAGGATTACTAGAAAGGCGATTTAAGCTACATGCATGTTTATTGAAATATTATTGAAATTAAAGTCTTTGAAGTTTAGGAATGCACGGAATTCCATAAAAGGTAATCTTCAGAAAAGCTAAAATTGTGTGAATAGCCGAGCATTATATATAACTCGATCATAGCATTACAGCTTTTCTAAAAAGGCACGCCTTTATAACAAGGCATTCATTGATAGCACACGCAGGGTTAAACAGGGGATGTTAGAAAAGCCAATGTGTGTAACATAACACTCTTTTAACTATCCACTTTTTAAATTCAATTTAGCTTTTCTAAATTCCGGATTATAAACATAATATGTTTTTAGGAATGCACGGAATTCCATAAAAGGTAATCTTCAGAAAAGCTAAAATTGTGTGAATAGCCGAGCATTATATATAACTCGATCATAGCATTACAGTTTTTCTAAAAAGGCACGCCTTTATAACAAGGCATTCATTGATAGCACACGCAGGGTTAAACAGGGGATGTTAGAAAAGCCAATGTGTGTAAAATAACACTCTTTTAACTATCCACTTTTTAAATTCAATTTAGCTTTTCTAAATTCCGGATTGTAAACATAATATGTTTTTAGGAATACACGGAATTCCATAAAAGGTAATCTTCAGAAAAGCTACAATTGTTTGAATAGCCGAGCATTATATATAACTCGATCATAGCATTACAGCTTTTCTAAAAAGGCACGCCTTTATAACAAGGCATTCATTGATAGCACACGCAGGGTTAAACAGGGGATGTTAGAAAAGCCAATGTGTGTAAAATAACACTCTTTTAACTATCCACTTTTTAAATTCAATTTAGCTTTTCTAAATTCCGGATTGTAAACATAATATGTTTTTAGGAATACACGGAATTCCATAAAAGGTAATCTTCAGAAAAGCTACAATTGTTTGAATAGCCGAGCATTATATATAACTCGATCATAGCATTACAGCTTTTCTAAAAAGGCACGCCTTTATAACAAGGCATTCATTGATAGCACACGCATGTTTATAAAAATAGGATGCGAGCTTCTTCACCTAGTTATTAAATATCTCTATATATTTTCCTTATGCACATGAAACCAAGCATTAATTCATAATACACGAACTGTCAACTAGGGTGGGGGGTAACATTATAGGAATTCTCGCTCATCACCTAATTATGTGATATGTTTGTCTTTACGTATAACCCCCTAAAATATCCAAGCCCCTGTTACGATATCTCACCCCAAAAAAAAACCTTTACTCGGCAGGATTTAGGGTTGTTTTTTATTAATTATTTATATATATATATATACTACCGGATCAGAACCTATTTTTTGGTTAAAAGTATGGCAAATAGGTGCTGTTACATCATTTAGATTGATTTAAGATATACATACAGCATATACATTGACAATATTTATATCCCGTCGCTCTATATATACTACCGGAACAGCACCTATTTTCTGGTTAAAAGTATGGGAAATAGGTGCTGTTCCGGTAGTATATATAGAGCGAACGGATAGATATACTGTCTATATATGCTGCAAATGACTTTTAATTCAAGATAAATGATGTACATGTAAATAATAGCAATAAACTCACTATATCGACGTCCTTCGCTATATATATACTACCGAAACAGCACCTATTTTCTGGTTAAAAGTATGGGAAATAGGTGCTGTTCCGGTAGTATATATAGAGCGAAAGGATAGATATACTGTCTATATATGCTGCAAATGACTTTTAATTCAAGATAAATGATGTAAACTTTGAATAATAGCAATAAACTCACTATATCGACGTCCTTCGCTATATATATACTACCGGAACAGCACCTATTTTCTGGTTAAAAAACTGATGTATATTGTTTTGTGAATGCTCATTGGTCACGCTATTTATTTTACTTATTTTTTTTCCCGTTGTATTTGAACATTTGTTACACAGGCTTCACGATTATTAACTTCAACTGATAAGCGCCGACTGCTGCGTATGCGCGCAACAGTTTGTCTCAAATAAATTGTTATAAAAACACAGGTTTATGGCCGCGGACATAAGCCGATTAAGTGTGACGTAATTTATCCACGAACTTGACAAATGGAGATTCTATCACCATTCGACACGAAAGTGGGACCTTTAAACAGACAAGTTTCATTTTCGTCGAACACGAAAAAGCGAATTTATTGACGGCAGTTTCGGCAGTCTGAGCCTCTGAGAGTTAATTAATACCAAATGCACAGAACTCCTTTATGATATTCCGATAGTACTGTGTTTACTCTATATTCTCTGAAAATTTGGTGTAAAAATTCCCAATAGAACGACTTTTATCAGGCGTTTACTAAAACCGCAAAATATTGAGAAATTAGTGCAATTTTCTGAATTTTCGCATTATTTCATCGCATAAAATCAATTAAAATACGACAAGCAACTGGAAATGTTTTTGAACATTCTAGAAGGGGTATATGTCCCTGATATGTGTTTAAAATTTCTCGCGTAAACTATGACAGATACATGGTCTATGGGAAACCATTTAGTTCAGTGATTCCTGTACCAGGGAACTTAAATAACGGGAAGGTTCACTTCCCATTGGTTCTATTGTAATGCGTACCGCCGCAGCGCCCTCTTGTGGTCGGTAGGTTAAACCGAGAAATGCGTCTATGGATACACTATAGAATTCTATAGAGTTGCTCATTTCTCCCGTCCAAAAATCATTTTAAAACAGCATTTAAACCAAATGTGGGACCTATTTTGTCGATATGTCCATAAACAATACGCATTGACCTACACTATATTGAACTTTCTGAGGAAAGTTACTACTAATGTCCAGTTAAAACGATGAAAAGCATCACCCAAATTCGCTGTCAATCAGTCAATTTGTATACAACTGAACTTTTTTTGTTTGTATTTTTTTAGTACTATAATATATAACTACATGCGTATCTGAATTATAATATATGGCATTGACCAGTCATTTATAGAACTTAAATCAAAATTTAGCCAAAATAGTTTTTTTTTTAATTTTATGAACCGGCCATAGGGACATATTATAGGCCTACCAGTCAGTACCACTACCATATTACCATTATTCATTACTAATAACTTTACTTGCAGTTCTACCATCCCAATTATCTTAAGTCCATTTACCAGGCTGGAAACTGGATAGATCAATCATGAACTAATATAATAGAGTATATATAACTAATATAGGCCTATTATTACTAGTAAGTCTATTATTAACCAAGTGCTACACTTCAAAGTCCAGCTGACACACTGGAAAACTTTTACATATCTCATGTCATTAAATTGACTCAAAAATAATTCCTCAAAATGATCTAGGTCTAGTCAGGCATTGCTCACAATGACACCATTTTAGATTATACAACATTTTATTCAATGCACATGTATGAAGATCAGAAAACCCAATTATTTTAAAGCATTTATATCTCAATTACGCTTAAGCGTATTTCAAATATGTAGGAGGCGTAATTCATATTTAATATCTTATTAATATTACGCTTAAGTGTAATTCAGATTTCCATTACACTTAAAGGTACTCAACCCGATAAAACTCCTCTCAATTACTATTTCAATGGCTTCGGGGGTCAAAAATATTTGATTCGAGTCGAGGAAGTCACCCATCAAAGCTCAGATTTGTTAGATATCGATTTTAGAAATCTATTATTTTTCATTATCGGGAATACTATCTGGCCCAGAACTCAGTAAAAATTGCGTTAAAATTACCACTTGATTTTAGAGTTATTCATCCTTGTCTGTTTGAATAGATTTTGAGTACACATCCAGAGCAGATTACGGCAGTTATTAGTACTAATCTCGAGAACATAACAAATTTGAAAAATCAATATCTAATAACTCTGAGCTTTGTTTGATGGGTTCCTCGACTCGAATCAAATATTTTTTACCCCCAAAGCCAAAGAAATAGTAATATAGGACCCTCTGATCGGATTGTTGTTGTTGGAATCTGTTGAGATGGGGACCCTCTTTACGGGTTGAGTACCTTTAAGCCTAATGGAATTTGGCATCCCACGATTCCCACCACACAATTATGGATTTATAGATTTACCGTACACTATAAGTGCAAATGAAATGCACTTCTTGACTTAACCATAATTAAATTAGATTAAGTTACCACCCCCGTGTATTTTTTTTATTTATATATTATTTTTATATAAAATAATATAATAAAATTAAAAACAAAATTCCCTGATTCCTGTGATGGAATCGCGCATGTTAATTGTCATTACTGAAAATTTGAATTTTGTCTCCCATAACTCCCATTTTGCATTTTGATAATTTTTTTTACTATGAATACATGTACCGGTGCAATAGCATTACATTAAATTAAATAAGTATATTGTAAATGATGAAATACTCCCAAATGACAGATGTCAATCTACACTTATTAAGCATACCATTATTTGAAGGGTAATTAATGCCCAATATGTCATTATATGATATATATCAATGAATTTATAGTGAAAGACTAATAGTACATACAGAAACTAGAACAAAATGCTATAAAAAAAAACTTGATCAATACATTTTTACAAATGTCAAATTAAGTGGATTCCAAGGACCCATGCTGGGAAGCCAAATTGACATTTAATAAATAATTGAGCTTAAGCACAATAAGGAATCTTCTTATTGTGCTTAAGCGCAATAAGGAATATTCTTATTGCGCTTAAGCGCAATTAGATCTTCCCTTATTGCGCTTAAGCGCAATTAGCTCTTTTTGCGCTTAAGCGCAATAAGAATATTCCTTATTGCGCTTAAGCGCAATAAGACTATAAGAGATTCCTTGCGCAATAAGAGATTCCTTAAGGGATTCCTTATTGCGCTTAAGCTCAATTATTTATTAAATGTCAATTTGGCTTCCCATACCATGCATGCCATGATAGGGCAATCATTTAAAATATTTTACATATAATAAGAGAAATTGCTGCACAACAGATCAACAGTTAATCAACTTAATCATTAATGTGTCATATGAATTAATATGTTGTGCAAATATCAAGGTGTGAGGGGATGAACATACTGACTGAGTTACAAGATATCAAATATGACATTTCCTATTAATGCGATGCCCATGTAACAATGACAAATTTGACTAAGTTGACCATACCGGTAGGCTGTACTGCATGAAATAATCAACATATTTTTTGGGGGGGGGGGGGGGGACATGTTCTCCAGCTGAGAATATCACCATATAATTTGACATGGCCTAATTTTCTGATTGGACAATTGAACACATAACTTTAGAAATGCTCTATTGCAACTGCATGCAGATAATATGAATTGTGCTGATTTGGGGAACACTACCATGTAAAAGTGGAAGATTCAGGTTGAATAAATACAAATGGAGTGCCCATCTGAATTTGATGACATTTTTTTGAGGTACAAAAATGTCTATAACTCAAACAATAATTAGCCTATTAACTAAACTGAAAAAAAAAAGGTTTTCAGATTTGTGATCCCAATAGATGAGTTCTACAAATAAGATAAAAAGTGAAAGGACGAATTTGAAATTTCCATGTACTAAACCAATAGTCACAGTACCACATATGCAGGCACACTGCGCCCACACACACGCTGACACAGACTGCAGACAAATTTAAAGACAACGTAAAAATGTAAACAAAAATAAAAGTTAAAAACATTCTTTAAAAGTTGCAAAAAAACAAAAATAACAACTGTAGTACGCAAGGATTGAATATAAACGACGTATTTTCTCAGTTATAAAAGTGGCTGGGTAGTTTTCCTTGCTTTTGTTTGAGAATGTTGACCAAAAACGATGTACCAGTATTTCCATTCAGTCGTATTCGTCGGAATTTGACACTGACAGACCGATTAAAATAAATCAGAATAAAGTCAACAACCGTTATTAAAATGAAATAAACGTAACAATCACCAAGATTAATACTCGGTGAATATATAGATCACTTCAGTTTACCTCTACAGGCTCTAGGTGGCCGGTGAGTCATTTGATACAAAAAACATTCATTCGATTTCTGTATTCCTCGTGTATTTACCATTTCAAATACGGCGCCTGTCCTACCAGGAGGATCGATAACTCTACCAAGACGATTACACAAATATGATTGGGTGAGCCATCCTGTTATTTATGATCCTTGCCTGTACCAACCCAGATGTTCGTGGTTTTCCAGGTGAGGTGAAGGACGTTCGTCAGTTAAAATTCGCTGTTAGGTGGCGCATTTACAGAATCCCTAAAGACGTCATTAAACAATGGCGTTCGCTGATTGGTGGAAGTGAAAATAACATTAACCAATAGATTCATGCCAATTGAGTTTGATACTATTTATAGTTTCAATTCCTGGAAAAATGCATTTTCCCGGAAGTTGAGAGTTGTGGGCAGAAATTCTTTGCCGTATTTACCGGAAATACCAGAAAAAAACAAGAAAAAGGAGCATTATTATATTCGGACTGAGAATTATAGCACTGTTTGGTTCGATTTCTGGAAGTAAGGAAGATTGTCAAGTAAATTATTCCGACATTAATGCATGTCTCATCAAATAAAATCACTTGAAGTTGAGTTTAACTTTGAATTTGTCTGCAAAGTTGAACATGACACAATTGCACTATTTGAGTATTTCTCAAATTTAATTTTATTGAGGTAACAACTAGTTATAATAGACATGAGTTCAGTCTCTTGACAAAACAATTAAGTGTCCACTTAATCGCGGTGCGGTTAGCATTGTCACACGGCCGAAATGCAAGTACACCGCAGCTCCACCGGCTAACTATATGACAGTTGGGCTACGGTGTACTTGCCATTCGGCCATGGTACAAACCAAAAAAATCTAACCATGGTGTACATGCCATTCGGCCACGTTGTAGTTGCCTTTCGGCCATGGCGTACTTGCCGTTCGGCTGCGTTGTACTTGCTGTTCGGCTGCATTGTACTTGCCGTTCGGCCGCGGTGCTCAACTGCAGTTACAAACTCTGACACCGCGGCCGAACGGCAAATACATGTACACCGCGGTGCCAATGGACACTTGTTTTGTCCAGCGGGGTATGTCCCCATTAGCTGAGGTCATCAAATTCACGTAGTTCCCATAAACGTTTGGCAGGTACCTTACATGTAGAACGATCGACAGTCCTCAGAATTAGCCACAGCAATATCTGTATCTGTAGTGTTACGTCGTAGGAACCAGTTCTGGCGTGTTACGACGGGTGTGGAGGCGCTAGATGTTTTCCTGTAGATACTCCTGGAATGATGTTGTAGAGTCCAGGCTATCTAAGAATTTCCCGTCCAGCTGGTTCCAATCGATCTTTGCTCTAATAAACACTGAATGTTTGTATTCTTCCGTGTTTATTGTTTGCGGGAGTTCGAAGCATCTTTCGTGGTTTCGTATGAGATGCTGAGGGAATTTGGATGTTTCGTATCCCTCCAGGTGTTTGTTTTTCTTACGAACTCGTTTCAGAGAGTAGTTTGCATACTTTTGTGGGGGAATGGCTGGGAAGGCCCCGTCCACTACTTTGTGCAAGAATGTCAACCTGTTGGTTTTCCTCCTGGTCTCGAGTGGTTGGAATTTTAGGTCAATTAGCATGTTTGTGACCGCACCCTCAAATCTGCTTCTATAGTCTTTTTTGATAAAACGAGCTGCTCTTCTTTGGATTTTCTCAAGTTTATCGATGTTTCGATTTTCGTATGGGTCCCATATTATATCTGCATATTCCATACTTGATCTTACTAGCGATATGTAGCTTAGCTTGCGTAGGTCTTCTGAGCAGTGCTTAAGGTTTCGTTGGAGGAAGCTAAGGGTGTATGATGCTTTCCTCGAGATGTTGTTGATCTGGGAACTCCAATCCATGTTATTTGTGAGTGTCACTCCGATGTACAGATGTTCGTTGACCTCTGCGAGTACCTCGTTGTTTAGTGTGTAGTAGTAGTTGGATTTTTTCTTGATTGATAGGATATGGCATTTCTTGGTGTTAAACTTCATCCCCCAGGTGTTGGCCCAATCGTTCAGTGTGTTTAAATCTTTCTGCATTTTGAGGTGATCCTTAAACGATGATATTTCTTGGTATAATAGGCAGTCGTCTGCAAAGAGGCGGATTTTAGAGGCGATGTCATTTGGTAGGTCGTTGATATGACATAGGAATAGCAACGGGCCCAGCACTGTTCCTTGGGGTACTCCAGATTCTACATGTACCTCCTCTGATTGTTTCCCGTCGATTACTACCTTCATTTTCCGATTTTGTAGGAAGGAGCTCATCCAGTTGTGCAGCTGGCCTCTGATGCCATAATGTTGCAGTTTGTGAAGCAATTTACGGTGAGGCACCGTATCAAATGCCTTAGAAAAGTCCAGGATGGCAACATCAACTTGTTTGCCGTTGTCGAATGATTGTAATATGTCATCAGTTGTTACTGCTAGTTGAGTTACGCAAGAGTACTTTGACCGGAAACCATGGTTGAGTGAAGTTAGGATTTTGTGTTCTTCTAGGTGATTAATGATGTGGCTGTATATGATATGTTCTAGCAGCTTGCACGGAACGGAGGTCAGCGAGACGGAGGTCAATAAGCATGCATGCAATGGATCCGGGCCCACTCATCCCAGGGCCAACTCAGTCCAGGCAGTTTTTAGGGCGAGTTAATTGCTCAGGTTTCAGGGCCGAGTTGGCCCGGGTATTATATTTGTATTAAGGTTGTAAATAAGTTAATATATATTAATTTCTTAAGTTCAGATTATGATATATTTCAGAGTTATGTCCTTCAATTTTGACATTTAGATTACTTTAGGCACGTTTGTTTGCAAAGATAATAGCCAGTATATCACATTAGTTGGTTTGAACGATGAACCGGCGAATTCATAAATAACAATAATGAACCGTTTTCACATTCTGGATATTCAAGTTTCTCTTATTCTCTGAGTTCATCTCACTATCTCTGGAGTTTGGCGAAGCCGTTATTGTCCCCATTCCTATCAAAACAATAGAAGCAGGTTGTTTACACAGTAACCGTAACCAGTCGGCTAATCACACCTCACACTTCAGAGGGTGAGAGGGCTTCAGAACGTGTGATAGATAATCACTTTCATATACCGACCACATACAGTATATAAGCAGTGCAATGATTATCTGACATCATCTATAGGGGTGAAGGAGAAGATCAATCAATCTTTTCGATCATCCCGGGCGCTTCACGCCCAACCACTATCCTCTCTGACATCATAACCACAAAGATGTTCCGTTGCATAAAGTGCCTTAACGAAGTGAGACCACTCCAGCAGAGGTTATGGAAGAATCCATCGCGGATCCAACCCTTCCGACAGAAGCCAATATTCCACAAGATGAACCGTTTACATACCAGATCCTACCTACAGGATCTCAGCGTGGAATGCCCCTCCGTCATTCGTCATATTCATTTGTCATATACCCGGTATGTATAAATGTTCTTATGTTTTTATTCTTGTTGTTATCTGGGAAATAAATAAATTATCACTACTACCCAACTATCCAATCTATCTCCCGACAACCCTTTGGCTTAGAGAGAGAGTGGGGGAGAAAGAGGGAGAGAGAAAGCAAGCAAAAAGACCCCAAAGAAAAACAACTTAAATAAGACATTATCCCTTGGGGCCAGCTGACTCGGGATGAGCTGGCCCAGGTGGACTGGACCGAGTTGGTCCTGGGGTGAGCTGGCACGTTTCCCATGCAATGGCAAGTTGAATGAATGCGGTGACAACATTTGGAAATCTAACAGGCCACAGCATTAAATTTGCCCTTTGGCATGTGAGTTCATTATATAATGGTATATGACCCAGCGATGTTTTTCTGTGGAAACGCGTGGGAACACCGTCCCCTCACTTTTTAGCCAGAAGGGACGTATATATACACGTAGCCGCTGTGTCGAAATTACTCATTGTGCAGCACACGAAGCAATTTAATAGCCACATACCGTACACCAACTGTATTCAAATTCTATTATAAGGCTGAACATACATGTAGGATAGTCAATAGACAAGAAGTTATCCCTCGATCAGTATTCCTGCTACCCGATATAGACCTACTTGAAAATATGGGGGGTGGGGTTGACAAATGAATGAATCCTGCCAGTTCTATATATATAATAAATATACAGACAATTTGTATACATACAAACCATTTTTGACAAAAATTTATGGCAGATTTTATGTGGACTATATGATGAGGAGACGTAAGGAAATGCCTCCTTTGATGCCTTTTTAAAAAAAAAATCCTGAACCCCCACCTATGAAACCCCCTCTCATTCTCTCCCCCACGACAAGTTCGGCGTTGGTCATCGCTGCGCGATGAATGGTGCATTCCCTCACTTTATATTTTAGCAATACAACACTGATATGACCATGATGTCATAGCCATTTGTGAATATGTTTTTGTAAATAAACTGAGTAATATCATTTGTTTGTTTGCTTCTGTCATCACCTCTTCGTTGACTAAAATCCTGGGTGTTGATTAGAAACCTCAGGTGCTTGTCATCTGGGTATTTATCACGGTGTTTTGAAATAAAATATTGTCCTGGAAATATTGTGAAATTTAGTATTGTATCAATGTATCTGCGAAATGATAATATACATGTATGTTGAATTTAAAATTTCTGATGAAATCTATGACAGCACTGCTTTGTTTTGAGCTGAGAAAAGAGTTTAATATGTCCAAATAAACTGTTTACATGTATGTCATAATAAGATGGAATTCGTAGAATTAGGTATGTTGTCGTGGGTGTAGTACTCTGTCCGATCGATTGCGGACATTAATGGCTGACCCATGTACAAACTGTACATGCCTCGTTGTGTGTGCACACTTTAAAGAATGCTACTGGAGTCAGTCCGAGTCACTGTGGTAGCACTTTGACCAGTGCATAAAAAACCAGAATTGGTTCCTGCACTGAAATATCTACAGATACAGATTGGCCTATTATAGGGCCATTCTCCAGAAAAGTGCAAAATAAGGCTGACCATACTCACCAAAAACAAACTCTTACAGATCGCGCTAAAATTTATTTCACCAGAAAGCTGAGTATCCACAGGATGTCAGACATAATCAGAACATAACTGGGGCAATTTGTTTGGTCATATTTATATGCGAACTGGGTACTTGAATTGCATGAATAAAAAATTCCATGTCAATGAGAAACAAGATACCAACGAACTATATTAGTTGCATGCAGTTATCGGAAAAAAACTGAACTAGCTGATAGTCCACTCATAAGTTTTGTCGGTAACTGGCGTGTCATTAACACATATTTGATAGATACAGTAGTACAGAAATCATGGAATTTAGTCAGTATATAGCCTGGAAACCTCCATTAGGAGCCACATAAGGTTTCAGTAGAGGATATATCCTGAATAATCCGCTATCATAAAGTGAAAAATCTGTATACGACAAACGCATTCAACAAGCGAACCTTCATGTATGGCCTCACTATTTCTATTCTTAAATTCGAAATTTTCTTGGCATGATTCACACTGCTTCACATATTATCAACATATAGACATGCATGGAAGGTAACGTATCTTGCAGCAAGTTATAACAGATCGGGTCAACTCAAAGTTCAATGTTCTGACTAATATGTAAATCCAACTAAAACTCGTATTTGGTTTATATTGATGTTTGTCGTTCAACATATTTTGAAAGATAATATCCACGTAAAGCTGAAAAACAGATTAAAATAATCAACAAGTGTCATTGCGAATCTGTCAGTTCATTCTTACTATATACAGTACCAATGATTGTGTTTGTTTTATAGGTGAACAGAATTTTTGTTATCAGGGGTTATATATTCGATCATACATTTATGTGCATATAAATTTATATAGACTGATGGCCTTCGCGGTGGGTATTGCTGTTAAAATAGTCACATCCGTTAAAACCGCCATAAACAGAAAGAATATTGAAATATAGACAGCTTTGTTCTTATACCAATTATAAATATCGCGTAAATGGTATGTTGGTGTCAAGTTTGTATGCTTCGCTATGTAATCAAACGCCATATGCTTTGTTATGTAAACAAAAGCCAAAAATGTTACAGAACCTGGCTTTTATTTACATAACACAGCGTACGTACTTGACAATACCATACTATTTACGCGATATTTGTCCCCCGAAAAAAAAAATTCGGGGGACTATTAAAATAGCCGGTGTCCGTCCGTGTGTCCGTTCCCACAAAATGCCACTTATGTGTCTTCGAAGCCACTCAAATGACTCAAATGATTGCTTATGTGGCTAGTCACATAAGCAACCTCATTTGACAGCTGAAATGTGATCTAAGTGGCCTGAGAAAGTCACTTGAAAAAATTGTCTTTAATAAATTGAAACAATTTGTCCATCAATATGGATGTCCAACCAGTGTTCTATGGACACGGACGGACGGCTTAAGTGGCTAGCCACATTAGCAACCTTATTTACAAATATACAATATTTTTCTTAATCACGCTTTATTTCTTAATGAACTCTCTAAATTGTGAATGAAGGGTTGAAAAAATACAATCTGCTGACTACTTCACATGCGCCAACCGTAAGTCACAGAATACATTGACACTTGATTTGCAGCCTCGCAAGTAGCATTTCGTGAGAACCCCTTTTGAAGCCACGTAAAAACAAGTAGTCTCATAGGTCACACCATTTTTTCTAGCCACTTAAGTTTGTAGACACATAAGGGGCAAAATGTGGGTCCTTCTGTCCGTGCGTCCGGAAATGGTTTCCGGTTGATAACTTTAGTTTCGGTTATTAGATCAGAAGCAAATTTCATAGGTGCGTTTATCAGACCAAAATACAGGTCAAGTTTGAATATGGGTTTGCTCCGCCCATTTTTGCGAGAGTTATGGCCCTTTTTTTACTTAGAATCTTGTAATTTTCTGGTTTCCGGATGATAACTTCAGTTTGTGTGATCATATCTGAACAAATTTGGTATGTGAGTTTATCAGCCATATGTACAGGTCAAGTTCGAATATGGGTATGCTCCGCCCATTTTTGCGAGAGTTGTGCCCCTTTTTCGACTTGTTTTACTTAGAAAATTTCTCACTTTTTCGGTTTCTGGATGATATCTCAAGTTTGGATCTTTTAATTGCAAATACCGTTTTTATGTGGATCAGTCATATCAAGATACAAATTTGAGTTTGATCTGATGATTTTTCTCAGAGTTATGGGCTTTTCGACTTAGAAAATTCAATTTTTCTTGTAATTTTCTTCATTTTGTGCCAATTTGAGGTTATATTTTGACTTTAAGAGTTTTTTTAAGATTTGGTTATTTGTATGCATGTCAGTAATGAGACAATGCACAAGTGTCTTATCCATATAGTATACTTCTACAAAGCCTCCAAATGAAGCCACCGGTTCGGGGGACACTGTGGCCAAGCGGCCTTTTATTATATCTGGTATAAGAACAATATACATGTACATGTATGTCTATATTTTACTATTCTTTATGAAGGGAGCTGCGCTGGCGCAACATTAAAGACTCTGTGCCAATGTATTCTCATATATATGCAAGTTGACCACAGGTCGCCTCGCATATATAAGAGAATGCATTGGCCTAACAATTTTTTATTATTTTTTATTTATTTTTCTTACATTCTTGTAACAATTTTTATAATTTTTTTCACCCACTGACCAACGCGCGAAGCGCGTTCAGTGGGTGTACTATTATCGTAGGACTCATGCGTTTCTGCTGAATTGAAATAGTGCCTATGCGTTTCTGCTGAGCTGCACTGACGTTTGATCGCAAAATAAAATTATAACCATTATCAAAGCACACGTTTGGATAACACCGCCATAAACAGTTTCATATTATGATGTTGAGCTCATATCGTCAATAAAATTATAGTTATAATTGATAAAACTAAATTGTACTGCTAAAGTAATTCTACCAATTGGGTAACTAGATTCAGGTTGAGCTAGAACTTGAGAAATTTTTAATTTCAACCAATTGAAATGCCGCTGGAATTGGAAAGGGTTAAGATTGTGGGGCAACGCAAATGACGTCATCGAAAACAAGGCGACTCAAAATGAGTCAAAAATCGTACACAGTACATGTCTCGCTTCGTCTCGGAATCGTGATTTAAATTCATTCATTTTGACTGTTACTGTGTCCTAAGATATTAGCAACTTGTGGAATGTGCTTAGGAAGGATTGTTTTGATATCTAATAAGTGGGATTTACCTCCCAAAAAGGTGAGTTTCAGGCCTGCATTTGTTGTCAATCTGTATTATCTGATTCTGACAGCGCTCGTCTGCAACTGCAATTGGCAGAATTCGCGTGTTTGACTAAACGTTTTCTCCACTCGATTCTCGAGTCAAAATGCACAATAATCGGTCAAATTCTTTCAATAATTCTATCTAAATACATCTTAGCTATTATTCGGATCAGATCTCCCCGTCGAGAAAGCGATATGTTGACCAAAACGACACTTGAGAAAGTTGTTTACATTTTGAGCGCACACTGCCTGCGGCACAGTAGTCAGTACACCCTCGATTTTTATCATGGAAACAAATCAATTTCTTCCATCTAAAAGATAATTACGTGCTGGCCCTGTCATTTTAGGAATATATAAGTATTCCACGCAGACATACATCAGTCTCAGCTTAAAATTTTGAAAAATAACAGTTTTATCGACATAAATCGATTTGAATGGGAAAATCCCGTGTTAAAATTTATCATTGAAAAAAAATAATTTCTTCCCTCTAAAAAATAATTACGTGCTGTACCCTGTCATTTTAGGAATATATAGGTATTCCACGCTGACACACCAAGTCTCAGCTTAAAATTTTGAAAAATAAGAGTTTTATCGACATAAATCGATTTGAATAGCAAATCCCATGTTAAAATTTATCATCGAAAAAAATTAATTTCTTCCATCTAATAAATAATTACGTGCTGTACCCTGTCATTTTAGGAATATATAAGTATTCCACACAGACACACCAAGTCTCAGCTTAAAATTTTGAAAAATAAGAATTTTATCGACATAAATCAATTTTAATGGCAGATCCCATGTTAAATAATAAATTTTAGGGCCCTGCGAATGTTTTCTGAGCTGTTCCATATTGGCCAACAGAGTCCATATTTGACAGGTTCTACCTGATAATTGTGCGACAGTACAGTCGCGTTACTTTATACGTCAACATTGGTCATTATCACCCGACAAATTTATTTCGGTCTATCGTATCAACCCCCATGTAGCCTGACTAAGTGTCAACATTGGTCTTTATCGCTCCACTAATTTTTATCGTCTCATCGGTATGAATTCCATATCCAATTATCCACATATAACCAACCTAACCTCTAATCCCGGTCCAATTATTTTTTTTTTCATCGCTATAGTCAAGTTACGTAATATTTTATCACGTGATAATTTTACTTATATGTCTATGGTATTACTATAGTATACGGTATACGTATATCAATTGCTATTCCTTTCTATATAATCCTGGTGCCATCTATAGAGTAAGAGATAATTTCAGACCCCCCCCCCCCAATTTTATATCATTGCCGCTACAGTACCGTCGCGATGCATCACATGGCAACATTGATCGCTATCGCTCTACTAATTTATGTCAGTTCATCGTTCCCCTTTTTCTCCGAGTCTATTTAACCAACCCAACATCTAAACCCGGCCTAAATTATTTTCATCGGTATACCGTAGTTGTGTTACATACATATTTTTATCATTTGATTCCAATTTGCATTGTACCACTATAGAAGTCTATAAATGACTATTCTGGCACTATATAGAGATAACGAAGATTATTACAACCCCCCCCCCCCCCCCCCATTTTATAGCCTTGTTGCAACAGTAGAGTTGAGATGCATGATATGTCAACATTGGTCGTTATCGCTCTACAAATTTATATCGGTTCAACCCTTAGTTCCCTGTATCGCCCACTCCTCCCTCAATTTATTTTTTCATTTGTATTATAGTCTCGTTACGTACATATTTTATCTCTTGTAACTTTTGCTTCAACATGCCGAGTTCTGCTGCAGACGATACAAAACTGACAACATTTCGAAATGTAAGCAGGCTTCAAACTCATCTTATCCAAGAAACTTGTGTATAAGGTGTACTCGCATTTGTTGCGTTAAAAACCAAAGGTCCCAAGTCAAGGTCCAAAATCCCCAACACACTGATGTGAGGTTTAATGATAACTCACATCTACATAACCTAACCAATATAAGGATGTGAGGTGTAATGATAACTCCATCCACATACAGTAATGTCCAAAGTAATTGACCACTTAACCACAGCAGAATTATGGGTAATTTTTCAGGATTTTAAATCCTGAAAAATTACCAATAATTCTGCTCTGGTTAAGTGGTCAATTACTTTGGGCATTACTGTAACCAATATAAGGATGTGAGGTTTAATGATAACTCTATCCACATAATCAATATACGGGTGTGATGTTTAATGAGAACGCCATCCACATAACTAATAACTATGTGTGAAAATTAAATAAAAAAATTAAATTCCATGATGGCGTCCAATATGGACTATCTAATTCTGCTCCAAAAACATGTATATTCAATATATGGATGTTTATTGGATGGGGGGGGGGGGGGGGGGGGGGACCGATTATTTCAATGATATTTTAATTCACTGGGATACAAAACCCGACCTACGGGAGCACGCTTCGCGCACGACTGTATCTTAAGCATATGTGCATATTTAATAAGCCAACAATTGGAATCCCAACAGAGAAGACTGGCGTAGGTCCCTTGCGCATAGACATCGTTGATGATCTCTATGGGAAACCAACTTGACATTTAATAGACAATTTCGATTAACTGCAATAACTTAAGGAATCTCTAATTGAGCTCAAGCCCAATAAGAATATTCCTTCAGTTATTGTGCTTAAGCGCAGTTAGAGATACCTTATTGCGCTTAAGCACAATGTGATATTCCTGTGCAATAAGGAATATTCTTATTGCGCTTAAGTGTAATAAGACATTCCTTATTACACGTAAGCGAAATTACATCAATATTGCACTTAAGCGCAATTAATATCTCTCATTAGATCACCCTTGTGCAAATAGTAGAATAATCCTATATTTGTTCCACCCATTGTACCATGGAGATGGACTACACCACCTGAATTATAGGGAGTTTATGTACTATATATAATACTAGCCGATGAGCCCGACGTTGTCCGGGCTAATCAAAAACCAAATTTCAAGTCGATAGCTCTACCCGATGAGCCCGACGTTGTCCGGGCTATTCAAAAACCAAATTTCAAATCGATAGCTTCACCCGTTTCCGAGATCTGGTCAAAAACCAAATTTCAAGTCGATAGCTCTACCCGTTTCCGAGATCTGGTCTGCGCATGCGCGAAGTTGGCGTCGCACGGGCTCGGCGACCCGATAAAATTCGTATCCGGGGCAAGATACATTCACATAGCAAATTTCAAGTCGATAGCTCCACCCGTTTCCGAGATCTCGTCTGCGCATGCGCGAAGCTGGTGTCGCACGGGCTCGGCGACCCGATACAATTCGTATCCGGGGCAAGATACATTCACATAGCAAATTTCAAGTCGATAGCTCCACCCGTTTCCGAGATCTCGTCTGCGCATGCGCGAAGCGGGCGCCGCACGGGCTCGCCAATACGACAACGTTCACCGCCTGGTCAAACTACACACACGTACCAAGTTTCGTCCAGATCGGTCGAGAATTGTAGATTTGTATAAATGACAGACAGACAAACAAACAAACAAACAAACATACATACAGACAGAGGTCTTCAAAATATATATGAGATATTCCTTATTAAGAGATTCCTTATTGGGTTTTATTATATAAGCGCAATTTGTAAATTCCATTATTGCGCTTAAGCACAGTTAAATATATCCTTATTGCGCTTAAGCACAATAGAGATTCCCTTATTGTGCTTAAGCACAATTAGCTCTTCTTGCGATTAATTAAAAAAAAAATTCTAATTGTATTGTAACTATTGTTTTGTCCTTTAATATTTCCCATACATCATGTACACATATATTATGCTAGAATGGTACTATTATTACTAATACCACTCGTAGTAGTTAAAACCACCTTACTGTCAATATCCTATCATGGTTAGTTTCAAATCATAACGTTAATTGTTATTACTATGTGTGTACTGTACATGTACATCAGTCATCAATTAATAATATTTTGCTATTTTGCATGCGAAGTGGAAGACCCTCCAATAGCTTATCAATACCACTCGGGACAGTGGGTGTTTTTCCTCAATTAATTGAATTTCTTGTTTATTATTGTTTCTTACATTTTATATTAACAATTTTTATCATTTTTTTACTTTTTTCTTACATTCTATATCAATTTTTATCATTTTTTCTTATATTCTTAAATAGTTTTTATCATTTTTTATCATTATTTCTTTAATATTCTTTAACAATTTTTTATCATTTTGTTTCATTTTTTCTAACATACTTTAATTAGTTTTTATCATATTTTTTTATCATTATTTCTTACATTCATTAACAATTTTTTTTATCATTTTTTTTATCATTATTTCTTACATTCATTAACAATTATAAAAAATAATATAGAATTTGTTAGGCCAATGCATTCTCTTATATATGCGAGGCGACCTATGGTCGGCTAGCATATATAAGAGAATGTATTGGCACAGGGTTTTTGCACCCACCGCGAAGGCCATCCATGCCTTTAACTTTCATGTCATGACTGGGGGAATGGGATGGTGGCATGAATTATTTCAATAATTTGATCGTCAGTATCAGGTCAGAAAAAAGATATGACATACAGGACAAGTGACATGTGAGATTCTGTTTTGAACTCATGATATGTGACACACCATCATGATTGACCATATATATACTCTGTATATATGCTTTATATATAGACAATATATGTGGTCAATAATCGTGACAGTGTGACACAATCGTATTTTTTTCCAACAAGCATAAGTTCAAAGCAGTATCTCGCATGTGATCTGTATAGTTTTGGAATGCGCGGCAGCTTCACTAGCCTTCATGCTTGACACGCCCGGAGTTGTTTATTAGGAAATGCTTGTTGGTTGTTTCTTGGGAAGGTGTACATGTAAATATACACATTGCGTGGACTATTCGACTGTGATCACTTGATTTTATATTAAAGAGCACGGCTGATGTGTGTGTGTGTGTGACAATGTTCAATCATGCAACTGACTTCACAACGTTCATATAAATCATGTCGAGACCCTCCCACGCCTAAGTTATTACCATGCAGACATCATATTTAGCCTATATACACCAATGTTGAGCATATAAGTAGCACCTATACCCACTATATACAGTCACTGCATGCTTAATTGTTAATTGCATGTATATTTACCAGTATTAAATTTGTACATTTGACATGCTATGGAATAAAATTGATTTCCTTGATGCCCAATGAGTATTTTATGTTTAATGTGTTGCTTGTGAGCACTTAAGTTGTGAAGCGATAGAATACGTTACCACCGTCAATCAACGTGACAAAATCTAGATTTGAATCAACGGCCATCACAGATGATATCCTTCCAAATACATTAGTTTATAATAACATACGGTATTATCATATATCAATTCGTATATGTATGTCCGTCACAATACATGTTTGCTTAATTTAGCATCGGCAACCTATTATGCCCCATACTTATCCACTGTGGTTCCCATGGCGACAAATGAGCAATTTCCAAAGATTGAGAAGAGAACGAATTAGAGTACTAGTTTTGTGATCTATAGTACTTTATAATACTTTGCAAATCCGATGCAATCTCGTTGTGTATTATATACATAATAATGGCGTTTGCAAGTCGGCAGTGGTAACGTATTCTGTCGTATGGGAAATTGGAGGCACATATTTCCATCTGTTGTATGTCAGGGGATAATTTGTTAAAACATCCGCCAATATAGATTTCTATTATATGGATACCCTACTTCTTGACACTGACCGAATTGGCTCATATAGTTAACTTCGATTTTTCGGTAAAACATCCTGTCCATTGGGCCCACTTAGCTGAGAATGTGCCTGCTGACTCTCATTCAATTTAGGGAACAGGATGAATCAGCCTGAAGACAGCTCGGGGTTGAGTAGGCCTACAGCTATGCCCTCAGTAAGCGACTGCGAGATACCACCGAATCGTGGTTGCACTACCGCAGTACAACACAGTACCACACCAACATTCATGGTGCCACTACATTGTACCAGTGGTAACAAATATTAGTACCGCAGTAATGCCCCACATAAATGTGGTGACACTACCACAATGCGATAGCATTTTTGTAACGTTAATGTTGGGAGGCTACGTGTGACTACCAATCTGCAAAATTGGGCGTTCGTTGACACGGTCTCCGTCCTATGGGAGACGATTTCACATTATGAAATTATTGGATTTATTAAAGTACAATTCATTTAACATTATGAGGGCAGCAATTTCACTGAAGCGCTATTAAAAACTCTGTTATTTCAATTGTGCTTAACATAATTATTGATCACCATAAACAAAACCCCCTTAATTCTTATAGAATAGTCTGCAGGATGAGTATCCAGCCAAACCTCATTTGATTTTTTTAAGTGAGATGTAAATATAAATTGAATTGCATTTAAGCGTAATTGAATTGCAATTAAGTGCAATTGAATTGTGTTTAAACGCAATTGAATTGCATTTTAGCGCAATTGAATTGCACTTAATAAATGCGTCTGATTATTTTACCCAGTGACTGAGTGTATAAAACAAGCAAATAAAACAATTTAAATTACCTTGAAATCCAGTACTTTACATAGAAGAACAAGAGAATCGCTAGGGCATGGCAAAATATGGCACGCACATAGTAATTTGAACAAAGGGCCATAACTCTGGTGAAAATCACACATAAGACGATTTAGCGGGCTAGAATAACTAAATCCACCCTCTGGGGACCTACATGTAATTCTGCTTAGGCCTCATCTTCTGTGGAACGTTTCTGTATCATCAAATTGCTATAGAAACTTCTTCACATGGATTCTATTTCTTTTTTAGTTTAGTTTCTCTAATTCCCCCCAAATTGGCAGAAGACACATTGTATAATCGAGGTTCCCAATGGGTGTACACCACAATATTGACCATTTGGGGACTTCGATCTGAGTCTATGTCTCCCACAGCAGATGAGGCCATGCAGAATGAGGTCCCCAGAGGGTGAATTTGGTGATACTAGCCCGCTATGCGGGATATCATCAATAAATTCACCTCTGTGGACCTCATTCTGCAAATAATAGGCACATTAAACTCAGGCTTGGACTGTAGGCCATTTTCAATACATTCCTATATATAGATGTTGTATCGATAATATATTAAAAATAACTAATTTGAGCATGGATATCCGTGGAAAACATTCCGGTTAACAGGCTATCATAAAAATCATATTTAATATAATTAATATTAATTATTTAATAATATTGCCAGAACTACATGTACATGTACTTAAAATTTGGCATTTCCAAAGCACAAACAAGGTTATTAACATCATTAAGACTAAAGCACGCACACATTGTTGAAAGAAAGATACGGATACAAACAACCTAAACCTGATAGAAATGACAGAAAATGCTTGGCATGTGATATATTAGAGAATGCTTGGCATGTGATATATTAGAGAATGCTTGGCATGTCGTATATTAGAAGATGAAGAACACTTTTTTCTGCACTGCATAAAATATATTCAACAACGTGATGTTTTATTGAACAAGATAAACATTAATTCTGCCACTATCGCACAGATTTGTCTGAATATTTTAAGATTCTAGAACAAATTCTGAACCCAACAAACCCTAGCGACACTAGATATATCTGTGATTACATTAAATCATGTGCAGAATCAATCTAGACCTGCAAGGTACACTTAAAAAAACTCATTTAAAATAAGCATAGCGGGCTACCATCACTAAAGTTACCCTCTGTGGACCTGATCTGTATGGCCTCATCTGCTATGGGAGACATAGACTCAGATTGAAGTTCCCAAATGGTGAATATTATGATGTACACCCATTGGGAACCTCGATTATTCAATGTGTCGTCTGCCAATTTGGGGATATAGAGAAACTAAACTAAAAAAGATATTGAATCTACATGTATGTAGAATTTTCTATAGAAGTTTGATAATAAAGAAACTTTCCAGAGAAGATGAGGCCTAAGCAGAATGAGGTCTCCAGAGGGTAAATTTAGTGATGCTAGCCCACTATGCGAGATAGCGTCACTAAATTCACCCTCTGGGGACCTCATTTAGCAAATGGCAGCCACACTAAACTCAGGCTTGCTTTAGAATAAAACAAATAAATTTATGGGACAAGTATGCATATAATGTAACATTTCATTTGATACATTTTCCTGAAAACTGTACGAGAATATCCCATGATGACAGGCTTACCAGACTGTCTATTCATTGCATTCCGTTTTTCCCTGCCATCTGTAAAATATTTTTATTCACGTCGATTCATACTCAATACAGTGAAAGTTGACATATTTTGGTCGACTAACATGTTTTATTCACGTCGATTCATACTCAATACAGTGAAAGTTGACAGATTTTGGTCGACTAACATGTTTTATTCACGTCGATTCATACTCAATACAGTGAAAGTTGACAGATTTTGGTCGACTAACATGTTTTATTCACGTCGATTCATACTTAATACAGTGAAAGTTGACAGATTTTGGTCGACTAACATGTTTTATTCCATAGCGATGTTCATTGGTACTGACTCTTATCATTGGTAAAGTTCTTGTTACCAAACATTTCCCTCAAATACAGAAAATTTGAACACAGTCCCCCATTAAACATCCACTCATCATCATAGGCCCCTGGGGAAAATTACTAATATACCAAATATAGACCATACCTGTGTATAGTCTATATTGGTATTTTAGTAATTTTCGCCATGGGGGCCTGTGCTCATAATATCTTTTGAGGAGGAGGTCAAGTAATTTTGAATGGGCATTTCCATGCAAATTTCCACAGCAAAAGTTACAGAGTTGCAAATATTTCTGGGCGTGACATTGTGCGGTATTGAAAACAATACACATTTATCTGGCGGGACGCTTAGAAATTGTTCCATTAGAAAGTTGATGTATTTAATTTTTTTATTGATTTTTCCAAACTAGATTAAAGGTACTCAATCCGAATTAACGCTCGCAAATCACTATTTCCTTGGCTTCGGTGGTAAAAAATATTTGATTCGAGTCGAGGAACCCACCCATCAAAGCTAGGAGTGATCAGATATCGATATTTGAAATCTATTATTTTAATAAAAGTGGCCCAGTAAACTGTGGATGAGAAGAACTTATCTGATAGCAGATGAAGATCGATAACTCTAAAATCCCGTTGCTTTTTTTGTATCAGATATTTGACAACCGACAAAATTTTGTTGAACAAAACGCTGATAAATAACAGGTTTTGGTCAATTTTATACTATAGTTGACTGTGGGTAGCATTATTTTTGGGTAATTATAATCGATTCTGATAACTGAAGCGGCATTTCAAAAAATGTTGTTGTTGTTGGCTTATGATGATATGGGGACCTCAAATCGGATTGAGTATCTTTTTTTTAAGGTTGTAATTCCAGATCAAAAATTCTCAAAAAATTAATTTATAGCAAAAAATGCCTATTTACCAAGCCCAGTTGCCAGTTTAATATATGTTATGTCTGTATAATCATATGGCTGCTTTAGTTCCCAGACAACTGCTTCATATATAACTTTTGCTTGGGAGATTTGCATGAAAATCCACATTCAAAATTGGTCACTTGACCTCCCCCTTAAGTGGGATTTCTTCATTGAATTTCTTAGTATTCAGACTTACCAGCTTTTCTCAGAACTGCTGACATGTGGGAATTCCCCAATTTACAGGGGATTCCCCTAACTGGTATCTCACATATTCTCACCATATATGCTTTTTACAACAGGATGTGGCCAGATCATATTATTTATAGATACTTATATAAACTCTTGAATGCCTGCTCTCAGTTAATCCTTGCATCATAAATTACCCCCCCTTGTTGCACTTTGAAAATCAGTGTGTCCATCCTCTGTTAGAGACTCAATAACTGACTCTATGTGTACATGTACATTTGTACATGGTGGAATGCTAACTTCTTATGGTGGAATGCTAACCTTGTGTTTCAACTTTAACACGTTTCTGGATTTTAGACCTTGCAATTTTGAGAGAGGAATTTTTTTACCGAGCTTTGAGAATTTGAGTGGGCGTCCACCCACGGTAGATGACCTTCATTTTATGCTGTAATACACTCGCCGGGTATCTTCCTAGAAATTGACCCGATAATTTCCAGTTGATTCACCATGTTCGGAATAATTCTCTGACCAACATGTTTCCACTTGAACCATTTTAATAAAAACTCTCTCTCGTGTGGTCATTGTGTTCATTGTGTTCATTCTGATTCAGGAACTGTTGTGACATTTGTGTTTTATTCTGAGTTTGGAACTGTTCCATAGGCATAACTTCCATCTACTCGTGCATTCATTCTGATTTAGGATCATATGAACCGTTCCAACTCCTTGTGTGGACATTGTGTTTTATTCTGATTTTGGAAGCATTCTATAACTTTTACTGGTATCTTGGAACTGTTCCACCTCCCTTGTATGGATATTGTGCTTAATTCTGATTTTGGAACTTTTCCATAACATTTACCGGTATCTTGGAACTGTTCCACCTCCCTTGTGTTTTATTCTAAATTAGGAAACGTTTTGAGGTCATCTAAGTTCCATTAGGTAGTTCACAAGTCACAAGATGGATAAGAGGCATAAAAAAACAGTGCCGGTAATTAATATATTAATTAAATCAGTGTGGGTAATTAATATATTAAACATTAATATATTAATTAATATATTAATTACAACAGTGCAGGTAATTAATATATTAAACATTAATATATTAATTAATATATTAATTATAACGTGCAGGAAATTAATATATTAAACAGTGCAGGTAATTAATATACTAGTATTAAACAGTGCAGGTAATTAATATATTAAACAGTGCAGGTATTTAATATATTAAACAGTTAGGCGACACCAATTTTAACGTCTGGTTTACAAACGTCTGGTGAGAAAAAAAGTAGGTGTAGGAGGGAATAAAATAAAATAGAAAAGTTTCTAATCAACCAGTAATCAGAAAATAGCAAATCGCGTGAAATTTTACATGATTTTCCGAAACTTTCTTCTAGGTTATTTTCATATTTATACCTCGGTTATTTTCATATTACCTCGGTTTTTGTTCCAAGTTACAGATATTAAAGATATCTTTGCATACAAATACAATGCTTTAACCCTTTACCCAACAGAACGGCCCTGTGCCAATGCATTCTCTTATATATGCGAGTCGACCATAGGTCGCCTCGCATATATAAGAGAATGCATTGGCTTAACACATTAAAAATTATAAAATTGTTAAAGAATGTAAGAAAAAATGGTAAAAAGTGTTAAAAAACAGATTTTTTTTAGGCCAATGCATTCTCTTATATATGCGAGGCGACCTATGGTCGACTCGCATATATAAGAGAATGCATTGGCACAGGGCATAACTGTAACCATCACAATGTGGTCAAGGAGCCGGTTCCAATGATATCCATATTTGTATGGTTTTATTGAGACAGACCGAAGATATTTTAGGCTGTTGAAGCTTTATTTGGCCGGTTTTGGCCGGTTTGTTGGGTAAAGGGTTAAAATTATTAGTGCTGCTTTAAAATTATTAAAAGAGTTAGTGATAAATAGTTAGAATGTCCACATGTTTGAGGGTTTTTTGTGCAACTTTGTGAGAAAAGTTGTAGGTGTTGTTCATAAACCAGACATTAAAATTGGTGTCGCCTTACTATATGTTTTTTAACAATGTATTTCACTGGAGGTGAATGTTCCAACTCGAAATTGCATGATTTACATGCAAGTGACTTTGTGAGCGATATTGCTTTGCGTCGCTTATATATACTCCTAGAATTTATCTCGGGTAATTAAATCAATGTTTGTTGCGATATTGGCTGGCTCAAAAAAGTCACAAAAAACATGCAATCTCAAACTGGGACCACTCCCTACTGTGCAGTAGATTATTGAGGAACAAGTATTAACAAAGAAATATATTCCCTGCCTTGTTTGTTCAGTGTTATAAAGTTCCCAGGTTTTGTACTGTTGGAGTACACCTTCAAAAAAAAAAAATAGTTTTAAAAGTGATTCATGTACATGTTGACAAAATTGTTCAACCACCCTTATCACCCATATTTATCACACAGTCAACAAGTTATCCATCTTCATCTGCAATTTGGCTTGACGAATATTTTCCAGGCCGCCAAAAATTACATATCTCGGGAAATAAGAAATTCAAAAATTTATATCTGATCACTCTTGAGTTTTGCTGAGTGGGTTCCTCGACTCGATTCAAATATTTGTTATCCCCGAAGCGAAAGACATAGTAATTTGGGAGCGTTAATTCATAAGATAACATAACATAATATATAAAGACATAGTAATTTGGGAGCGTTAATTCGTTAACTAGTGTGTGTGTGTGTAAGACATAGTAATTTGGGAGCGTTAATTTGTTAACTTGTGTGTGTGTGTAAGACATAGTAATTTGGGAGCGTTAATTCGTTAACTAGTGTGTGTGTGTGTGTAAGACAAAGTAATTTGGGAGCGTTAATTCGGATTATGCATCTTTAAAGTATGTGGCCTTCATATGAGAATCCCGATCAAGATCAAATTTGGATCTGGTCTAACCATTTCTAGCTGAGTTTGATCTTTTCCAGGTTAATTTGGGTTTATTCTGACCATTTCTGACAGAGTTATGCCCCTTTCTTGACTAGAATTTGCCAATAATTTTGTTGTCTGGATATAGTTTTCTTCAGAATTTGGTGAAACTCGGTACATGTACATGTATGTGGCCTGCATATGAGAAAGTCCTGATCAAGTTCAAATTTGGGTCCGACCATTTCTGGCAGGGTAATGCCCCTTTTCTGGCGGGGTCTGACCATTTCTGGCAGGGTAATGCCCTTTTCTAGCGGGGTCTGACCTTTTCTGGCGGGGTCTGACCATTTCTGGCAGGGTAATGCCCCATTTCTGGCAGGGTAATGCCCCTTTTCTGGCATATGCCCCATTTCTGGCAGGGTAATGCCCCTTTTCTGGCGGGTTCTGACCATTTCTGGCGGGGTCTGACCTTTTCAGGCGGGGTCTGACCATTTCTGGCAGGGTAATGCCCCTTTTCTGGTGGGGTCTGACCTTTTCTGGCGGGGTCTGACCATTTCTGGCAGGGTAATGCCCCATTTCTGGCAGGGTAATGCCCCTTTTCTGGCATATGCCCCATTTCTGGCAGGGTAATGCCCCTTTTCTGGCGGGTTCTGACCATTTCTGGCGGGGTCTGACCTTTTCAGGCGGGGTCTGACCATTTCTGGCAGGGTAATGCCCCTTTTCTGGTGGGGTCTGACCTTTTCTGGCGGGGTCTGACCTTTTCAGGCGGGGTCTGACCATTTCTGGCAGGGTAATGCCCCTTTTCTGGTGGGGTCTGACCTTTTCTGGCGGGGTCTGACCTTTTCAGGCAGGGTCTGACCATTTCTGACAGGGTAATGCCCCTTTTCTGACAGGTTAATTCCCCTTTTCTGACAGGGTAATGCCCCTTTTCTGACAGGGTAATGCCCCTTTTCTGGCAGGGTAATGCCCCTTTTCTGACAGGGTAATGCACCTTTTCTGGCGGGTAATGCCCCTTTAATGCCCCTTTTTAGCTCAACTTACTTTTGTAAGTTTGAGCTATTGCCATGGCTTGGCGTCCGTGTGTGCGTGTGTCCGTGTGTCCGTGTGTCCGTCAACAATTTCCTTTGGCGCGGGCTACAGGTCGTACCTTTGGTCTGATCTTTATGAAATTTTGCATGAATGTTGACATTGACATGTAGATGGGAACGAGTCATTTTGGGGTCATTCGGCCAAAAAACATGGCCGCTGGTGGCCATCTTGGATTTCAAAATTCAATCCATTGGCGCGGGCTACAGGTCGTACTGTTCGTTTGATCATAATGAAATTTGTCATGGATGTTAATATTGACATGTAGATGGGAACGAGTGATTTTGGGGTCGTTCGGCCAAAAAACATGGCCGTCAGCAGCCATCTTGGATTTTACTCTTTGCATGACTAAATCATTTGGCGCAGGCTACAGGTCGTAGTTTTGATCGGAACTTCATGAAATTTGTCATGGATGTTAACAATGACATGTAGATGGGAACGAGTGATTGTGGGGTTGTTCGGCCAAAAAACATGGCCGCCAGCAGCCATCTTGGATTTTACTCTTTGCATAACTAAATCCTTTGGCGCGGGCTACAGGTTGTACCTTTGGTCTGATCTTTATGAAATTTGTCATGAATGTTGACATTGGCATGTAGTTGGGAACGAGTCATTTTGGGGTCATTCGGCCAAAAAACATGGCCGCTGGTGGCCATTTTGGATTTCAAAATTCAATCCATTGGCGCGGTCTACAAGTCGTACTGTTCGTCTGATCATTATGAAATTTGTCATGGATGTTAATATTGACATGTAGATGGGAACGAGTGATTTTGGGGTCGTTCAGCCAAAAAACATGGCCGCCAGCAGCCATCTTGGATTTTACTCTTTGCATGACTAAATTCTTTGGCGCGGGCTACAGGTTGTAGCTTTGGTCAGAACTTCATGAAATTTGTCATGGATGTTAACAATGACATGTAGATGGGAACGAGTGATTTTGGGGTCGTTCGGCCAAAAAACATGGCCGCCAGCAACCATCTTGGATTTTACTCTTTGCATGACTAAATCCTTTGGTGCGGGTTACAGGTCGTACCTTTGATCTGACCTTTATGAAATTTGTCATGAATATTGATATTGACATGTATATGGGAACGAGTCATTTTGGGGTCATACGGCCAAAAAACATGGCCGCTGGCAGCCATCTTGGATTTTACTCTTTGCATGACTAAATCCTTTGGCGCAGGCTACAGGTCGTAGTTTTGATCAGAACTTCATGAAATTTGTCATGGATGTTAACAATGACATGTAGATGGGAACGAGTGATTGTGGGGTTGTTCGGCCAAAAAACATGGCTGCCAGCAGCCATCATGGATTTTACTCTTTGCATGACTAAATCCTTTGGCGCGGGCTACAGGTCGTACCTATGGTCTGATCTTTATGAATTTTGTCATGAATGTTGACATTGACATGTAGATGGGAACGAGTCATTTTGGGGTCATTCGGCCAAAAAACATGGCCGCTGGTGGCCATTTTGGATTTCAAAATTCAATCCATTGGCGCGGGCTACAGGTCGTGCTGTTCGTCTGATCATCATGAAATTTGTCATGGATGTTAATATTGACATGTAGATGGGAACGAGTGATTTTGGGGTCGTTCAGCCATAAAACATGGCCGCCAGCAGCCATCTTGGATTTTACTCTTTGCATGACTAAATTCTTTGGCGCGGGCTACAGGTTGTAGCTTTGGTCAGAACTTCATGAAATTTGTCATGGATGTTAACAATGACATGTAGATGGGAACGAGTGATTTTGGGGTCGTTCGGCCAAAAAACATGGCCGCCAGCAGCCATCTTGGATTTCACTCTTTCAATGACTAAATCCATTGGCGCGGGTTACAGGTCGTACCTTTGGTCTGACCTTTATGAAATTTGTCATGAATATTGATATTGACATGTCTATGGGAACGAGTCATTTTGGGGTCATACGGCCAAAAAACATGGCCGCTGGCAGCCATCTTGGATTTCAAAATTCAATCCATTGGCACGGGCTACAGGTCGTACTGTTTGTCTGATCATCATGATATTTATCATGGATGTTAATATTAACATGTAGATGGGAACGAGTCATTTTGGGGTCGTTTGGCTAAAAAACATGTCCGCCAGCAGCCATATTGGATTTTACTCTTTGCATGAATAAATCCTTTGGTGCGGGCTACAGGTCGTAGCTTTGGTCGGAACTTCATGAAATTTGTCATGTATGTTAACAATGACATGTAGATGGGAAACGAGTCATTTTGGGGTCGTTCAGCCGAAAAACATGGCCGCCAGCAGCCATCTTGGATTTTACTCTTTGCATGACTAAATCCATTGGCACAGGCTACAGGTCATACCTTTGATCAGATCATTATGAGATTTGTAAAGGCTGTAGATGGGAACAAGTCATTTTGGGGTAATTCGGAAAAAAACATGGCTGCCGGTGGCCATTTTAGAATTTACTCTTTGCATCAATAAATCCTTTGGCACACCATAATCACCACATCCCTGATCCGATCAATATGAAACCTGTTATGAATGTTGATATTGACATGTACATCTAGTCTTACTTAGACATTTCAATTAGCACTTTTCCTATTCCTCCATTTACTGTCGACCATTAAATTAATTCCCTACCTAAGTTGAGCTACAGTGTCATTGACACTTTTATTTGAATTTGCTGATTATCATTTTGTTGGCCAGATAACTCAAGTTATGATTATTCGATATAAAAAGAATATGTGGATTAATCACATGAAAATACAGGTCAAGTTCAAATTTGGGTTCTGTCTGACCATTTGTGATGGATTTTTGCCCCTTTTCCCCCATAAAAAGTAATTTCTGGGGACTATAGAAATCAGCTGTGTCTGTCCATGCATGCGTCCGTCCCAGATGGTTTCCAGATAACCCTAGTTTTAGTTATCTGATTTTTTTCAAATTTTTTATGTGGATTACTCATTTTGAAATACCGGTACAGGTCAAGTTCGAATTTGGATTCGGTCTGGCCATTTTTGCCAGAGTTACATGTACCGGTATGGTTCTACAGTAATGCCCTATATAATCGACTCCTTAACCACAGCAGAATTTAGTCAGTCTATATTTTCGACTAAATCCTGAAAAGTCACCAATAATTCTCTTGTGGTCAAGGAGTCAATTATTTAGGACATTACTGTATGTACATGTATGTACACTTAGAATTTGCCGATTATTTTGGTTTCCTGCATGGTGATAACTTTAGTTTTAGTTATGTTATTGTTTTCAAATTTGGTATATTGATTATGTAATCTGATTGTTTTCAAATTTTGTGTATGAATTACTCATACCGGTATGCAAATACAGTTCAAGTTCAAATTTAGGTACCGTCCGCCTATTTAGGTACCGTCCGCCTATTTAGGTAACGTCTGCCTATTTTTACCAAATTATGGTCCTTGTTGACTTTTACTTTGACAATCATTTTGGTTTCTTTTGTTATAGTTATCTGTTTGTCTTCAAATTTGGTTTCTGAATTACTCATATGAAAATAGAGATCAAGTTTGAATGAAGGTTCGGTCTGCTCATCCCTAGTTGCCGCAGTTATGGTCCCAGAATCTGGGCCCAATTCGAATCTTGGCTGTGTCCGATGAATTTTGCATGATTAATGACTTATAATTTGAGAATATATCTCATATTTTTGTGTCCGTCATTGCATGATTCAGAGATATTTATCGTAGATATTTGGAAGCAATTGCTGATTCAAAGGTTGTTCTAATATTGAATTTCTAAAAAAGCCACCAGTTAAATAAAGCCACCTTAATCGGGGGACATGTGGCCCAGCTGTCTTTTATTAATGCATAATTTTCATTGCATTACAGAGGGATGGTTATGTTTATTTGAGACCACCTGTCATATGTGGAGGGTGCATAATAAAGACAGAACCTTCCCAAGAATCGTCCTCAACATTGATCTATTCTCGACGTGACATAAAAACAGAACCACCAACCGTTAGTCTACCGTCAACGTTACGAAACATCAGTCTACCATACTCACGTATATCGGCAATGTCTCTCTGGGCGAAGACTCAGACTATCCCGCCAGAATATCTACAGCAACTACAGCACATATACCTCCCAAATCAGTTCCCACTCGAGGTCCGCCATTATCTCGCCGACTGGCTCGAACAAATGCCATGGTATGTATCATAACCTCTCGCCGACTGGCTACAACAAATGAAATTGTATGTACCATGTCTGTCATGTCATAACTATAATATCAAAATAACATTGTTTTTAGTTACTTCTGTTCAGTTTCTCATTTGCAGTTTCTAATTTGCAGAAGATAAAATGGATAATCAAGGTGACTAATGGTGAAACATCACCAACTTCAACTGGAGAACTTCCATCTTATTCTAGGTCTCCCATAGCAGTTGAGTCCTGAGCAGAATGAGGTTCTCAGAGTGTGATTTGGTGATGCTAGCCCACCATGCAGGATAGCGTCACTAAATTCACCCTCTGGGAACATCTGGAGTGAGGTTCTCAGAGGGTGATTTGGTGATGCTAGCCCACCATGCAGGATAGTGTCACTAAATTCACCCTCTGGGGACATCTGGAATGAGGTTCTGAGAGTGTGATTTGGTGATGCTAGCCCACCATGCAGGATAGCGTCACTAAATTCACCCTCTGGGGACATCTGGATTGAGGTTCTCAGAGGGTGATTTGGTGATGCTAGCCCACCATACATGATAGTGTCACTAAATTCACCCTCTGGGGACATCTGGAATGAGGTTCTCAGAGTGTGATTTGGTGATCCTAGCCCACCATGCAGGATAGCGTCACTAAATTTTATCTCTGGGGACCTCATTCCACAAATGACAGACACACTATTTCACACACTAGTTTAAGGCTTGCTCCGATTGATTCAAACAAATGCCATGGTATATATTCTGGTCCACAGAACAACAATTGTCCCCACCCCTAATTGTTTATAATTTTTTCAAAGTCCACAAACCGGTTCAAAATATAAAAAAATAGTTTTTGTTACATAAATGCCTCATAAATAGGTAGAAAGATATTTTATTACTCTTCAATTTGATGTATCCCGTGTAAAAAATTGGTTAAGAATAAGAAAAAACTCTGGCTATGAGCACAGGTCTGACGTAAACTGGCTATAAAATTTCATTAGTTTGAGATGGTACGTGTCCGCTAAACTCGGTGAAATAGTTCGATTTTTACACTGACTTGCGGTTAAAAAACGCACTCAACTGTAAGTAGAATATATATATTATACATCATTATGAGCGGAATTGTTTACTGGCCCACCCAAACCAATCATGCCACATCATGGCATTCTATCTCTCGTATTTATTTAAAAAATCAGTTTCATAAACCCGGAAGCAAACAATTCTGCTTCTAATGATGTATAATATATATTCTACTTACCTTGAATGCGTTTTTGAAGCGCAAGTCATTGTAAAAATCAGACTATTTGACCAAGTTTAGCAGACACCATTTCGAAAGAGTGAAATTTTACAGCCGGTTTGTATTAGACCTGTGCTCATAACCAGAGTTTTTCTGAACCAATTTTTACACAGGATACATCAAATTGAAGAGTGATAAAACATCTTTCTACCTATTTATGAGGTATTTATGTAACAAAAATAATTTTGTGTATTTGGAACATGTTTGTGAATTTTGAAAAAAATGATAAAACATTAGTCCCGGCCAAGTTGGTTACCTATCTATTGGATTAAGTACTATTGGGGGTGGGGTAAATTTTTGTTTTGGGGACCTGTGATGGAAACTTGATCAGTATAGTTTGACCATGGTCTCTTAATGAACACCAGCATCAAACTTGATCAGTATAGTTTGACCATGGTCTCTTAATGAACACCAGCATCAAACTTTATCAGTATAGTTTGACCATGGTCTCTTAATGAACACCAGCATCAAACTTGATCAGTATAGTTTGACCATGGTCTCTTAATGAACACCAGCATCAAACTTGATCAGTATAGTTTGACCATGGTCTCTTAATGAACACCAGCATCAAACTTGATTTTACAGCTTATAGATGGTGATTTATTATTATTATTATAGAAATAAAACCATGGTCCATCTTGTATGTTAACCTTTGCCATGAAAACTTCTGTAAAATTTATTGGACACAATGCACAATCGAGGTGCCCAATGGGTGCACTTCACCATCGGGTCTCCCATACAGATTAGGCCATGCAGAATGAGGTCCCCAGAGGATGAATGAGTGGGCTAGCATCATTAAATTCACACTCTGAGAACCTCATTCTGGCGCCATATTTTTAGGTCTGATAAATTGGCCCTCTGGGACCTCATATTTTCAGGCACCAAGTGAATTTAGAAGATCCCCAACATGAGAGCTTCGCACAGAAACTACTCGACACGATGGTCGAACTACTCCAGAAAAAAGGGGCGGAGATTGAGCACGAGATCGTTAATAAAATGCGATTTCATGAGCTGGCGACAATTATGAAGGTAAGAGTGTCATTAGTTATGTTGCCATGGCGACAATTATAATGGTAAGTGTTATTAGTTATGTTGCCGCTACTTATAATATGTCCACAGCTTTTATCCCCTGTTGATAAATTATAAATAAGAAACTAGTGATTGTATACGTGGTCAAATGCTATGCACAATAGAGAACACTATATATAATAATATAGCCTGTCGGTGTTACTAAATCTTGTTTGGTGATGGGTCAATTGTCAATTGGGGTCACCTGTTTCATACCACAATAACACAGACGTAACACGAACACGACATCACAAATTGTTGACCTAATCTTACCTAATCACTGAAAGTGGTCAGCAGAATATTGGGTGTGCTTTTCAAAGTTCAGCCAAATTGCATCTGAAGCCAGTTATTTATATCGATCACATTATCATCGCTAAGTGCTTGGAGATCTTATATTGGGCTGACTTAATGTACTGTGTGGGCTAGTCTCAAATTCTAGGCAGATTTTGTGAAAATAAATAAGAATACACTCAGCTTTCTTAAGGGAATAAATCATCAAAAAGCTATCAGGCCTTATCATTCCCCCCAAATCAAGCCGATTACCGGTGTCCCCAAATTACGACAAAGTCCCCAAAATAAGAGTATGTTTTATTGTTGTATCGATGTTTTTGACAGACTAAACACATTTTTTTTTTTCGATCGGAAACGGAAACGGAAATCAAAATCGGAACATTGTAAAACGCGGAATGCGAGTTCTAATTTAATAGTGAATTACCCCCCTTTGAAATTACCACACTCTTCTGTCTGGGAATGATACGAATGTTTCAGCTAATGCTTGGTTAGCGACGATTTCCCGATTTTGAATACAATTTTGAAAATAATAATAATGAGTTCGCGAGGGAGACCTCGAACCAGTGGCAAGTCCCACAACAAAATGAGTGTTACGTACTGTTCTAAACGGAAACGAAAAGAGGAAGAGTTAGACAGTCAAACCATAACATCATTCTTTACAAACATTACCCAATTTACTGCTAGCGAAACTGACAGTGACAAAACGAAGGAAACTGAAACCGAAAGTGAGATATCAAGTTCAACAACCTCTCAACCTGGGGGCAGTGGGGCCTCAACGTCTAGTACTACTACTAGGCCTACAAGTACCAGTGACTTCGGCTTCAGACAGCGTGATGTAAGATCGGTTCTCGAACAGTTCCCATCATTCATGTTCACAAAAGATGGCTTTTTGTGCAAAATGTGCTCAATGTATAGCCCACAATACGACAAAAAACATTTGCAGAACACGGCATTTACAACTGTAGGAACAGACCTGGGAGATCATCCTACGCGTCGTTTAAAGGAACACCTGAAATCTGCAATTCATGCTCGGTGTGTGGAGAACGAAAAAACCGCGAACCGTCTCCTGCATAAAGGTGGTCTGGTTGGAATGTTCGACACCAGTCATGTTGACATGGTATCAAAAAACCGTCAATACATTGGACATCTATTGCGGTCATTGGACTATCATGTAAAACATTACATTGCCAAGTCACAATTGTCAGATTTTGTGACATTCCTTTCGGAGAGCTTGAAGGAGCCTGTTACCTCGGAATTCATGGCCAGAAACAGTGGATACGGGCAATACATATCCGGGCGATCCATCAAAGAGCTCCTGTCAACGTACAACATATTCTGCGTCAGGAAAATCACAGAATCGATGACATTTGGAACCAATTTCACGTTCTATAGTGACGACAGCGAAGCCTACAATGACCACGACGAAATGATCAATTTCATGTCATGGGTCGATCACAATAAAACCCTAGGCACGCTTGTACCGCATGTTTTTCTCAACATACGAGCAGTCACCGCCGACCATCGAGAATTAGAAGCGATTCCAAATGCGAAATCCATGTTTGATGCACCTACATTGTACAACACAATGAAAAATGTTGTTTCTGATTCCAGTCCAGATATGAAAATGAAGAATATAAAATTTGTCTGTTTTGATGGGACAAACACGATGTCAGGCAATAAAGGCGGTGTACAGAAACTTTGGAGGAACGACCACCCGCAAACTATCTACATAAACTGTCGGAATCACCGATTGGCACTGGTCTTTGTCCATTTAAAAAAGCGGTTCCCACAGATGAGTGAATTCGACGAACTGTTATTCGACGTATACCAAGCAATAGACGCCAGCAAGGTGGCAAAAAACGTTTTCCACAACATACAATCAATCCGTGGCGAAAATCCTCTTCAAATGGTGGGTGCATGTCTGACACGATGGCTCTCCCATTTCAAGGCAGCAAAACGTGTTTGCGATAGATACTCAGATTTACTGGAAACATTCAGTAACTTGTTAAAAAAAAATGGCGACACAAAGTATCTGAACATTAATAAGCGCCTGACAATGCCAGAAAATGTGTGCACAATGCTGCTAATGGTCGATATTCTGGAACGGACCAACACGCTCTCGACCATGCTACAGGCCACCACAGCAAATATTCCCCAGGTCATCGAGTACGTAAATGTTGTCGATACTTACCTCAAGGCATTGCCAAGCAAACAAGGTTACTATGGACGTGCTGAAGAGTTCCTTGAGAAAGCAAAGACCTATCAAAACGAAAGTGTCGGCTATGTCCGTGTAACAAGACAAGCAACAAGTGTTATTGCGTCATTTGATAATGAGGACTTTGAGATCAACTTTATCAAACCATTCGCTACATCACTATCAGAAGAGATCAAGACCGCGTTCTATGATGACCAACACCCGGTAGTGGCAAACCTGTTGGAGTTGTTTCACATGCCTATAAGTCAAACCCAGGCAAACAGTCAACTAGACGACAACACATGGATCGAGCAACGCATGGACAAACTTGCGACATTCTATCAAATGGGACCAAAGGCCGAGGCCGAAACATCAAATGAACGTGACCGTGGCGACTGTAACCTTGAAGCTGATCAGGACAAATTCGTCAGCAAGTTGGCGAACGAATATAAAGACTTTCTAACTCATGTCAAAATACTCAAGCAAACATGGGAATCTGAAAACAAAGAACAAATCCAATATCTGAAGAAGAAATTGGCCGTCAAGACAGCGGAAGCCGGGAAAAAATATGTGCCCAAATATGTTCTAAAACAACTGGAAGAGAAAATTGATGTCCTCGAGAAAAAGCGTGCGACACCTGCCGATGTGTATGAGAAACTTTCTGATCTTGCAGCATATCGAAACATGTTGTTTTTTCTAGATTTGTGTTGCATTATGCCGATATCTAATGCGGTTTCTGAAAGGGGGTTCAGTCAAATGCAATTGTTGTTAGGGAAACATCAAGGCTCAACAAAGGACGAGACCCTTGACCAATTGTTAAGAATAAGATTGTTTCCGCTGGAACTCAATGACAACTCTATCCAAGAGATCATTGACATTTTTGACAGAGAGCATAACAAGAATAGATATATCAAACTGCACTGAGTTGGAGTGTCAATGATTTCTTGGATAGCAATGCATTGTCGTTCAGTTCTAGCGGAAAGTTTGGAATTAATCTTATGCCTGAGCTCATAACATTACAAGAATTAGAATATTGAATAGTTTAATAATAATAGTGTTATAATATAATAGCATACAGTCTTTAGACATTGAACAATGAACAGATAATATTTAATCATTAATGATCATCATCATAATAATAATATGGATTGGACATCTTGGTCTAAGGTCTTTGACTTTGCCTAACAATAGTGGCATCTGAGTGAGTCTGAGATTGAATCATTCATTGACTCGGTCACTCACTGAGTCCTATTTCTGAAACTGCATTAGATCATGTTTCCATTAAAATTGTATCCTGAGGCTGATCTAACCAATCAACAACATAAATATAAATCATTATCTTGCTCTTATATTTTGTTTATCAAAGATTCAAACATCATTACATGACATATGTTAACTTACAAGATTAACCTAACTAAATCACTGTTTATAATATATAACTGTTACATTTTCAAAAAATTATTTCTAAAATGTGCACTAGTCAGATTATTTTGTTCCATTAAAATTGTTTTCAATCAACATCAATTTTGTTCACTCTGTTCAATAAGGGGTTATTTAGCAAATTAGTGTTTGGTTAATAACCATCATCCCAAAATCCATATATATTATTAAATACATGATTTCATCATCAACTTCATTCTTCAATCTTGATAAGTTGATTAGATTTAATTTTTAATCAATTCATTTATTTATATTTTCATCAGTTTCTGACTTTGTCACAATATACATAAGTTAGCACTTAAGTTCACATAATTTTGAACACATTCAGCAACAAGAATTAGATACTAAAAAGTCTAAAATTATATTTATTAAATAATTGACTTAATAATATATTAGAATTATGCACAAGAATAAAGTCAAAAAGTGTTTTGGGATGATGAGTTTGATATCCAATTCTGTAAATGGTACTGTATGAAACAATTTTCTGGATGTGACCTTGTATATTGCTCTGAAAATGTGAAATGGACTAGAAATGAAAGATTACAGTATAAAATCTTCAATACAATTAGGTTGAAATAGATACTTATTATAGTCTGAGAAGCCAGGAAATGGCGTTTCGTGGTCTTGAAATCTAAAATTTTCGCAATCCTGCCGGAACCATGGTCCGGCAGGTTTGTTCGGTGTCCCCAAATTAGACTAATGGAAAGGCCTGAGCTATATACAGTTAAACTTCGTTAAGTCGAATCGCAAGGGACCGTTTGATCACTTCGAGTTATCCATGTGTTCGACTTAACCATTTCGACCATTTGGTGACCCAAACTTCCAACTAGTCGAATTAATTTCAACCCTAAAATAATTGTTTTCAACCTTGTGCACGCTATATACTCGCGCTAGTTCAATAGTCAGCGACTTTGCTGATCATATACAACAGACGGGATGATATTTGTTCTGATTATTTATTGAATAATGTAATAAAACACAGAATATGACAGCAAAAAATCAACAAATTCGCGGTAGAGATAACAAAAGTACATTTCATTTGACCAGGAAGTGGTTACCATGAATAGTATTTACAAAAATTAGGATTCAGGACTGGAAATGACTGGTGATCAAGGACAGTGGTTTCTGCATAATTATATTTAGTCATTGAATCTTTCTTCAGTTTATCGCTGATTTCCAGCATTTTCATTAGGTCGTCGGCCGTGTTTGATTGCGTCATCATATATCGCATTACAAGGTCACAGCCGTTCTTTCCGTCATCAGATGGATGGCGCATTTCTTCATTTGGAACATCTTTTTCGTTTTGGGAAGACATGACTTAATGAAATTATTCTCTATATCAAGCGGTTTAAATATGATTTTTCATTTCGTCTGTCAACACTATACTAATCCTCACACGGTGGAAATTGACCCACTCATCTCGTTAATATGCTAAATAAATAATGCATTAGGACAAACAAAGACTCTAAGAAACTTCACAGCTTTTTATGCAATTGAATGGAAGCAGAATGAGATCCCCAGAGGGTGAATTTGGTGATGCTAGCCTGATGTGCGGGATAGCATCACTAAATTCACCCTCTGGGGACCTCATTCTGCAAATGACAGGCACACTAAACTCAGGGCAGATACAACAATAAAATACAGGTTGATTTTCAGTTCTGTCGGCCTATTTTTACTTGAGTTATGGACCTTTAGCAACAATATTAGGTTTAGGCTGAACCAATGAATAGGTAAAAATATCTTTTATTATATATTAGGTTTAGCCTGAACCAATGAATAGGTAAAAATATCTTTTATTTATATTAGGTTCACTGGAGGGAAACTGTTTCACCAGGATCGATTCTATCGCCCGTTTGTTCTGTCTCTATCGGCGTTGAGATCCGACTCCATTTTGACTTTTTAACTTTTTTCTAGAAAGTTTTGGGCGCCATTTTCAAAAAAAGATGACACAAAGGTAAGTTTTATAGCTATTCAGTAACAATATTTATGCAATCGATGTTCCGTTACGTGCATATATCCACACATTTAGAATCGCGAAACAATAACGCCCATCGTAAGAAAGTAAAGGAATGTAGACTTGTTTTAAAATTTCGGTCACCATTTTGGCCGCCATCTTCGATTTGGAAAACAATTTCTTGCATGAGATGTAAGATAATTATTTCACCTCAGTATTTCCAACTCAACTGTAAGCATGGATGGAGTTGTCTCAACAATAATGCCCAATGATGTGAATATGAGGGAATTTCGGTGATTTTTCAAAATCTGTCCGCCATTGTGGTCGCCATTTTGGATTTGGGGGACTTTTATTTGGATATGGTACAAGGAAAGTTCTTCGCCTAAGTGTTCCCAACTCACAATAGTAAGCAGGTGTGGAGTTTTCATGACAATAATGCTCACTGATGTTAAAATCGGCGATTATTTATTTATGGTGGCCATTTTGGCTGCCATCTTGGATTTGGGTAAATATTCCTCAACTCAGGTATAAGAGGTATCCTAGCTCGAGTATCTCCTGCACATATATATGCATGGGTGTTGTTATAATAGCAATAACATTCATTGATTCGAAACATTACATCGCGTTATTAACGTAGATTCGGCTTCGACCTATTATACCGGCATTTGGGAAAACGTGATATCGGACAAAAATATCCTGCAATGAATGTATATTATGATCCCCATGTAGTCGCCGATGACTCCTCTATATGATAAATGTATAACATGACGCAAAGATGCCAACAATTTCCCACAGAGACAAACGAAAGGTGGTAACATGTCAGAAAAATAGCATATTTTCACATTTCAGCGGCCATCTTGGCCGTCATATTGGATTCTGGTGTCGGAATTTTGGCATAACGAATCGAGCGGAAACAAGACCGCATTTGATATCATCTTTACTATAACGACAATCAAAAAGACCTGGTGCATTTTTTTTTAAGGAAGAAAATTAGTGGGGTGAAGTTGAGTCCTGGGGGGGTGCAGAGGTCAACCAATATCTCCTGGACTACATGTCTCAGTTCCTTCTCTTGCACCCCAAAATGAACGATTATGTATCTATGGTTTCCACCCAATGACTCAACATCATCTTCTCCCACTAGAATAACAAGTTAATCATCAGGATGTGAATCTACAAAATGTCTAACGTGATTGTCACCCACAGCAAACTTCTTCTTGCAATAATATCATCTGATTCTCGGGAAATAGAGATATATACATGTAAGTGTGTGACTATAAGCTATCTGCAAATGATGATCTTACGATTGAAATTTAACTGTATAAATGTTTGACGCAAATAGTCAAGAAACATACATAAGCTTCGGCGGATCCAAAATAAGTTTTGAAGCTCCATGTCCATTTTTGTTGCATTACTCTGTCTTAAAATCAGAGTCATTTCGTGTCGATTGAACCGGCAATCGAACCGGAACCTATCAATTTGGGGTGAGAAAGAGTCAGAACCAAAAATTATAGAGTCGGAACCCACGTGTTACTTTGCAATTACGCGTTTTACTGATTGTTTTTTACATTTTCAAATAGTTTGATGCGTCAAGATTGAGCTTATATGACCAAATATAAATCGTGTTGAAACTGACGAGATCCTCTCTTGTTTCATACATACTATTTCGAAGGTTAAGTTGAAGTTTTGCAAAATTATCAACACAATACGACTGATCATCACATAACATTAACATTAATATGTGATATGTAGAGGTTTCCATTCTGGAACATTGAAATGAATGTTTCCTGGATCTAGATCCACTGAAGTATGTGTGGAGAACTATTTAAAAACTATATACTTACCATTTTTCTGAATGATGTACATATATTGTCATTCAAAATGGTTGAAAAATCAGTAAATGTAACAATAGGGTCGGAACGGAAATAGCGATAGAATCGATTCTGGTGAAACAGTTTCCCCCAGTGAGGTTTAGCCTGAACCAATGAATAGGTAAAAATATCTTTTATTTTTATTAGGTTTAGCCTGAACCAATGAATAGGTAAAAATATCTTTTATTTATATTAGGTTTAGCCTGAACCAATGAATAGGTAAAAATATCTTTTATTAGCTCAACTTACTTTGTAAGTTTGAGCTATTGCCATAGGTTGGCATCCGTTGTCCGTGTGTCTGTGTGTGCATGTGTCTGTCAATAATTTCCTTTGACGCGGGCTACAGGTCGTATCTTTGGTCAGATCTTTATGAAATATGTCATGAATGTTGACATTGACATGTAGATGGGAACAAGTCATTTTGGGGTCATTCGGCCAAATTTGAATCCATTGCGTGGGCTACAGGCTGTACTGTTTGTCTGATCATCATAAAATTTGTCATGAATGTTGACATTTACATGTAGACGGGAACGAGTCATTTTAGGATCAATCGGCCAAAACTCTTTGCATCACTAAATCCTTTTACACATCCTACAGACCACATCTCTGATCCGATCATCACCAAACTTCATATGGATCATCGGGGTGACCTCTAGATGGGAACGAGACATTTTGGGGTCATTTGGCAAAAAAAACATGGCCACCGTCAGCCATCTTTGATTTTACTCTTTGCATCACTAAATTCTTTCACACATCCTACAGACCACAACCATGATCCGATCATCACCAAACTTCATATTCATCATTAGGGTGGCCCCTAGTTGGACACAAATTAGTTTTGGGTAATTCGGCCAAAAAACATGGCCGCTGGTGGCCATCTTGGATTTTAAAATGGAATCCATTGGCGCGGGCTACAGGCTGTACTGTTTGTTTGATCATCATAAAATTTGTCATGAATGTTGACATTTAGATGTTGATGGGAACGAGTCATTTTAGGATCCACCGGCCCAAAAAATGGCCGCTGGTGGCTATCTTGGATTTTACTCTTTGCATCACTAAATACTTTGACACATCCTACGGACCACATCCCTGATCCGATCATCACCAAACTTCATATGGATCATCGGGATGACCTCCAGATGGGACCGAGTCAATTTGGAGTCATTTGGCCAAAAAACATGGCCGTCGGCAGCCATATTGGAATTTACTCTTTGCATCACTAAATACTTTGACACACCCTACATACCACATCCCTGATCTGATCATCACCAAACTTCATATGGATCATCAGGGTGACCTCTTGATGGGAACGAGTCATTTTGGTGTCATTTGGCAAAAAAACATGGCCACCGTCAGCCATATGGATCATCGGGGTGACCTCATTTTGGGGTCCTTCAGCAAAAAAATATGGCCACCAATGACCATTTTGGATTTTACTCGTTGTATGACTAAATATTTCTACAAAATCAATTAGCATGGGTTATAGACCGATCTGTTTGTTTGATCTTCATGAAATTTGTCATGGATGTTGACATTGACATGTGGATGAACGAGTCATTTTGGGGTCATTCGGCCAAAAAACATGGCTGCCGGTGGCCATTTTAGAATTTAGTCTTTGCATCACTAAATCCTTTGGCACACCCTACAGACCACATCCCTCATCCGATCATTATGAAACTTGTCAACCATTAAATTATTCCCCTACCTAAGTTGAGCTACAGTGTCATTGACACTTTCATTTCAGAATAATTACAGTAATAACCCGATGAATTTGGTTCGTGTCGTGAAACAGCGACTTGCCCAAGAAGAGAGTCTGGTTAAGCAGGCGGAGTCTGGTAACGTGAGTCAATTAACCCTCTCCTTACTCAATCGATGCTCCCATTCAGTGAGTCAGTTAATGCTCTCCTAGACTAGCATGTTAAAGGGATGGTTTCAGATCTGCCATAGGATGATCATGTGACCAAAAACAGCAGGGTGCTCCAACTCAATAGAGGAAACTTCACCACAACAGCAACAATGATGGCAGCCCCCATGGAAAGTCGAAACAATGATGGCAGCCCCCATGGAAAGTCAAAACAATGATGGCAGCCCCCATGGAGAGTCGAAACAATGATAGCAGCCCCCATGGAGAGTCGAAACAATGATGGCAGCCCCCATGGAGAGTCGAAACAATGATGGCAGCCCCCGTGGAAAGTCAAAACAATGATGGCAGCCCCCGTGGAGAGTCGAAACAATGATGGCAGCCCCCATGGTGAGTCGAAACAATGATGGCAGCCCCCATGGAGAGTCGAAACAATGATGGCAGCCCCCAAGGAAAGTCAAAACAATGATGGCAGCTCCCATGGAGAGTCGAAACAATGATGGCAGCCCCCATGGAGAGTCGAAACAATGATGGCAGCCCCTGTGGAGAGTCAAAACAATGATGGCAGCCCCCATGGAGAGTCGAAACAATGATGGCAGCCCCCATGGAGAGTTGAAACAATGATGGCAGCCCCCGTGGAGAGTCAAAACAATGATGGCAGCCCCCATGGAGAGTCGAAACAATGATGGCAGCCCCCATGGAGAGTCGAAACAATGATGGCACCCCCCATGGAAAGTCGAAACAATGATGGCAGCCCCCATGGAAAGTCGAAACAATGATGGCAGCCCCCATGGAAAGTCAAAACAATGATGGCAGCCCCCATGGAAAGTCGAAACAATGATGGCAGCCCCCGTGGAAAGTCAAAACAATGATGGCAGCCCCCATGGAAAGTCAAAACAATGATGGCAGCCCCCATGGAGAGTCAAAACAATGATGGCAGCCCCCGTGGAGAGTCGAAACAATGATGGCAGCCCCCATGGAAAGTCGAAACAATGATGGCAGCCCCCGTGGAGAGTCGAAACAATGATGGCAGCCCCCATGGAAAGTAGAAACAATGATGGCAGCCCCCGTGGAGAGTCGAAACAATGATGGCAGCCCCCATGGAGAGTCGAAACAATGATGGCAGCCCCCATGGAGAGTCGAAACAATGATGGCAGCCCCCGTGGAGAGTCGAAAAAATGATGGCAGCCCCCATGGAGAGTCGAAACAATGATGGCAGCCCCCATGGAGAGTCGAAACAATGATGGCAGCCCCCATGGAGAGTCGAAACAATGATGGCAGCCCCCATGGAAAGTCGAAACAATGATAGCAGCCCCCATGGAGAGTCGAAACAATGATGGCAGCCCCCGTGGAGAGTCGAAACAATGATGGCAGTCCCCATGGAGAGTCGAAACAATGATGGCAGCCCCCATGGAGAGTCGAAACAATGATGGCAGCCCCCGTGGAGAGTCGAAACAATGATGGCAGCCCCGTGGAGAGTCGAAAACAATGATGGCAGCCCCCATGGAAAGTCGAAACAATGATGGCAGCCCCCGTGGAGAGTCAAAACAATGATGGCAGCCCCCATGGAAAGTCGAAAACTCTTTGCTTGGATTAAAAAAAATAACTTAAATAGCTATTTTTATGGAATGGCAATCTAATTTATTTGGTGAATTTAATTCTAACTTCTCTGTTACTGTTTGCAAGCTGAATTTTATTGGTATACTTAAGCCACTCGATCGGGTGTAAATTGTTTCCCAAACTTCGATGAAACTGGATCTGAAAAAATTGATAAAAAATGGAAATTCAAAATGAAGATGATTTGTGTTGTTCTGTTCAAATTTAAGTGTGTATTCACCTCCACTGGCCTGTATGTGTTGCAAGCGAAAGTTGTGTCTTCTCAAAATTTAATATACTGGGGGTATCCGGTCAAGGAAACCGAAAAAGAACGTTCAACAATTTAACTTTAAATGATTAGTCTTTATCAAGACTGAGTTTAGTGTGCCTGCCATTTGCAGAATGAGGTCCCCAGAGGGTGAATTTAGTGATGCTATCCTGAATAGCAGGCTAGCGTCACTAAATTAACCCTCTGGGAACCTCATTCTGCATGGCCTCATCTGCTGTGGTTGTGATTTATACCCATTGGGAACCTCAATTATGCAATGTGTCATCTGCCAATTTGGGGATATAGAGAAATTAAACTAAAAAAAGAAATAGAATCTATGTGAAGAAGTTTCTATAGATATTTGATAATAAAGAAACTTTCCAGAGAAGATGAGGCCTAAGCAGAAAGAGGTCCCCAGAGTGTGAATTTAGTGATGCTAGTCACTATGCGGGGTAGCATTACTAAATTCACCCTCTGGGGAGATCATTCTGCAAATGACAGGTTCACTAAACTCAGACTTGGTCTTCATCATCAGCATCATTAATCATGATTGACATGATACATGTACATTTCTAACCATCTAACCCATAGAGAGCCCCCCCCCCACAGACTGGAGCAGACCACACTCTGCAGTGCATGCTTCCATCTGTGTGAGGCTCCCTGTGGGATAAAACTTTAACATTGTTTTTTGAGGTGGTTGTTTTACATTACTGATCAAGCCTGCAAATAGCGTGTCTGTCATTTGCAGAATGAGGTCCCCAGAGGGTGAATGTAGTGATGCTACCCCGCATAGCGGGCTAGCATCACTAATTCACCCTCTGGGGGACCTCATTCTGCTTAGGCCCTCAACTGCTATGGTAGACCTAGGATCAGATATAAGTTTCCCAGTTGAAGTTGGTGATGTTCACCCATTGGGCGCCTCGATTATGGATTTTATCTTCTGCAAATTAGGGGATATAGAAACTTCCCAGATGGGAAAACGTATGTTAATTTGATACCATAGATACTTCCCAGAAGATGAGGCCTGAATGAGGTCCCCAGAGGGTGAATTTAGTGATGCTAGCCCGCTATGCGGGATAGCGTCACTAAATTCACCCTCTGGGAACCTCATTCTGCAAATGAGAGACACGCTATTTGAAAGCTTGCACAGACACAGTGAACTGATGAATAAGTCAGTCGACTGACTTGGTGTCAGTGAAGGAAAAGAAATCTCTGATTCTCTCAGTCTCGGCACGATATGATCAAGTCGTCTCGGTCCACAACAGCTTGGGATATCAGTTGGGATGATGCTGTTTTTGATTGAGTCCCTTCCCGTTACTCTTCTATAACAGACTTTCATTCAAAAGACGTATTTACATTTACATGTGGAGCCTGGCCATTCATGTAAATCCCTGAATGTGATTAACCATCTGACACATTCGCGATTCATAATGATACGATATGATATGATATTGTTTGTCAATTAAGACACCTTGTCGGGCAGATCAATTTATAATAATATATATTATTTTATTTGCTGCCCCTTCTGTGTGCAGTCGGCGTTCTGTGTGCAGTCGGCGTTCTGTGTGCAGTCGGCTTTCTGTGTGCAGTCGGCGGGGGAAAAATAAGCACTGATCACAATTTAATTTTTTTTAAGTTTGCTGATTTTTGGGGCGGACCCGTAAACCCAATAGTAAAAGAAAATCACCCTTTTCAACACAATGAAGATGTGCAAAATATGTAGTAAATATGCACTTTGTATCATATTGGTGTAATCAATTCCTTGTACAGTTTGTATAGGGATCTGAAACCCATAATTCCCTCAAACCTGCCACCTTCGTTGGGGGGACATTTTTGTTGGCGACCTTTTATTAGCTCAACTTTACTTTGTAAAGTTTGAGCTATTGCTATGGCTTTGTCGTCCGTCGTCCGTGTGTACGTGTGTGCGTGTGTGTGTGTGTACGTAAGGCGTCAACAATGCAGTCTACAGGTCGTACCTTTGGTCGGATCATTATGAAATTTGTCATAGCTGTTGACATCAACATTTAGACCAGAATGATTAATTTTGGGGTCATTCGGTAAAAAAACATGGCCGCCAGTGGCCATCTTGCATTTCAAAATTCAATCCATTAGCACGGGCTACAGGGCGTACTGTTTGTCTGATCGTCATGAAATTTGTCATGGATGTTAATATTGACATGTAGATGGGAACGAGTAATTTTGGGGTCATTCGGCCCAAAAACATGGCCGCCAGCAGCCATCTTGGATTTTACTCTTTGTATGACTAAATTCTTTAGCACGGGCTACAGGTCGTACTTTTAGTCTGATCATCATAAAATTTGTCAAGAATGTTAATAATGACATGTAGATGGGAACGAGTAATTTTGGGGTCATTCGGCCAAAAAACATGGCCGCCAGCAGGCATCTTTGATTTCACTCTTTGTATGACTAAATCCTTTAGCACGGGCTACAGGTCGTACCTTTAGTCCGATCATCATAAAATTTGTCATGGCTGTTGAAATTGGAATGTAGATGGGAACGAGTCATTTTGGGGTCATTCGGACAAAAAACATGGCCGCCAGCGGCCATCTTGGATTTCAAAATTCAATCCATTAGCACGGGCCACAGGTCGTACTGTTCGTCTGATCATCATGAAATTTGTCATGGATGTTAATATTGACATGTAGATGGGAACGTGTAATTTTGGGGTCATTCGGCCAAAAAACATGGCGGCCAGCAGCCTTCTTGGATTTTACTCTTTGTATGACTAAATTCTTTAGCACGGGCTACAGGTCGTACCTTTAGTCTGATCATCATCAAATTTGTCATGGATGTTAATATTGACATGTAGATGGGAACGAGTAATTTTGGGGTCATTCGGCCAAAAAACATGGCCGCCAGCAGCCATCTTGGATTTTACTCTTTGTATGACTAAATCCTTTAGCACGGGCTACAGGTCGTACTTTTAGTCTGATCATCATAAAATTTGTCAAGAATGTTAATAATGACATGTAGATGGGAACGAGTCATTTTGGGGTCATTCGGCCAAAAAACATGGCCGCCAGCAGGCATCTTTGATTTCACTCTTTGTATGACTAAATCCTTTAGCACGGGCTACAGGTCGTACCTTTAGTCCGATCATCATAAAATTTGTCATGGCTGTTGAAATTGGAATGTAGATGGGAACGAGTCATTTTGGGGTCATTCGGACAAAAAACATGGCCGCCAGCGGCCATCTTGGATTTCAAAATTCAATCCATTAGCACGGGCCACAGGTCGTACTGTTCGTCTGATCATCATGAAATTTGTCATGGATGTTAATATTGACATGTAGATGGGAACGAGTAATTTTGGGGTCATTCGGCCAAAAAACATGGCGGCCAGCAGCCTTCTTGGATTTTACTCTTTGTATGACTAAATTCTTTAGCACGGGCTACAGGTCGTACCTTTAGTCTGATCATCATCAAATTTGTCATGGATGTTAATATTGACATGTAGATGGGAACAAGTAATTTTGGGTCATTCGGCCAAAAAACATGGCCGCCAGCAGCCATCTTGGATTTTACTTTTTGTATGACTAAATCCTTTAGCACGGGCTACAGGTCGTACTTTTAGTCTGATCATCATAAAATTTGTCAAGAATGTTAATAATGACATGTAGATGGGAACGAGTCATTTTGGGGTCAATCGGCCAAAAAACATGGCCGCCAGCAGCCATCTTGGATTTTACTCTTTGTATGACTAAATCCTTTAGCACGGGCTACAGGCCGTACCTTTAGTCTGATCATCATAAAATTTGTCATGGCTGTTGAAATTGGAATGTAGATGGGAACGAGTAATTTTGGGGTCATTCGGCCAATAAACATGGCCGCCAGTGGCCATCTTGGATTTCAAAATTTAATCCATTAGCACGGGCCACAGGTCGTACTGTTCGTCTGATCATCATAAAATTTGTCATGGATGTTAACAATGACATGTAGATGGGAACGAGTAATTTTGGGGTCATGCGGCCAAAAAACATGGTCGCCAGCAGCCATCTTGGATTTTACTCTTTGTATGACTAAATCCTTTAGCACGGGCTACAGGTTGTACCTTTAGTCTGATCATCATAAAATTTGTCGTGAATGTTAATAATGATATGTAGATGGGAACGAGTCATTTTGGGGTCATTCGGCAGAAAAACATGGCCGCCAGCAGCCATCTTTGATTTTACTCTTTGTATGACTAAATCCTTTAGCACGGGCTACAGGTCGTACCTTTAGTCTGATCATCATAAAATTTGTCATGGCTGTTGAAATTGGAATGTAAATGGGAACGAGTCATTTTGGGGTCATTCGGCAGAAAAACATGGCCGCCAGCAGCCATCTTTGATTTTACTCTTTGTATGACTAAATCCTTTAGCACGGGCTACAGGTCGTACATTTAGTCTGATCATCATAAAATTTGTGTCATGGCTGTTGAAATTGGAATGTAAATGGGAACGAGTCATTTTGGGGTCATTCGGACAAAAAACATGGCCGCCAGTGGCCATCTTGGATTTCAAAATTTAATCCATTAGCATGGGCCACAGGTCGTACTGTTCGTCTGATCATCATGAAATTTGTCATGGTTGTTAATATTGGATTTTACTCTTTGTATGACTAAATTCTTTAGCATGGGCTACAGGTCGTACCTTTAGTCTGATCGTCATAAAATTTGTCATGGATGTTAACGATGACATGTAGATGGGATACAATCATTTTGGGGTCATTCGGCCGAAAACATGGCCGCCAGCAGCCATCTTGGATTTTACTTTTCTCTTCATGTCTATAAACTAGTATTAGACATTCAACTTTCCACATTCCTAATCGCTCCATTGACTGTAATACATTAAATTATTCCCTTTCCAAGTTGAGCTACAGTGTCATTGACACTTTCATTTTTGGTAGGCCCAATGTGTTTGTTATACCGGTATGTTAATTATTTCATTAATATTGTACTTATTTATTGTATTTTTACAGATCCAAAAATGATTACTTCTGGATTACATCTGGAGCTTGTGTGGTTATGAAAATTCTTGTGGGGTGGTTTCACAAAATTATTAAAAATTTTCCTTGGAAAAACTTTTAACAAAAAAATCTTAAAGTTAACCCTGATGATATTTTAAAGTCCCAACATTCTAATTTGTTATGTTTTAATTCTGACACAGGTGGCACCTCCTAGTAGTGTGGTTAGCACTGTACAGAATGTCCACCAGAACATCAAAGAACAAATACAAGTTCTCGTTGCGACAACTCAGGTGAGATGGTTCATTATTTGATAAAAGTAACCCAAGGCGCTCGCACTGTTTAATACGTGCATAAAAATATAGAACTCAAAAGCAGCAGCACTAAGAAGAACATGGAGAAATACATCAACTTTCAAAATTTGTTTGTGTTTATTGTGAACAATTCTCAACAGATTTGAAAGATTTTTGGCATATGAGTTAACAAGTTTACTATCTGAAACGAGTTTGCAAACTAGGCTCCGCCGGACATTTTTAGCAGAGTCACGGCCCTTTTATTGTCATTTTTAGCTCAACTTTATTTGTAAAGTTTGAGCTATTACCATGGCTTGGTATCCATCATCCATGTGTGCGTGTATGCATGTGTGCGTGTGTGCGTCTGTCAATAATTTCCTTGAGGCACCGACTACAGGTCGTAATTTTGGTCGGATCATTATGAAATTTCTCATAGCTTGACATTGATATGTAGATTGGAACAAGTCATATTGGGGTTGGGTAATTTGGCTAAAAACATGGCTGCCAGTGGCCATTTTGGATTTCAAAATTCAATTCATTAGCACGGGCTACAGGTTGTCTGTTCATCATGAAATTTGTCATGCATGTTAATATTGACAAGTAGATGGGAACGAGTCATTTTGGGGTCATTCGAACATAAAATATGGCCGCTGGCAGCCATCTTGGCTTTTACTCTTTGCATGACTAAATCCTTTGGCACTTGCTATAGGTCGTACCTTTGGTCAGATAATCATGAAATTTGTCATGGCTATTGACATTGACATGTAGATGTAAACGTGTCATTTTGGGGTTATTCGGCCATAAGACATGGCCACTGGCAGCCATGTTGGATTTTACTCTTTGCATGACTAAATCCTTTGGCAAGGGCTTCAAGTCCTACCTTTGGTCTGATCATTATGAAATTTGTCAGGGTTGTTGAAATTGATATGTAGATAAGAAACAGGTCATTTTGGTGTCATTTGGCAAAAAAAGATGGCAACAGTGGCCATCTTGGATTTCAAAATTCAATCCATTAGCACGGGCTACAGGCCGAACTGTTCGTCTGATCGTCCTGAAATTTTTCATTGACATGTAGATGGGAATAAGTCATTTTGGGGTCATTCGGCCATAAAACTTGGCTGCCGGAGCCATCTTGGATTTTACTAAATCCTTTGGCACACCCTACAGTCCACTTCACTCATCCGATCATCACCAAACTTTATTTTGATCTTGACATTGATTTACTAGATGGGAGCTATGAAATGTTTTTGAATTTCATTGGAAAACATAGCTGCCAGTGGCCATCTTGGATTTTACTTTATATATATATATCTCTTCTTGATAATCTAGTATTACTTAGACATTTCAACTTTCCGCATTCCTAATCACTCCATTGACTGCAACACATTAAATTATTCCCTTTCCAAGTTTTGCTACAGTTTCATTTTTGTGTTTAAGTTATTCTGGAGTTATTTCGAACAATTATCAATGGATTGCAAAGAATTTTGTTATGTTAGTTCACAATAGGAATATCTGGAACGAGTTTGCAAACTAGGCCCGGCCTGACAAATTTACCAGAGTTTATTGTAATTTTTTGGCATTTAGCACCCACGAAAAGTTGTCCGGCGTTTATTCTGAACAATTATCAACCGATTTTAAAGAATTTTTTTATGTGAGTTCACAAGAAGAGTTACATTTTTACCAGAGGTACAGCCCTTTGATTGTAATTATTACCAGAGTTACAGCCCTTGATTGTAATTTTTGGCGTACAAATTTAAATTTTAAGCCCGACCTACAGCAATATATTAACCAATCTCAAACAAATATTAACTGATTTCATTGATTTTTTAGCCTTTTTTTAATATACTCATCCTCAACTTAGCTCACCTCAGCAAGGGATACCACAGTCAGCAACTGCTTGTTTTGAACAATTTTGGCCCAGTGTCACATAGATTTAACAATGTTTAGCAATTCTACATTCATGATATCTATGATATTTTTAGGCAACAGAAGCCAAACTGAAGGGTTTACACCAACAACAAGAGCAGTATATCATCACAACTCAAGAGAAATTACAACTCGATCGTAAGTCTCAACAATTAATACATACCTAACCCTAACCAACAACAAGAGCAATATATCATCACAACTCAAGAGAAATTACAACTCGATCGTAAGTCTCATCAACATTTAATACATACCTAACCCTAACCAACAACAAGAGCAATATATCATCACAACTCAAGAGAAATTACAACTCGATCGTAAGTCTCAACAATTAATACATACCTAACCCTAACCAACAACAAGAGCAATATATCATCACAACTCAAGAGAAATTACAACTCGATCGTAAGTCTCATCAACAATTAATACATACTCATGACTCTCGTGTTGAGAGACATGAGTATGTTTTAATTAATACACAGTGACTTTTTAAGGGGCAATTGAACAGTATTTTGGAATTGGAAGAATATGTGGTCGAGTCATATTAACAAACTTTATAAAATTCTAACAGTAAACATGGTTTCATATATCTGTCACGAGTAAAATGTGAGTAATTGGTAGTTTCCAAAGATAGGGGCCAAAAATAAGGGCCAAAAACTACAACTCGACTGTATCAACAATGAAAAGATACTTATTACAGGGCTGAAAATAGGCCTCATTCCCAAGTTTACTCCCAATTTTTGAGACTGTAATACCTCACTCGGATTTAAATTCACTACATGACCACTTTGCCACTCAATGGATCTGGAGATAAGCTTTCGTGTCCCTTCATGCAGGAATATGTGTATTTCTTACAAGTATTGCAACATCGAAGATTTTACCATCATTTACATAATGCATAATGGTGTTGAGAATGCATACCCACATGTCAATATAATTGTCTATATTCAGTCCAACTCTCTGTAATATGTGCACATTTAACTCATTCACATACATTGTAGCTGATCACCCATCGGTGCTAGAAAAATAGTACTGCCCAAATTTAAATACGAGTAAAAGTCGCCTGTTTCCGAAAAAAATAATAGGACTACCCTATTTCATGATTATTTTTCATGTCCTCACACTCAATTAGCATAAAATAGAATTATCCCCCTTTATGTCCTCACACTCTATTAGCATGAAATAGAGTTATTCCCCTTAATAAGAAACACATTAAACTGTCCCCACACTCCATTAGCATGAGATAGAGTAATTCCCCTTCATAAGAAACACTGTCCTCACATTCCATTAGCATGTAGCATGAAATAGGATAAACATAAGAAATACATTAAACTGTTCAATTACGTTGAGTTTCACAATTACACTGAGTTTCAATTACACTGAGTTTCACAATTACACTGAGTTTGTTTCTATCTCTATATATTCTCAATTATAAGTCTCTATGTCGCAAATACCACAGCCGGGCCTGAGAATAAGGTGCCTGTCATTTGCTAGCTAGCATCACTAAATTCACCCTCTGTGGACCTCATTCTGCTTTGGCCTCATCTTTGGAAAGTTTCTTTATTATCAAATTTCTATAGAGACATCTTCTCATAGATACTATTTTTTAGTTCAAAAACTCGACTTATGGTTTGACGAGGGACAGTTGGCAGGTGGGCGGGCGGCGCGGATGGGCGGACCTAAAGAATGCCTTAGAACTTTGACATTTGTGAACGGATTAAAAAAAAAATTTGGTATGGCAGTTGCTCCCAATGACTATTTACTGCCTGTAGAAAATGGGTCACATCCGAACTTTTTAACAAGAGTTATCCATCTTAGATGGTTTTTAGTTAAGTTTTTCACCGATAACGCGATAACTCACGCAAATATTAACCAATTTCAACAATATTTGGTATATGAGACTCTTGCAACAATATCTCGGACGAGTTCGAAAACCAGGTTTGTCAAAAAAAAATTCGCGGAGTTATGGGTCTTAGTTTGTCTATTTTTAGCAATTTTATCACCGTTAGCGCGATAACTCGATGAGATATTAACCGATTTCAACAATATTTGGTATATGAGTCTCCTGCAACAATATCTCGGACGAGTTCGAAAACCAGGTTTGTCCGAGAAAAAAAATTCGCAGAGTTATGGGTCTTAGTTTGTCTATTTTTAGCAATTTTATCACCGTTAGCGCGATAACTCAATGAAATATTAACCGATTTAAACAATATTTGGTATATGAGTCTATTGCAACAATATCTCGGACGAGTTCGAAAACCTGGTTTGTCCGAATGTTTTTTCCGGAGTTATGGGTCTTAGTTTGTCTATTTTAATCACAATTTTATCACCGTTAGTGCGATAACTCAATGAAATATTAACAGATTCAATTGATATCTCCGTCAAAGGTATCTTGCCCACTGAACTATATGGTATATTATCCCAAGTAGGAGGGGTTAACTCTCCGAGTTGAAAAAAACGTACGAAATTCTATAGTACATATCCTCTGTCATGTTAATGACCCGTGTAATCACGTGATTTCTGACACGTAGTGAAGAAATCGCCATATTTTTTTCCCTCCTCACCAGGGACGGGTGCAAAAAGAATCTCTCACAAGAATACGAAGCTAAGTTGCAGTTTGTATAGCAAAAACAGTTTTGTTTTTGTTTTATACAAACAACATTATTTCTTTGCTTATAGTTGAAAATTATGTAACAATTCACATAAAGATTACGCGGTTTTGTTCCGAATATAAGATCGGAAATGGATGACACGTTTCGTTTTAACGGACTTTGTCTTCCATAATTTTAATCGGTCAATGAAGTTATATCCGTTGTTTATGCCGACAATATTAGAGTTTCTGGCCTATTAACGACAGAACATTCGAGGCACCATTGGATATGACTAAAGACGCTGATCGTTTTCTTTACAACAAATCTATGGCATACAGGTGACGTATAATTTAAGTTACCACGTGCGTTGACGGTGGTTAAAGGTATCACGAAATTAGGTGACTTATTTTCGAGTTCATTTTTTCGATTTACGGCTTTATTTAGACGTTGACAATCATCGTCTGGTGTAAAACTGAAGACAAAAGCACTGTTTTAACGCTTGTGAAATACGCTGATAGGATTGTAAAATCCTGAATGTCAATTTGAACCTTTTTAACCAACAATGGAGCTGTTACTGCCTTGGTTGGCACAGCATGGTAACATAACACAACAGGTGTATTTGTGATTGTTCGTAATCACATTAATTACTTTCACAGGACTGCTCATCGAGGTAAGAACAGGTTCATGAATCGCCTTCCCTGTAGCTCCCCTTGACGTCGCTTCCCTCGTTTCGAGGTCCCAAGAATAGAGAACGAAAGTCGATATATAGGGTTCCTCTAATTGGCTTAATTAGCACTCGGAGCGATAGTCACACCACACAGGACGCGGGTTGGGGCTACCCATCGAACCCGTAGCTCACACGAGTTGCTTCCCCTAGGACACGGACAAACTCGCGGGGAAGGATCCAGAGAATTTTTGTTTGGGGACACCTGTTCTGTATTTGAGTATGTGCCCATATAAATTTGGATGTTAAAATATTCAGTACTGGATACTTGATTGTGCAAATAAAGGCTCCATATTATAGACTATATATCATCTGCGGGCTGATGATTTGCATTACTAGGACATTTTGTTGAATTGTAGAAAAATTCCTTGAAAATATGGAAGATCCAACTGGAATAAATACTATCTACATGGAATTTGGGGACATTTGGGTCTCTATAGTTTGGGCACCCAAACCTGTAACAGGTATCAAAACATCCCTGGATCCTTCTCTGACTTGCCGATATATCGTGTTCCTCTAATTGGCGTAATTAGCACTTGGGGCGATAGTCACACCAAACAGGGCACGGGTTGGGGCTACCCATTGAACCCATTAGTCACATTGGTGCGCTCCCTGGACTATCGAACGGGACGTCAATCTGCTTCTGCGGGTCGACTGTTGGCTGTTGACGTGCCCCGGACGGCTGTGACCACTGAGCTCTACTAAAACACTCGACACACGCCGTCCATCGCTACAAGTCGTCATCTCGGGGTCAGCGCGGCTGGGGGATACACCCTCAGTGGTCCCTGACCATGCTCTCCGGTGCCTTATGATCATAGTGTGTGGAAATTTGGGCTAAAATTACTAGTCGAATGGCCATTTTACTTTGTCTCAATTCAAATTAGGAGACTTTTTCTCAAATTATTACATTTACGCAATTATTTGGCACCTGAAAGTTTATCCTCCATGCCTTCTGCCCCAGCTGGGCTTGGAATGGGATCACAGTTCACAGGCTTGTTTCCTCCTTATTATAAGTCACCACTTCCGGCGGCTTGGCAGACAGGTTACTGGCCGCATTATGGCCAACAGCTGCCAGTAACTTCGGGTTTGATTTTAATGAAAACAAAAGATCTTATTCCCTGACGCCATTATAGCAGGAAGCTTGCTTGGGAACTGGTACCTACTAACCTCCCATCGCCAGTTCGGTCGGTTGGATATCGGGATCAGTCGAGCTGCTGCTCCACCCCGAGATGTACAGGCTCTGGCATTCCTCCGGGGTCCCCAATGACCAGACCTCACATGCAATTAGAAATGAAGCTTGTCGTGGTGTATTGTGCTGTTAACACCCCATCGACGGATGGAGATCAGGATCAGATCGAGCAGTCGCTCCAGCACGAGGTGAAAGGGCTTTCGACATTCCTTTCAGGTCACCTTTACATGCGCTTACGAGGGAGCTCAGTAGTTGTTCAGTGTTCTCTGATGCAGCCAAGCGCAGGAAGAAAATTAATGTTGAATTTTGATTAGCAAATAACCTCAGATTGACATGATTTGATAGCATTGTTCTACAATCATTTACAATTTAACAGAACATCAGAGTGCTTTCCCTTGTTTCGAGGGTTCCAAGGAAGAGATAGAAACCTTTACGACCAGGACACTGTCACTTGTCGATGTATAGTGTTCCCTTCATTGGCGTAATTAGCACTCAGGATGATAGTCCCACCAAACAGGTCGCGGGTTGGGGCTATCCATTGAACCCATTGGCCGCATTTGGTGGGCTTTCTGGACTATCGACAAGGACTCCAAGTCGGATACTACGGGACGACTGTTGGCATACCCTGGGACAGTCAAATGAGGAAATAGGATCCAAGTTGCATGGCTTTTGTTAGCATTTGGGTAGCAACTTGCCCTGTGATGCCGGTCAATTTGTACCCTGCCTAACGTCGTCAGAGCTGGGTGGTTATGCCATCGGACTGCACACTTGGCGACCTGGGTTCGACCATCCTGAGAGGTATTCCACCATTTTACTGTTCTTGGGTTGGGATGTGTTCAACTTCTTGCTTTATAAGTTGTTGCTTCTTTCCATGTTCCATCCAGCACTTTCATGGTCACGGGCTTTGCTGGAGAATGTCTATAGTCATTCATATCACTAGATTAGTATATGACTCTCGCCCTTTCATTTTCCTGACTTTTAAGACGTGTTCTGGACTGGTTCGGGTGCTCGATAGGGTAAATATTTACATCTCGATTTGGGACGCAAGAATCAGAGATAAACAAGCATACATGCTTATCTCCGACCTCGCTGTGTTTCCGTAATAGATACGAATGACATATATTTTGTCTTCAGGTTGCTTTCAGTGCTAACTCAACATGGATTTCACTTTTGTTGTCCAGTCATACATAGATGAGTCCATTATCCATGGTTCGACATATGCTCAATTTCAGAACACTGTTGACATGAGGTCTAGTTCAGCACCCCACTCGGGCTTAATGGGCAACACGGCGTATTAGCAGCGTGGAAAAGAAGAACGAAATGGCTTCTGTGATATCGGCCTTTGCGTCTAATACGTCATTCTTCTTATGGGCTCGGTTGTCGGTACATAATGGTTTTGTTTTCCCTGATAGCGCTTGATTCGCCTAGTGCTCATTTAACATACTAAGCCAGGTCCTTTGCTGACCTCAGCGATTGCCAATGCAGGATAATGTTGCACCTGTGGGGCAGCATATGAATCGTGTTGGGCACACTTCATAAAGCCGGATGAAAATTCTTGCCAGATGCTTCTCCTCGTGCGAGATTCATTAGCATTGGGTGTCGGATGCCAGATCATATGATCCGCCCTCTCGATTCGCACTTCGGGCGATGGTTGTCTCTGGAACAGGGTCCCATTGGAGGGGCACCCCATCCTTACCAGAAGGGATATCTTGCGCCATCGACTCGTCGGGGAGCAGTCAGCAGAGCTCGAACAGTTGGGGCGCGGTGGCCCTTGGTCTGCTTTTCATTACATACATGTACCTGCCGTCGGTTTCTGCTGGTTTTCCTAAAAAAGTAAAATATATATCTCCCGATATCACAGAAGCCATTTCGTTCTTCTTGCCCACTGAACGCTGAGCTCCCTCCCAGGGTTTCGCACCCACCCCGCTCACGAGGAATGTCCTACTGGGGATAAAAATATGGCGAATTCTTCACTACGTGTCAGAAATCACGTGATTACACGGGTCATGAACATGACAGAGGATATGTACCATAGAATTTCGTACGTTTTTTTCAACTCGGAGAGTTAACCCCTTCTACTTGGGATAATATACCATATAGTTCAGTGGGCAAGATACTTCTAGGAGATATATATTTTACTTATTTAGGAAAATATTGTATTTGGTATATAGGTCTATTGCAATAATATACCACCGTCCAACTTTTTTTCCCGGAGTTGTGCACCTTATTGGCAGAAGTTTGGTTCGACTGCCAAAAAACTCGACAAAAGCATCTTAGAAGCGTACCCCTTGTTTAGTTTTGTTTCTCTGTATCCCCAAATTGGCAGACAACACATTGCGTAATCGGGGTTCGCAATGGGTGTACATCACAATATTCACCATTCAATGGGAACTTCATTCTGAGTCTATGTCTTCCATAGCAAATGAGGTCATGCAGAATGAGGTCCACAGAGGGTGAATTTGGTGATACTGGCCCACTATGGTGATAGCGTCACTAAATTCACCCCCTGGCGACCTCATTCTGCAAATGACAGGTACACTAAACTTAGGCTTGGCCAGCTGGCTCGGCTATAGCTATCTCACTTCTCTATCAAAAGTGTACATGTACATTGTCTATTTTTATCATTTTTAAATTGATGAGCTATTTTGTTTTTGAGCTTTTTATTTCTTCCTTTTCATTTTTCTGTAGAATATTTGACACTTACTGTTCTTCCACAGAGGCGCTGAAAGTTTTAGAGGGTCGGGAGCCTAAAGCTGAAGTCAAGGAAGCGCTTGAAAAGTTCAAGGTCAAAAGGCAAGAAGTGGATACTTTGTTGATTAAAACGGGGCAAGATCTGCTCACTGGAAGATTGGTGAGTTTACTTTGTTGATTAAAACGGGGCAAGAACTGCTCACCGGTTCTGTGGTTTTAGTGCTGCAGGTCACAGTTCTTGATTAGCATTTCCATATATGGAAGTCATGAATATTCAAAAGCTCCATATATGGAAATTCTACTCCTGAACTTTGACCTGTAGCACTAAAACCACGAAACCGGGGCTGGATGAATTTATGAAAATGCAGAACCAGAACTGGTGAATCCAATGTTCACGTTTGATCTTTTGTAACATTTGTTGGAATTTGCATTAAATTTTTGTTTCTGGTTGCTAGCTGCACTGAATAGATTAAAATTATGGTATACAAGTTTACAACCACAAATTATAGGTCAAATTAATTATTGGCTTTCATCTTCCATCTTCATCTTGGTGTCAAGCCTGAGTTTAGTGTGCCTGTCATTTGCAGAATGAGGTTCCTAGAGGGTGAATTTACCGATGCTTTAACGGGCTAGCATCACCAAATTCACGATCTGGGGACATCATTCTGCATGGCCTCATCTGCTATGAGAGACATAGACTCAGATTGAGGTTCCCAAATGGTGAATATTGTGATGTGCACCCATTGGGAACCTCGATTATGCAATGAGTTGTCTGCCAATTTGGGCATATAGAGAAACTAAACTAAAAAAGAAATATAATCTATGTGAAGAAGTTTCTATAGAAATTTGATAATAAAGAAAGTTTCCAGAGAAGATGAGGCCTAAGTAGAATGAGGTCCCCAGAGGGTGAATTTTGTGATGCTAGCCCACTATGTCAAATTAATGTAACAGAAGAACCATTTTGCTACCTCCGATGTAGATCTACTATGGGTATAAACGTTTAACACATTTGAAAATTTACACACACAGTAGAAATTTATACCCACAGTAGGGTGTAAAGATGAAATTTACAAAATAGGCGTCAATACACATAATAGCAATTATGGTTTTAAACTATTTCTGTTGGTACCTTATCTCCTAGCAACTGTAAGCTCCCCGTTGAATATATGTTGACACCTCCATTGATGGTTGATCATTGTTTCATCAGGAGCTGACTAAAATGCATGAACAGACATTTGAGATGCTGAATCAACTTCAGAAAAAGGTTCTCGATGATGAGTTGAAGAACTGGAGACGACAACAACAGCTATCAGGAAACGGAGCTCTGTTTGATATGGACAGCTTAGAAAAACTACAGGAATGGTGAGCACAAACCAGGCCTCAAAATTCACAGAATGAGGTCCCCAGGGGTTGAATTTAGTGATGCTATCCTCCATAATGGGCTAGCATTACCAAATTCACCCTCTTGGGACCTAATTCTGCATTGCCTCAACTGCAATGGGAAACATAGACTCAGATTGTAGTTCCCAAATGGTGAATAGTGTGATGTAAACCTCGTTATAGTGATTGGGAACCTCGTTTATGCAATTGTCGTTAACTGTGTTAATTTGTCCTTTTTAGGTATGTGCCCTCTTTCAGTTAGCATGGCTGACCTGTAACATGACCTTTGACCTTTGTAGGTGTGAAGCCCTCGCTGAGTTAACATGGCTGACTTGTAACGTGACCTTTATATGTATGTGCCCTCTCTGAGTTAACATGGCTGACCAGTGTTCGCGCTGTCGGTAGCCAAATTAGCCAATGGCTAATATTTTTCGAATTTGGCTAATAAAAATTTCATTTGGCTAAACTTTTGGCTAAACTTTTTTTGACCCCAAATAGAGACTGGAAGCATGAATTTTTGGCAAGTGGGTTTTTAATTCTGTGATGCGAACGATCTAGTCCGAAAACATCGTATACGTAAGTGGGAATATATCGCCGACTGTACAAAGGGAAACCCGATCGCGGACAGTACAAAGGTAAACCCGTCACTCTGCACAAAACAGCAAAAGGTCATATCATTATTTTACATTTAATCCGCTAATCCCCCATTATCTGTCTGGTCACTCACGGGGCTCCTGCACAATGCACGTTTATGACGACATTGTATTTATGACAGCCAAGGTCTATGAGCACCAAGTGTAAGACAATAGCTTAATCAGCCAAATGTGAATCACGACAGATAATTTGTGGCTATTTTTCGTCAATACCGATACATTCAAAATAATATGCATGCGTTTATGACAGATTGTAATTTGATAATGGCGTAACAATATTAAGTCATTAATTTCCAGATGTCACTTAGATATTTTCGCAAGGATAATTAATATTTAATGATTTAAAAGAAGATAGTGGGGAAATGTCCGGTGGGGAAATGTACGTATACCCAATCCCGGGTTACCCCACCCCCCCCCCCCCCCCCCCCCCCCCCCCAAATCACTCTTTCACATAAAGATTAATAAATTTTTAATAAATGACATATATAAAAATATTTCTAGTTCATCAAAATTAGTTAAATTATTGTGTATTTTACCTGTGCCTATTAGATTTGACGTTTTAGTCATTAATTGTGAACCGACCATAAAACGATGATTTAATTTGGCCATAGTTTTTTTTTAATTTGTCCAAAAAAAATTTGGCTAAAGTTTTTTTCATTTGGCTAATAAAATTTTCATTTGGCTAAACTTTTGGCTAAATTTGATTTCGGTTTAGCGCGAACACTGTGGCTGACTTGTAACGTGACCTTTGTAGGTATGTGCCCTCTCTCAGTTAACATGGCTGACCTTTAACGTGACCTTTGACCTTTGTAGTTGTGAAGCCCTCTCTCAGTTAACATGGCTGACCTGTAACGTGACCTTTGACCTTTGTTGGTGTGAAGCCCTCTCTCAGTTAACATGGCTGACCTGTAACGTGACCTTTGACCTTTGTAGGTGTGAAGCCCTTGCTGAGTTAACATGGCTAAATCGTCAACAGGTGAAGAAAGAAGAGATTCTCGCTCACCAGCTTCCGATCGCTCTGCCGCCCGGACAACAAGACTCAACTCAAGTGCTCAATGCATCCATCACTCAACTCCTGTCTAATTTAGTCACCAGGTAATAACGACTGCATAAGCCTCGAGATTCGTGAATCTGTCTGATAATTTCATTAGATTCGATCATAGGATTCAATTGTTTCTTTATGAATGCCTTTTTAGCATTCCTGATAATAATTAGATTCGATCATAGGATTCAATCGTTTCTTTATGAATGCCTTTTTAGCATTCCTGATAATAATTAGATTCGATCATAGGATTCAATCGTTTTTTTACGAATTGCCTTCTCAGCATTCCTGATAATAATTAGATTCGATCATAGGATTCAATCGTTTCTTTACGAATTGCCTTCTCAGCATTCCTGATAATAATTAGATTTGATCATAGGATTCAATCGTTTCTTTACGAATTGCCTTCTCAGCATTCGTGATAATAATTAGATTTGATCATAGGATTCAATCGTTTCTTTATGAATTGCCTTCTCAGCATTCCTGATAATAATTAGATTCGATCATAGGATTCAATCGTTTCTTTATGAACACCTTCTCAGCATTCCTGATAATAATTAGATTCGATCATAGGATTCAATCGTTTCTTTATGAATGCCTTCTCAGCATTCCTGATAATAATTAGATTTGATCATAGGATTCAATCGTTTCTTTATGAATGCCTTCTCAGCATTCCTGATAATAATTAGATTCGATCATAGGATTCAATCGTTTCTTTATGAATGCCTTCTCAGCATTCCTGATAATAATTAGATTTGATCATAGGATTCAATCGTTTCTTTACGAATTGCCTTCTCAGCATTCCTGATAATAATTAGATTTGATCATAGGATTCAATCGTTTCTTTACGAATTGCCTTCTCAGCATTCCTGATAATAATTGGAGTCAATATTTAATTTAGGTGAACCTCTCCACAAACCAATTGTAATGAAACATATTCACTAAGTGTCACAATTGTTGTTTAATTTGTGAATTTGATAACATTGCAATTCCAAATTGATGACTCACATTGGATCTTTTTGCTTTTATTGCACAAATTTACTTTGCTAAATCAGGTTATGTCGGAGCATTGCATGGAATATTATTTCCGGTTGTAATGTAACTACGGACGCGCGCCCCGTTGTGTTGTGATATCGGCAGGATTCTGAACGCATAATTAAAAACTATGTTTATATATATAATCTACAAATTTACATGTAGTACAATAAATTGATGAGATATTATTTTATATATCCATCTGTTCAAGATTTCAATACGCCGCGATAAAGAAATCAATATAAAAAGTCAATATCTCCCGGTTTCACATCAAGTCAGCCCAATGTGAGTGCTTCTAAATAAAGGCTCATTCACAGTTCACATGCAAATATCTCAAATTCATCTTGGGAAGCTTATTTGTGTGTATGCATATATAACTACCGACTATAAAGTAATATGGTGCTTTTATCAACGCAATATCGATAAAACCAAAAACATTCCAAGCGGCGCATTAGAGCACCTGATGGCGAAAATGCGGACGTCTTACGGCTAAGTTAGCCCACTGCCGTTTTGAACAATTCGCGCTAGTTTTCTGTTATCTAATTAGCATCAATGGAAAACTCCACTCCTAAACTTGAGCCAATGAAATCAGTTCACACATAATGAATGGTTCCTTCATACCTGGTGACGTTGGCTATATGAGGTGGTGTAACTAAAGGTGCTGTTGGGGAAAAGGGTTAACCAATATGCTGCACAATGTCACCTTATTTGATGAGTCTTGAATCTATTTCAGTACATTCATAGTTGAGACGCAGCCCCCACAGGTGCTAAAAAAAGAATCTAAATTTACCGCTACAATCAGGCTACTAGTTGGAGGCAAACTCAACGTTCATATGAACCCGCCAGAGGTCACGGCATCTATTATAAGGTATGAACTATGAACCCGCCAGAGGTCACGGTATCTATTATCAGGTATTAGCTATGAACGTGCAGGAGGTCACGGTTCCCATATCATCAAGTTACAACATTTCTTCAGAATACGATTTAGTTATCAGAATCAATTAATTACTACAGAATAATACTAACCACTGTTAACTATTGTATAAAATTTCCTAAAACGTGTTATTTATAAACATGTTGTTCAACAAAATATGGCCTTATTATCACTTGATTATCATGAAATTTGGCCATATTACCACTTGATTTTAGAGTTATTTTTGTAGTGACAAACACAATATATAATTACATCATTTAAGCGAGGATCTGTTTTTATTACAGTGAACAGCATGCACGGTCTCTTCTGAACAACCAGTTTGAGAGCGCCATGGAAGCAGGAGGAATTCTAAATAATACAGGGACAATGGAGTATCACCAGGCAACCGGCCAGCTGTCTGTAGCATTCAGAAATATGGTACGTCTATATATAGTCATACAGGCAACCGGCCAGCTGTCGGTGGCATTCAGAAATATGGTACATCTATATATAGTCATACAGGCAACCGGCCAGCTGTCTGTAGCATTCAGAAATATGGTACATCTATATATAGTCATACAGGCAACCGACCAGCTGTCTGTAGCATTCAGAAATATGGTACGTCTATATATAGTCATACAGGCAACCGGCTAGCTGTCTGTAGCATTCAGAAATATGGTATGTCTATATATAGCAGTGGCGGATCCAGAAAATTTGAAAATGGGGGGGGGCGCTATGTATTGTTAGCTCAACTTTACTTTGTAAAGTTTGAGCTATTGCCATGGCTTGGTATCCGTCGTCCGTGTGTGTGTGCGTGATGCGTCAACAATTTCCTTTAGCACGGGCTACAGTTCGTACCTTTGGTCCGATTATTATGAAATGTGTCATGGATGTTGACATTGACATGGGAACGAGTCATTTTGGGGTCATTCGGAAAAAAAACATGGCCGCCAGTGGCCATCTTGGATTTCAAAATTCAATCCATTAGCACGGGCTACAGGCCGTACCATTCGTCTTATTGTCATGAAATTTGTCATGGATGTTAATATTGACATGTAGATGGGAACGAGTAATTTTGGGGTCATTTGGCCAAAAAACATGGCCGCCAGCAGCCATCTTAGATTTTACTCTTTGTATGACTAAATTCTTTAGCACAGGCTACAGGTCGTACCTTTAGTCTGATCATCATAAAATTTGTCATGGATGTTAACAATGACATGTAGATGGGAACGAGTTATTTTGGGGTCATTTGGACTAAAAACATGGCCGCCAGCGGCCATCTTGGATTTCAAAATTTAATCCATTAGCACGGGCCACAGGTCGTACTGTTCGTCTGATCATCATGAAATTTGTCATGGATGATAATATTGACATGTAGATGGGAACGAGTAATTTTGGGGTCATTCGTCCAAAAAACATGGCCGCCAGCAGCCATCTTGGATTTTACTCTTTGTATGACTAAATTCTTCAGCACGGGCTGCAGGTCGTACCTTTAGTCTGATCATCATAAAATTTATCATGGATATTAACAATGTCATGTATGTGGGAACGAGTAATTTTGGGGTCATTCGGCCAAAAAACATGGTCGCCAGCAGCCATCTTGGATTTTACTCTTTGTATGACTAAATCCTTTAGCACGGGCTACAGGTCCTACTTTTTGTCTGATCATCATGAAATTTGTCAAGAATGTTATTAATGACATGTAGATGGGAACGAGTCATTTTGGGGTCATTCGGCCAAAAAACATGGCAGCCAGCAGCCATCTTGGATTTTAATCTTTGTATGACTAAATCCTTTAGCACGGGCTACAGGTCGTACCTTTAGTCTGATCATCATACAATTTGTCATGGCTGTTGAAATTGGAATGTAGATGGGAACGAGTTATTTTGGGGTCATTTGGACAAAAAACATGGCCGCCAGTGGCCATCTTGGATTTCAAAATTTAATCCATTAGCACGGGCCACAGGTCGTACTGTTCTTCTGATCATCATGAAATTTGTCATGGATGATAATATTGACATGTAGATGGGAACGGGTAATTTTGGGGTCATTCGGCCAAAAAAACATGGCCGCCAGCAGCCATCTTGGATGACTAAATTCTTTAGCACGGGCTGCAGGTCGTACCTTTAGTCTGATCATCATAAAATTTGTCATGGATGTCAACAATGACATGTAGATGGGAATGAGTCATTTTGGGGTCATTCGGCCAAAAAACATTGTCGCCAGCAGCCATCTTGGATTTTACTCTTTGTATGACTAAATCCTTTAGCACAAGCTACAGGTTGTACCTTTATTAATAATAATAATAATTGTTCTTGTATAGCGCCTATCCCCGTGATGATGGGCCCTAGGCGCTTCACATGATTTGGTTCAAATATATAGAGAGAAAATGCAGTGATAGCAACCACCCAGGTGGGTGTTTATACCTAAGGCGTGTGTGAATGATGAAGTCATATAATTTTTCTATATATATTTCTATACGATGGAACGATTTTCAGGAAAGAGTGTATGCTATTTAGCGAAATTGACACGTGACTTCCGATTAGCAACTGTTTAAAATTGCGGAATCGGAAGTGGAACAACGAGATGAAATGCCGCGGCCCATGACGTCATTTACGTCATGTTGGCTTCGTAGGTGCAACATTAACCCTTTCACGATGGGAGACGCGCTAGTGCAGCATTATGTTTTGATTACGGGTGCTGTGCTGGTGCAGCACGAACCATGTCACGACGGGAGCTCTGCTGGGCAGCATTAACCCTTTCATGATGGGCAGCTGTGCTGGAGCAGCATTAACCCTTCCATGACGGTAGTTGAGTTGGTGCAGGATTAGTTATTTCATGAAGGGAGCTGCGTTGGTGCGGCATTAAATATTTGATGATGGGAGCTGCGTTGGTGCAGCATTAACTCTTTCATGACGGGAGCTGTGCTGGTGCAGCATTAATTATTTCATGAAGGGAGCTGCGTTGGTGCAGCATTAATTATTTGATGATGGGAGCCCGAGTTGGTGCAGCATTAACTATTTGATGGCAGGAGCTGCGCTGGTGCAGCATTAATTATTTCATGACGGGAGCTGCGTTGGTGCTACATTAACTCTTTCATGACGGGAGCTGAGCTGGTACAGCATTAATTATTTCATGACGGGAGCTGCGTTGGTGCAGCATTAATTATTTGCTGATGGGAGCTGCGCTGGTGCAGCATTAGTTATTTCATGACGGGAGATGCGTTGGTGCAGCATTAGTTATTTGATGATGGGAGCTGCGTTGGGGCAGCATTAATTCTTTCATGACTGGAGCTGCGTTGGGCAGCATTAATTCTTTCATTATGGGAGCTGTGCTGGTGCAGCATTAACCTTTTTATGACGGGAGCTGTGTTGGTGCAGTATTAACCCTTTCATGACGGGAGCTGCGCTGATGCAGCATTAATTCTTTCGTGACGAGATCTGTGCTGGTGCAGCATTAATTATTTAATGACGGGAGCTGCGTTGGTGCAGCATTAACTAATTCATGACGGGAGCGCGCTGGTGCAGCATTAATTATTTCATGACGGGAGCTGCGTTGGTGCAGCATTAACTATTTTATGATGGGATATGTGCTGGTGCAGCATTAACCCTTTCATGACGGGTAGCTGTGCTGGTCCAGCATTAACCCTTCCATGGTGGGACCATGACGACAGTTGCGTTGTTGCAGCATTAGTTATTTCATGAAGGGAGCTGCGTTGGTGCAGCATTAAATATTTGATGATGGGAGCTGCGTTGGTGCAGCATTAACATTTTTATGACGGGAGCTGCGCTGGTGCAGCATTAATTATTTCATGAAGGGAGCTGCGTTGGTGCAGCATTAATTATTTGATGATGGGAGCCAGCGTTGGTGCAGCATTAACTATTTCATGGCGGGAGCTGCGCTGGTGCAGCATTAATTATTTCATGACGGGAGCTGTGTTGGTGCAGCATTAACCCATTCATGACGGGAGCTGCGTTGGTGCAGCATTAACTCTTTCATGACGGGAGCTGCGTGGTGCAGCATTAATTATTTGATGATGGGAGCTGCGTTGATGCAGCATTAGCTCTTTAATGACGGGAGCTGCGTTGCTGCAGCATTAATTATTTGATGATGGGAGCTACGTTGGTGCAGCATTAACTCTCTAATGACGGGAGCTGCGCTGGTGCAGCATTAATTATTTGATGACGGGAGCTGCGTTGGTGCAGCATTAACTCTTTAGTGACGGGATCTGAGCTGGTGCAGCATTAATTATTTCATGACGGGAGCTGCGTTGGTGCATCATTAATTATTTGATGACGGGAGCTGCGTTGGTGCAGCATTAACTATTTCATGACGGGAGCTGCGCTGGTGCAGCATTAATTATTTCATGACGGGAGCTGCGTTGGTGCAACATTAATTATTTGATGATGGGAGCTGCATTGGTGCAGCATTAACTCTTTCATGACGGGAGCTGCGCTGGTGCAGTATTAATACATTTCATGACGGGAGCTGCGTTGGTGAAGCGTTAATTATTTGATAATGGGAGCTGCGTTGGTGCAGCATTAACTATTTCAGGACGGGAGCTGCGTTAGTGCAGCATTAATTATTTTATTTTGGGAGCTGCGTTGGTGCAGCATTAACTCTTTCGTGACGGGAGCTGCGTTAGTGCAGCATTAATTATTTGATTATGTGAGCTGCGTTGGTGCAGCATTACTCTATCATGACGGGAGCTGCGCTGGTGCAGCAATAATTTCATGATGGGAGCTGCGTTGGTGCAGCATTAATTATTTGATGATGGGAGCTGCGCTGGCGCAGCATTAATTATTAGCTCAACTTTACTTTGTAAAGTTTGAGCTATTGCCATGGCTTTGTCGTCCGTCGTCCGTGTGTACGTGTGTTCGTGTGTACGTGTGTACGTGTGTACGTAAGGCGTCAACAATGCAGGCTACAGGTCGTACCTTTCGTCGGATCATTATGAAATTTGTCATAGCTGTTGACATCAACATTTAGACCAGAATATTTAATTTTGGGGTCATTCGGAAAATAAACATGGCCGCCAGTGGCCATATTGGATTTCAAAATTCAATCCATTAGCACGGGCTACAGGCCGTACTGTTTGTCTGATCTTCATGAAATTTGTCATGGATGTTAATATTGACATGTAGATGGGAACGAGTAATTTTGGGGTCATTCGGCCCAAAAACATGGCCGCCAGCAGCCATCTTGGATTTTACTCTTTGTATGACTAAATTCTTTAGCACGGGCTACAGGTCGTACTTTTAGTCTGATCATCATAAATTTTGTCAAGAATGTTAATAATGACATGTAGATGGGAACGAGTCATTTTGGGGTCATTCGGCCAAAAAACATGGCCACCAGCAGCCATCCTGTATTTTACTCTTTGTATGACTAAATCCTTTAGCACGGGCTACAGGTCGTACCTTTAGTCTGATCATCATAAAATTTGTCATGGCTGTTGAAATTGGAATGTAGATGGGAACGAGTCATTTTGGGGTCATTCGGACAAAAAACATGGCCGCCAGCAGCCATCTTGGATTTCAAAATTTAATCCATTAGCACGGGCCACAGGTCGTACTGTTCGTCTGATCACCATGAAATTTGTCATGGATGATAATATTGACATGTAGATGGGAACGAGTAATTTTGGGGTCATTCGGCCAATAAACATGGCCGCCAGCAGCCATCTTCGATTTTACTCTTTGTATGACTAAATTCTTTAGCACGGGCTGCAGGTCGTACCTTTAGTCTGATCATCATAAAATTTGTCATGTATATTAACAATGACATGTAGATGGGAACGAGTAATTTTGGGGTCATTCGGCTAAAAAACATGGTCGCCAGCAGCCATCTTGGATTTTACTCTTTGTATGACTAAATCCTTTAGCACGGGCTACATGTCCTACTTTTAGTCTGATCATCATAAAATTTGTCATGATTGTTGAAATTGGAATGTAGATGGGAACGAGTCATTTTGGGGTCATTCGGACAAAAAACATGGCCGCCAGCGGCCATATTGGGTTTAAAAATTTAATCCATTAGCACGGGCCACAGGTCGTACTGTTCTTCTGATCATCATGAAATTTGTCATGGATGATAATATTGACATGTAGATGGGAACGAGTAATTTTGGGGTCATTCGGCCCAAAAACATGGCCGCCAGCAGCCATCTTGGATTTTACTCTTTGTATGACTAAATTCTTTAGCACGGGCTGCAGGTCGTACCTTTAGTCTGATCATCATAAAATGTGTCATGGATGTTAACAATGACATGTAGATGGGAACGAGTAATTTTGGGGTCATTCGGCCAAAAAACCTGGACACCAGCAGCCATCTTGGATTTTACTCTTTGTATGACTAAATCCTTTAGCACGGGCTACAGGTTGTACCTTTAGTCTGATCATCATGAAATTTGTCATGAATGTTAATAATGACATGTAGATGGGAACGAGTCATTTTGGGGTTTTTCGGCCGAAAAACATGGCCGCCAGCAGCCATCTTGGATTTTACTCTTTGTATGACTAAATCCTTTAGCACGGGCTACAGGTCGTACCTTTAGTCTGATCATCATAAAATTTGTCATGGTTGTTGAAATTGGAATGTAGATGGGAACAAGTCATTTTGGGGTCATTCGGACAAAAAACATGGCCGCCAGTGGCCATCTTGGATTTAAAAATTTAATCCATTAGCACGGGCCACAGGTCGTACTGTTCGTCTGATGATCATGAAATTTGTCATGGATGATAATATTGACATGTAGATGGGAACGAGTAATTTTGGGGTCATTCGGCCCAAAAAATGGCCGCCAGCAGCCATCTTGGATTTTACTCTTTGTATGACTAAATTCTTTAGCGCGGGCTACATGTCATACCTTTAGTCTGATCATTATAAAATTTGTCAATAATGTTAATAATGACATGTAGATGGGAACGAGTCATTTTGGGATCATTCGGCCCAAAAACATGGCCGCCAGCAGCCATCTTGGATTTTACTCTTTGTATGAGTAAATTCTTTAGCATGGGCTACAGGTCGTACCTTTAGTCTGATCGTCATAAAATTTGTCATGGATGTTAACGATGACATGTAGATGGGAACGACTCATTTTGGGGTCATTCGGCCGAAATCATGGCCGCCAGCAGCCATCTTGGATTTTACTTTTCTCTTCATGTCTATAAACATGTATTAGATATTCAACTTTCCACATTCCTAATGGCTCCATTGACTGTAATACATTAAATTATTCCCTTTCCAAGTTGAGCTACAGTGTCATTGACACTTTCATTTCATGACGGGAGCTGCGTTGCTGCAGCATTAGTTATTTGATGAAGGGAGCTGCGTTGGTGCAGCATTAACCCTTTCATGACGGGAGCTGCGCTGGTGCAGCATTAATTATTTCATGACGGGAGCTGTGCTGCTACAGCATTAATTATTTAATGACGGGAGCTACGTTGGTGCATCATTAAATCATTCATGACGGGAGTTGCGCTGGTGCAGCATTAATTATTTCATGACGGGAGCTGCGTTGGTGCAGCATTAACTATTTTATGATGGGATCTGTGCTGGTGCAGCATTAACCCTTTCATAACGGGTAGCTGTGCTGGTCCAGCATTAACCCTTCCATGGTGGGAGCTGCATTGGTGCAGCATTAACCATTTCATGACGGCAGCTGTGCTGGTGCAGCATTAATTATTTTATGATGGGACCTGCGTTGGTGATGAAAAGCAAATTCGGGATACAGCATGTGTGGTTGCTCCACTACGTGTCACGTATGATTCATATTATATACAGAATGTACAGAATGTCATCGTTGAAGGTTCAAAATGTCTCGATACCTCCGCTCGAACAAATATGTTTTCAGTGTTGATTTGAATTCTCCGAATGATGGCGATTCTCTGATGGGTTGTGGTAAGGAATTCCAGGTGAACGGACATGAAACACAAAATGCGCGATCTCCAACAGTTCTCAGGTTGGCGCCTTTTGGTGTTAGTAGGCCTGCATCCTTCGATCGAACATTTCTTGTTGGCACATAAGGAGAAATGAGCTCTTTCATGTAAGTAGGGGCGGTTTCTGAATTTTGTAAACGTTTATATCCGAATGTTGCAATTTTGAAAGAAATTCTATCCTGAATAGGCAGCCAATGTAGTTGTGATCTCATGGTGGTTGGACTATTGCCTTTCTTCAACCTAAACACGATTCTTGCAGCACAGTCTTGCAGACGCTGTATTCGCCGAAGCTGGTAGTCTGGGGCTCGGAACAACAGTGCATTGCAATAGTCCATTCTTGTCAGAACAAAAGATACTGTCAGTCTTTTCGCTGCTTCGGTGGTGAGGTATTGTCTAATTCGTCCTAGTCGGCGGAGTTCAATAAATATGGACTGACAGAGAGAGTCTATTTGTTTCGTCATGGAGAGAGTCTGGTCAAGATGGACGCCCAGATTTTTCACATTATTCGAGAAGACGATGGAACTATCACCCAGTTCTAGCTTGGTGGTACGCACGTTGTTTACTATTGATGGTTTTGCTATCCAGATGATTTCAGTCTTGTCGTCATTTAGCTTGAGGCGGTTCGAAGTCATCCAGTCTTTGACTATTAGAATACAATTTCTGATTCTGCTAACCAGACTGCTTTCATCGTTCGGATCACCAGAGAGGTATAATTGAGTGTCATCTGCATACATGTGAACATTAATTCCTTGGGAGCGAATAAGAGAACCGATGGGCCTAGTATAAAGTAGATATAGAATAGGTCCAAGAACATATCCCTGTGGAACACCATAATCAATTGGGTAGGGTTCAGAACTTTAGTCTGATCATCATACAACTTTACTTTGTAAAGTTTGAGCTATTGCCATGGCTTTGTCGTCCGTGTGTGCGTGTGTGCATAAGGCGTCAACAATGCAGTCTACAGGTCGTACCTTTGATCGGATCATTATGAAATTTGTCATAGCTGTTGACATCAACATTTAGACTAGAATGATTCATTTTGGGGTCATTCGGTAAAAAAACATGGCCGCCAGTGGCCATCTTGCATTTCAAAATTCAATCCATTAGCACGGGCTACAGGGCGTACTGTTTGTCTGATCGTCATGAAATTTGTCACGGATGTTAATATTGACATATAGATGGGAACGAGTAATTTTGGGGTCATTCGGCCAAAAAACATGGTCGCCAGCAGCCATCTTGGATTTTACTCTTTGTATGACTAAATCCTTTAGCACGGGCTACAGGTCCTACTTTTTGTCTGATCATCATAAAATTTGTCAAGAATGTTAATAATGACATGTAGATGGGAACGAGTCATTTTGGGGTCATTCGGCCAAAAAACATGGCCACCAGCAGCCATCTTGGATTTTACTCTTTGTATGACTAAATCCTTTAGCACGGGCTACAGGTCGTACCTTTAGTCTGATCATCATACAATTTGTCATGGCTGTTGAAATTGGAATGTAGATGGGAACGAGTTATTTTGGGGTCAATTGGACAAAAAACATGGCCGCCAGTGGCCATCTTGGATTTCAAAATTTAATACATTAGCACGGGCCACAGGTCGTACTGTTCGTCTGATCATCATGAAATTTGTCATGGCTGTTGAAATTGGAATGTAGATGGGAACGAGTTATTTTGGGGTCATTCGGCCAAAAAACATGGCCGCCAGCAGCCATCTTGGATGACTAAATTTATTAGCACGGGCTGCAGGTCGTACCTTTAGTCTGATCATCATAAAATTTGTCATGGATGTCAACAATGACATGTAGATGGGAATGAGTCATTTTGGGGTCATTCAGCCAAAAAACATTGTCGCCAGCAGCCATCTTGGATTTTACTCTTTGTATGACTAAATCCTTTAGCACGAGCTACAGGTTGTACCTTTAGTCTGATCATCATAAAATTTGTCATGAATGTTAATAATGACATGTAGATGGGAACGAGTCATTTTGGGGTCATTCGGCCAAAAAACATGGCCGCCAGCAGCCAACTTGGATTTGACTCTTTGTATGACTAAATTCTTTAGCATGGCTACAGGTCGTACCTTTAGTCTGATCGTCATAAAATTTGTCATGGATGTTAACGATGACATGTAGATGGGAACGACTCATTTTGGGGTCATTCGGCCGAAAACAAGGCCGCCAGCAGCCATCTTGGATTTTACTTTTCTCTTCATGTCTTTTAACTAGTATTAGACATTCAACTTTCCACATTCCTAATCGCTCCATTGACTGTAATACATTAAATTATTCCCTTTCCAAGTTGAGTTACAGTGTCATTGACACTTTCATATTAAGCCTATATGGAACGAGTGACAATAACATTGAGTCCAATTACGGTATACTATGGAGGGTTAGTGATGGAAGATCAAAGCTTCTTTGAACAGTGAACTTATTTTCTGAAAGTCTGTGCAAATGATAGTGAATTATCTGGGTGACATGATGATTTTGGCGCGCCGGACATGCCCATGGAATAAGCCCCCGGAATCACCGAGTCGCCTATGGTTTGGGCTGGTGCATGGGAGAATATTTTGTAATTCAGAATGAATAATCGCAAAATCATGGCTTCTAGACAGTACTAGTATAGAGGTGTTTCGGCTGGCAAACCAATGCATCTATCCAACCACTTAATTCCTCTATTGACCATGCTGATTTTTTCAGTTTTACTTCTAATAGCCATCAGCTTCATGATACACCAGCAAAATAAGTCATCAATACAAGCCAAACGGGTGGTCCGATCACACTCCAATCCTGTACTCGTTTTATTAGTATAAACACAGTCACCAAAAAATATCTGACACCGAACTGATTAACTAGTATTCCAATCCCCTATTCATCTACATTCTGGTTGCTACATTCTGGTTGCATCCATAATGTTAATTAAAATATTGTATGTAGATTAATATCTGTTGTGTAAATGTTTAGGTTATGAATAAATGTTCAGTCAATCAACTGACTGATGACGATAATGACACATGGAGACCGATGTTTTGAAGGACTTGTGACTTTTTTTGTATTAAGCAATGGCTGATGCATATTTGTCGTGACCTAAAGATGGCTTGTTATCACACATTTGTTCCAATTAGGGTGGCACAACATGTGATGGAAGATATAACCTATTTTAAATGCCATGCATATATACCATTGGAAACGAACCAACAATGTATTTCTATAATAATTCGAAAATACACTATGTATACGTTACATGTATACCATAGTTGTATGGCTTGTGTGCCTTTAGATAATCTCTTTACGATGATACTGCTGCCAGTGCGTTTTATAATCCATGCGTTGATCGGACTACATTGTGTAACCTAGAGTGCACTGTGGACGACTCATGTTTATCATTCATGTTCTTTACATATAGATGAAATTGTCTAAATGTTGACTCCATTTTTAGAATTGCTATATTTATTTTTGGGCGCCCAAAACTTGGCCCCGGGCAAGATATTTTCCGACACTCCGATACAAAATGTCGCAGAAATTGTTTGCTCTGCATGGCGAAAAATAGCACAAATTGATAGTTTGATAGTTTGGAAGCTCACTTTATCTTTTCATTTCAACTATATTTACGTTCCGTATTTTTATATGAATCAGATATTTAGTTCTGCGTGCTGATAAATATTATTGTGACGATATTAAAATGATCACATTCTAATATTACCTAACCACATGATCACAATCACTTATTTCCTCTTCCAGCAACTCAAGAAGATAAAGAGGGCTGACAGAAAGGGCCAAGAGGTATCTATGTTATAGGTGCTCTTCTAACCTTATTCATGATGGGGGGGGCTTCGCTAGTGCAGCATCAAAGATCCTGTGCCAGTGCATTCTCTTATATGCGCGAGACTCCTATTCGGAGCTTGCATATATAAGAGAATATACTGGCTTACAAGGTCGAGATAAATATTGTATGGGTCAATTTATTCTCTTATATATGCAAGGCCATGGGAGACTCGCATATATAACAGAATGCATTGGCACAGGGTTTTCGCAAAATTTCAAGCAACTCCAGTCATGGAAGGGTTCTATATGTTTTTTATGTATCATGATACTTGCATGTGTCATATGCATAATTACATCCCCTCCTACACTGAAAAATCTACAGATACAGAAGTATGATAACCCTTTGATGACTGGAGCTTCTTGAAATTTTGCAAACACCCTGTGCCAATACATTCTCTTATATATGTGAGTCGCTCATGGGGTGCCTCTTATATATAAGAGAATACATTGGCCTAACAATTTATTTTGACCTTGTAAGCCAGAGCATCCTCTTATATATATGGGGCTCCCTATGTGAGACTTGCATATGTAAGAGAATGCACTGGCACAGGATCTTTAATGCTACACCAACACAGCTCCCGTCATGAAAAGGTTAATATGGCTACTGTTAGTGTAGCATAATTGCACTGGAGGTATCCTTCGTCCCACAAGGACCCTTCTCTAGTTCATATCATGTGTACTGCACTGTGGGCTATCCTTCGTCCCACTAGGACAGTCGTGTCTATAGTCCATAGTTAAATTCATCTTTATGTGAGTTAACTGGAATGTGTGTGTTGGTGTGATAAAAGAGGGATAACTCTATATGTAGAATTGTTGGTGTTTTCCAACAACAAATAATGACCATTAGATTGATTAACTAAATTAGCACACAATATGTCTTTAACCCTTTCTATAATAAATGGATTCTCCCACTCAGTTATAAAAGTATACACTGTGATCTATTATTCATTTGGAGGGGTGATTTCAATAGTAGCAGACAATAAACAGATGAAAAGATAAAACAAGAGCAGAATGATGTATATTCATTGATGGGAAATACTCTGATAATAAGTTCAAGAAATGACCTATGGTTGTTTGTATGACTGCCATGATTCATCGCGACCTATGACCTATTTGACCAAGCCTCAGTTTAGGGTGTCTGTCATTTGTCGAATGAGGTCCCCAGAGGGTGAATTTAGTGATGCTAGCCCATCTCTGGGGACCTCATTCTGCTTGGCCTCATCTGCTATGGGAGACATAGACTCAGATTGAAGTTCCCAAATGGTGAATATTGTGATGTACACCCATTGGGAAACTTGATTATGCAATGTGTCATCTGACAATTTGGGGATATAGAGAAACTAAACTAAAAAAGAAACAGAATCTATGTGAAGAAGTTTCTATGGAAATTTGATAACAAAGAAATTTTCCAGAAGTTTTCCTAAGCAGAATGAGGTCCCCAGATGGTGAAATGGTGATGCTACTCCACTAAGCAGGATAGCGTCACTTAATTAACCCTTTACCCAACAGAACGGCCCTGTGCCAATGCATTCTCTTATATATGCGAGTCGACCATAGGTTGCCTCGCATATATAAGAGAATGCATTGGCTTAACACATTAAAAATGATAAAATTGTCAAAGAATGTAGAAAAATATTAGAATTTTTTTTTTTTAATGTAAGAAAACATTATAAAATTGTTAAAGAATGTAAGAAAAAATGGTAAAAAGTGTTAATTTCTTTTTAGGCCAATGCATTCTCTTATATATGCGAGGCGACCTATGGTCGACTCGCATATATAAGAGAATGCATTGGCACAGGGCATAACTGTAACCATCACAATGTGGTCAATGAACCGGTTCCAATGATATCCATATTTGTATGGTGTTATTGAGACAGACGGAAGATATTTTAGGCTGTTGAAGCTTTATTTGGGCGTTTTGGGCTGTTTTGTTGGGTAAAGGGTTAACTCTCTGGGGACCTCATTCTGCAAATGACAGGCACACTAAACTCAGGCACACTAAACTCAGGCTTGTATTGCAGGCCGTGACAGAAGAGAAGTTCTGTATCTTATTCCAGTCAACATTCAGTGTCGGTGTCGAGAAGGAACTACTGTTCAAAGTCTGGGTAAGTTCATATGTGATAATTGTTCTGTTTGATTATTATGGAGTTTGCTTTGAAAATTTATTTATACTATAGTAGGCCTACTGGAAAGATAATGGATCGAAATGGATTTGTGGGGCATTTGTGGTATTATTTGAAAGAAGAATCCTTCACTGAGTTTGCTGACCTATTCGATGCCATTGCTGGGCTAAATTGAAGAAGATTCTATAGAAATTTGATAATAAACAAACTTTCCAGAGAAGATAATGCCTAACTAGAATGAGGTCCCCACAGGGTGAATTTAGTGATGCTAGCCCACTATACATGATAGCATCACTAAATTCACCCTCTGGGGACCTCATTCTGCAATTAACAGGCACACTAAACTCAGACTTTCTCCCATTTTCATCCTTTCGGACACTTTTCTTATCTGTGCAGTGCTAATTTTCTTCATCTTTCAGACTCTCCTTTCCGGTGGTGGTAACAGTGCATGGTAACCAGGAGTGCAATGCCATGGCAACCATTCTGTGGGACAACGCATTTGCTGAGCCTGTAGGTATATATATCTGTTACAGTCAAAGCCACAGGCCCCTCCTACGCTGAATAAAGGCTCCATAGGAACCCTGTTTCAGCGAATGCTGGACGTTTCGGCACTTGGACCTTTCGGCACTTGTGGTTGCCGTTCGGCACCTGGACGTTTCGGCACCTACTTTTTCAGCACTTTGGACGTTTCGGCACCTGCTAATTTTCGGACCAAATGAAATTATGAGTGAAGATTAAATTTTTTTTTAATTATTTTTATTCATTATTTCAATAAAATGTGATAAAACATGTAACATGGTAACAGAAACAAACACTTGGTGGAACGAATGGTAATGATGGTGAACATATAAAGAGCATATAAATTTAAGTCATACAATGCTAAGGAACGAATACTGAACGGAATAGCTTATAAGTTCAATTGTCGTCGAGGAGTCAACTGAGGAAGGGAAAGCACCTTTCACAGAAAGTGATGTATATCTCCCTTCTGGAAGATAAAAAACAACTTTAGTGTTGGGTCCCAATTAACAAACAATAGCAATGTGCACGGCATGGACCAGAAAAGAGCATTCCACTATTCCTGATATGGTATAAATAAAGAGCGTTTATTTGAAAACAGTATTTGTCAGAGCGAATAAATGAGTTTTCTTCTCTGTTTTTGTATTCTGGGGAGAATTATTGTCAATCATCATGAACACGGCTTGTGGCCAGTGGAAAGCACAACCTTGAATCGGGTACCCCGGAAAAAGTTGTCGAATGGCCTAGCTGCCACATTCCAACCTCGAAGTCGGGTAATCGTTTGTCTACGGCTCGGAGCACTGAATAGTAGTCATCTCGTCTGCTTGTCTCGGTGCAGTGGACGTCGATCTGATATAATTCAGGGGCGTTGGCCCCTAGAAAGGATTGATTCATCTTCAAAAACAACACAGTCATATCAGAGTGCGAATTAATCAGAAACTGTTGTAAAAACAACAAAGTTTGATTAGAGTCCGAATTGATCATATAACTGTTGTTACGATAAGCTAGCAGGCACAACCGGATTACAATCATATCTCTCTGATTACAAAGGTAATTAACATGCGAGTGTTTGTGAATGTTTGAAGGTTTTTACAGTTATTCTGTTTTTGATATAGTTGAAATAAAGTGGTAAACATATTGTATATATTACCTCTTCGTGACATGTGGCAGGGTCATCTGGTCGTTGTGTTTGTGGCATGATGTTGATGTTTCTAACAACGTTGGATGGTTTGGGTCCTTGGGACGACTGGCAGGAGGGGCGTCATTATCTGCATGTATTCTGAAGGCGTCTTGTACAATGCTCCCTGTTGACCTGCCGAATGTCGACTTAAATGCTTCTTGTTTCACTTCAGTCTGGATCTGAAGTTGCCCGGACGTGTTTTGTAGATGTGGTCTTTTTAAACAGGTTTGAATGTGTTGCCGTTCTGGACAACTGTTGCTGGACAGGATTTGATCTGTGTAAACACGATTTAGTATGTATTACCGAATCATAACAAACGGCGAATATAAACACAACATCAAAGATAATATTTTATATGAAAAGAACAAGAACAAGAAACAAGTGCCGAAATGTCCAAGCACCTGGGCCGAAACTTCCAGAAAACCAGGTGCCGAAACGTCCAGGTGCCGAAACGTCCTGCACCCGTTTCAGCAAGTCACTGATAAAAAAATGACAGTGATTTCACTAACGACAGTCTTTATATTTTATTTATATGATAGAATGACGTTGTGCGCTGGCAATTTGACACAAAATTAATTAAAACAGTTTGACATCTACAATAAGTGTTATTAGCAATTGGGATCCGTTTTTATGTTTACCCATACCATAGTATGGTAAACATAGTGTCGTTGTCCGGATTGACCACTCGTCGTTAGTTAGTCCGTCCGTCCGTCTGTTTGTCTGTCTGTCTGTAGACACTTTATGCATGATGTGAACCAAATTTTGTATATGAATTTCTCGGCACAAAAGACAGATTGAGTTCGAATATGGGTTTGATCCGACTATTTTTAAATGAGTTATTGCCCTTTTTCTTCATTATAAATGTTATTGGTTTAATAGATATGTCAGCTTGCAACATAAACAATTCCTGTGACAGCTCTGCTATATAATTGATATTACCGTACTGACCCGCGTTTAGGCCCAGGGGGCCTTTGTTTTATTTGAGCTCACAAATCCAAGTGGGCTTAAACTCGGATATGGCCCTTTGCAAACCAAAAATCGGGGTAAAACTGATGAAATAGATGAAACTTGAAATATCCCCTGCTTCCAGATTAAGTAAAGGTAAATAGGCCTATAAGTTACTTTAAGAAAGTGATTTTTCAATTAAATGTGAATATTAAAATATTATAATAACACTTGTCTTGTTGTTTTATTGCCCAACATTCCCATAATTCACGCCATAAATGACACTTTAAATTTTGTAAGCAGTGTGGGTAAATCCTGCATCTATAGTCGATAGTAGTCGATAGTTTATATCAATGTTCAGACTTAATCCGATTAGGAAACTAATAAACCCGACGCTTTATTCATGATCTGTTGTCCACATAGAGGTTGTTACAATGGCGACTAATTGCATGTTTAACAAAAGCCAGTGAGTGTAATTATTTAACACTAACAGTACTGACAAAAGACAGTTGTATTGCTGCTAAAAAGCACGTGTTTTAATAAATAGAGTTATCACTCCTAAACTGTTTATACTGTAAAACGTGAACAAAATGCAGATTAAAAATGTTAATGTCAATAATCTTTATTTTGGTTTCGAGTACATAACGTTGACGTTGTTTGGAAGAGATTGTTGTTCAATGACAAGTTCCCCTTCTGCTTCATTATTATACCCACTGTGTGTTTACATAACCAGGAAGCCAGTTCTCTGTGTTTGGTTACATGAAGGAACATACCGACGTTGTCACTGAACACGAAAAATATGTTTTTACAGTACTGTAGTTGGACAGACACCTGTGCGCTTTTCACGCGCATAGCCGCGCATGGCTTTTGAACTTGATGCTACATATATACGCTGTTAGCGACTCGGTTCTTTTGTATTTGATGTCTGTTAATGATTTGTTTCCCCGGGAAGTATAATTTAATAAACAAATAAGATTTTAAGATTCACTTTATTTTATTTTATTGAATATTCTCACTTGCCTACGAAGTATAATTTTCCGTTTTGAATATAAATATTATATTTCTCGAGTTTGTCAATCTTTTTTTCTGTCTACAAGCTGATATCAAATACTTACTTACCACCGCTGAAATTGAAAAAAATTTGGGGTGGGCCTAAACTCGAATATACCCCTTTGCATGGCATTTGGCCAAAAGATATGGGTGGGCCTAAACACGGACATGGGCTTTGAGCCGGGTCAATACGGTAATGTGTCAGCATTGAGGTGGCTTATCTTGATGTATATTGTTGGTAGAATTTGATACATTAAATTATCATTGTAAACTTAAATTGGACTCTCTTAACCCAAGTATTCCATGTCCAGGTCACATTTCACATTTAACCCAAGGCTGTGGTGGTTTAGCATTACAGATCCTGCACCAGTGCATTCTTTTATATAAATGCGAGTGACCAATAAATTCCAATAATTTGTGTTATGTACATTTGTCTATAATAATACATAACAGTATACTCTATAATTCAACACCAAAACTCTCATTTATGATTCTGATCATAGTAATTTACTATCGTTAAGGGATGGGTTAATATCTGCCGATCGTGATCGGCCTCTCGTTTTCCCTCTGAAGACACGTTGATCTTGAAATCATGGTATAATTTACTTTCAGAACAGACAAGCATTTTCCGTACCAGAAACGGTCTTATGGCCGGAACTGGCACAGACACTCAGCTGTAAATTCCAGTCATATGCCGGCCGAGGATTAACTGATGATAATCTCTGCTACCTAGCAACCAAGTTGTTTGGTAAGTCTGTTACCTAGCAACCAAATTGTTTGGTAAGTTCACCTGCATTAAAAACTTATGTTACCTAACAACCAAACTAGGCACATGCCATTTACTAACACCACCATGCACTTGTCTTAAACGTATAATTCAAGCAATGTTTATTTGACCCAAATTTATGAAACCTTTGTTCAGTGAGAACATGTTACACCATTGGATCATGTATGGTGGGGATCATGTATGGTGGGTATCAGTGAGAACATGTTAAACCGTGGGATCATGTAAGGTGTGGATCATGTATGGTGGGTATCAGTCTAAGGAAACTCATACCTAAATATTCATAACAACATTGAATATTTGGTCTGACGGATAACATCGCTATCTCATTTCCAAGTCCTCGGGATTCCGTAATCAGATTGATTGCGTAAATTATTTTCCGTCCAATGAAACCGTTATGGGTTAATAAACAAGTGTTAGTGGGCGGAGACTGTCCCATAATGTCACCTCTAAATATAGTAACAGAGCGGAATTTCGTCGGTATTTCTCCGATCGAAAGCGAGGCTTGCAGATACAACAGAGACAGAAAAAATGGCTTCGAAATTATATATTCGGTACGATTCGGATTAATTTGAAGGATGTGCTAGACCTGATAGATAGGCCTGTGTATGGTACCAACTTGGCCTCCCATAAATATAAATAGAACTCACTCATGTCCGTGTATTTGATTTACTTTATTGTAAATCAAATTATTTGTCGTAAAAAAGTCATCTGAAACACCGAGGAAATCACTTAATTTTATGCTTTTAAATAGTTCTAAAGCATCATTTTTGATGACGACCTTATTTTATGCTCTCGGATGCAGCTTTCCCGTTGATGCGGCGAGTTCATCTCCCGAAAAAGAATAGTCGCACACACGACAAATATTATCTTCTGTAAGTTTATGTCGCGACACAGGTCCTCTAGGGGTTGATGAGTCGGCCATTGTTATTGCGAAGCACAACAAATAACACGTGGGGACACCTGTCAATCATCGATGTATTTTTTAAAATCTGTGACGTCATTTTGGGGAAGCCCTTCGCTGAATAGAAATGGTTTTGGCGACATTAGCTCCAGACTCTAGATTTCAAATATAGAGTCGATGTTCACCCAGACTGGGTGGGTATCAGTGAGAACATGTTACACAATGGGATCATGTATGGTGTGGATCATGTATGGTGGGGTGTGGATCATGTACATTGTGGATCATGTATGGTATGGATCATGTATGGTATGGATCATGTATGGTATGGATCATGTATGGTACGGATCATGTATGGTACGGATCATGTATGATGTGGATCATGTATGGTACGGATCATGTATGGTGTGGATCATGTATGTTGGGGATCATGTATGGTATGGATCATGTACATTGGGGATCATGTATGGTATGGATCATGTATGGTATGGATCATGTATGGTGTGGATCATGTATGGTGGGGAGTGGATCATGTATGGGGGGATCATGTATGGCGTGGATCATGTATGTTGGATCATTTATGGTGTGGATCATGTACGGTATGGATCATGTATGGTGTGGATCATGTATGGTGTGGATCATGTATGGTGTGGATCATGTACGGTATGGACCATGTATGGTGTGGATCATGTATGGTATGGATCATGTATGGTGTGGATCATGTATGGTGTGGATCATGTATGGTGGGGAGTGGATCATGTATGGTATGTATGGGGGGGTCATGTATGGCGTGGATCATGTATGTTGGATCATTTATGGTGTGGATCATGTACGGTGTGGATCATGTATGGTGTGGATCATGTATGGTATGGATCATGTATGGTACGGATCATGTATGGTGTGGATCATGTACAGTGTGGATCATGTATGGTGGGATCATGTATGGTATGGATCATGTATGGTACGGATCATGTATGGTATGGATCATGCATGGTGTGGATCATGTATGGTGGGATCATGTATGGTGTGGATCATGTATGGTGGGATCATGTATGGTGTGGACCATCTATGGTGTGGATCATGTATGGTGTGGATCATGTATGATGTGAATCATGTATGGTGTGGATCATGTACAGTGTGGATCATTTATGGTGTGGATCATGTATGGTGTGGATCATGTATGGTGGGGATCATGTATGGTACGGATCATGTATGTTGGGGATCATGCATGGTATGGATCATGTATGGTGTGGATCATGTATGGTGCGGATCATGTATGGTACGGATCATGTATGTTAGGGATCATGTATGGTATGGATCATGTACAGTTTGGATCATGTATGGTATGGATCATGTATGGTATGGATCATGTATGCTGTGGATCATGTATGGTGGGGATCATGTATGGTGGGGATCATGTATGGTGTGATCACGTATGGTGGGGATCATGTACAGTGTGGATAATGTATGGTGTGGACCATGTATGGTGTGGATCATGTATGGTGGGGTCATGTATGGTGTGGACCATCTATGGTGTGGATCATGTACAGTGTGGATCATTTATGGTGTGGATCATGTATGGTGGGGATCATGTATGGTGTGGATCATGCATGATGGGGATGATGTATGGTGGGGATCATGTACAGTGTGGATAATGTATGGTGTGGATCATGTATGGTGTGGATCATGTATGGTGGAAATGTTTCCTATACAAAAATGCCTGTATGTCTAATGAATCTTGGTGATATATTCAACATTTCAAGCATTCTCCTTCACATAATTTATTATAAAATCCATGTATGTCTAATGAATCTCGGTGATATATTCAACATTTCAAGTATTCTCCTTCCCATAATTTATTACCTTTTAGGAGGAAGGGTGACAGATGATTTTTCAAAACAGCAAATAAAATGGTCTCAATTTAACAAGGTAAATAGTATTTATTTCCCAACTCATTGTGATTTAAGACATCTTGATAATTTTGCAGAGTAGTTGAGTTTTTAGTCGAGTTTTTTTCCAAAACTCGACTTATAGTTTGATGAGGGACGGTGGGCGGCGGACGGGCGGGCGGGCGGGTGTGTGAGTACATATCCATGCTCGTAAGCTGCAGACAAAAAATCGGGTTCGTCCGCACATTTATTACAGAGTTATGGCCCTTTGAAATTTCAGCTCGTTAGCGCGATAACTTCAACAAACGTTATCCGATTTGATTTAAATTTGGTATATAGGTGTCTCCCAAGAATATCTCGGATGAGTTCGAAAACCGGCTTCGTCCAATAAAATTTGATAGAGTTATGGCCCTTAATTAGTCATTTTTCACGAATTTTCAGCTTGTTAGCGCGATAACTTCAACAAACGTTATCCGATTTGATTGAAATTTGGTATATAGGTGTCTCCCAAGAATATCTCGGATGAGTTCGAAAACCGGCCTCGTCCGATAAAATTTGATAGAGTTATGGCCCTTAATTAGTCATTTTTCACGAATTTTTAGCTCGTTAGCGCGATAACTTCAACAAACGTTATCCGATTTGATTGAAATTTGATATATAGGTGTCTCCCAAGAATATCTCGGATGAGTTCGAAAACCGGCCTCGTCCGATAAAATTTGATAGAGTTATGGCCCTTAATTAGTCATTTTTCACGAATTTTCAGCTCGTTAGCGTGATAACTGCAACAAACGTTATCCGATTTGATTGAAATTTGGTATATAGGTGTCTCCCAAGAATATCTCGGATGATTTCGAAAACCGGCCTCGTCCGATAAAATTTGATAGGGTTATGGCCCTTAATTAGTCATTTTTCACGAATTTTCAGCGCGATAACTTCAACAAATGTTATCCGATTTGATTGAAATTTGGTATATAGGTGTCTCCCAAGAATATCTCGGATGAGTTCGAAAACCGGCCTGGTCCGATAAAATTTGATAGAGTTATGGCCCTTAATTAGTCATTTTTCACGAATTTTTAGCTTGTTAGCGCGATAACTTCAACAAACGTTATCCGATTTGATTGAAATTTGGTATATAGGTGTCTCCCAAGAATATCTCGGATGAGTTCGAAAACCGGCCTCGTCCGATAAAATTTGATAGAGTTATGGCCCTTAATTAGTCATTTTTCACGAATTTTCAGCTTGTTAGCGCGATAACTTCAACAAACGTTATCCGATTTGATTGAAATTTGGTATATAGGTGTCTCCCAAGAATATCTCGGATGAGTTCGAAAACCGGCCTCGTCCGATAAAATTTGATAGGGTTATGGCCCTTAATTAGTCATTTTTCACGAATTTTCAGCGCGATAACTTCAACAAATGTTATCCGATTTGATTGAAATTTGGTATATAGGTGTCTCCCAAGAATATCTCGGATGAGTTCGAAAACCGGCCTGGTCCGATAAAATTTGATAGAGTTATGGCCCTTAATTAGTCATTTTTCACGATTTTTTAGCTTGTTAGTGCGATAACTTCAACAAACGTTATCCGATTTGATTGAAATTTGGTATATAGGTGTCTCCCAAGAATATCTCGGATGAGTTCGAAAACCGGCCTCGTCCGATAAAATTTGATAGAGTTATGGCCCTTAATTAGTCATTTTTCACGAATTTTCAGCTTGTTAGCGCGATAACTTCAACAAACGTTATCCGATTTGATTGAAATTTGGTATATAGGTGTCTCCCAAGAATATCTCGGATGAGTTCGAAAACCGGCCTCGTCCGATAAAATTTGATAGAGTTATGGCCCTTAATTAGTCATTTTTCACGAATTTTCAGCTCGTTAGCGCGATAACTTCAACAAACGTTATCCGATTTGATTGAAATTTGATATATAGGTGTCTCCCAAGAATATCTCGGATGAGTTCGAAAACCGGCCTCGTCCGATAAAATTTGATAGAGTTATGGCCCTTAATTAGTCATTTTTCACGAATTTTCAGCTTGTTAGCGCGATAACTTCAACAAATGTTATCCGATTTGATTGAAATTTGGTATATAGGTGTCTCCCAAGAATATCTCGGATGAGTTCGAAAACCGGCCTCGTCCGATAAAATTTGATAGAGTTATGGCCCTTAATTAGTCATTTTTCACTAATTTTCAGCTTGTTAGCGCGATAACTTCAACAAATGTTATCCGATTTGATTGAAATTTGGTATATAGGTGTCTCCCAAGAATATCTCGGATGAGTTCGAAAACCGGCCTGGTCCGATAAAATTTGATAGAGTTATGGCCCTTAATTAGTCATTTTTCACGAATTTTCAGCTTGTTAGCGCGATAACTTCAACAAACGTTATCCGATTTGATTGAAATTTGGTATATAGGTGTCTCCCAAGAATATCGCGGATGAGTTCGAAAAACGGCCTCGTCCGATAAAATTTGATAGAGTTATGGCCCTTAATTAGTCATTTTTCACGAATTTTCAGCTCGTTAGCGTGATAACTTCAACAAACGTTATCCGATTTGATTGAAATTTGGTATATAGGTGTCTCCCAAGAATATCTCGGATGAGTTTGAAAACCGGCCTGGTCCGATAAAATTTGATAGAGTTATGGCCCTTAATTAGTCATTTTTCGTGAATTTTTAGCTCGTTAGCGCGATAACTTCAACAAACGTCCTCCGATTTGTTTAAAATTTGGATAGACATACTTGCCAAGAATATTTCGGACGAGTTCGAAAACCAGTCTGGCCCGATAAAATTTGATGGAGTTATGGCCCTTAATTAGTCATTTTTCGATTTTACCTATTAATTAGTCTACCGATACTGATGCACACCAATTGGCGGTAGCCACCGGCGGTAAGCCACTGAAAACGAGACACAGCATCTCTGATGCCACCTCTTGTTTTCCTTTAACTTAACGAAGTTATCCATCAACAATTTCCTTGAGGCACACCCTACAGGCCACATCCCTCATCCAATTATCACCAAATTGCATATGGATCTTCGTGGTGACTTCTGGATGGGAGTCATAAATTTTTTACAAAATTCTTTTAAAAACATGGTCGCCAATAGCCATCTTGGATTTCAAATTAGAATCCATCTGCAAACCCTAGAGCCTGTATTTATTAGAGAAATGTTTTTGAAAATTTACAGGATCACCTCCAGATGGGAGCTATCAAATTTGGATTTTCAAAATGGCTGCCAGCAGCCATCTTGGATTTTACAGTTTGCATGACTAAATCCTTTGGCACACCCTACAAGCTACATCGGTAATTTTATCACATTTTTTTCGCAACCTGGGCAACTTTCTCACAAGTGTGTGTTCTTTATCCAACAGTCTATAGTCAACAAAGCTCAAACTTTTTGGGGGGATCAATTACTGATTCGAGTTAAGACTGAAAGTCGGATTTGCAAGTTTCATTACCATAATCATAATGATGGTGCTATGATTTTAATGAAAATTCTTGACAATTTCTTGTGGTAGCTTTTCAATGCACACGTAAACCAAATTGATGTTCCAGGGATATTTATTATTAGCCCTGGAACTGACATCAATTGAGAAACCAAGTAATGCTGTTTTCCTAAGAGACTTTATTTTTATTTGAAACATGACCTTGATTATATTTGGAAATCAAACTTTAAAATGCTATATGAATGCTCATTTTCAGATATTGTTACATCATTTAATACTACATGTCACACGGATGAAATGGATGAGAATACGAATGATTCTGTTGAAGCTGGTGGCTTGGATGATGGGAACTTTCCTCTTGACAATTCAGTTGGTAAGCCTATTTATTTACAACTAATTGGTGTGCTTGACATTGCCCAGTTTACTTGTAAAATGTGATCTGCTGCATATTTGGAAGTGTTCACAATAGTATTGTAATAACCAAATCCCAGTATAACAAGGGACATTGATGTCACAGTCTGCAAGGTGTTACTTGCCCAAACTGTTACTGGTCAGTGCTATCTATGAGGATTCATTTCTGGCTATTTTCATCTGGAGTCTGTAAATCAAAAATAGTAGACTGAGAGAGTTGCCATATACTTGACTATGGCCAGTGGTCTTGCACAATGCCAGTAGACAAGTATCAGCCAATGAAATCACTGCACGATTAGCCTTGTTAAGAAGATTCACCTCAAACACTAAAACTGGTAGCATCTCGATATACCCTTAGCTGCTGAGTGACAGTAAACTCCCAATCAACCAACAATCCAACTTCAATGTTTCTGGTAACTGTTTTCTCTCAACACCTGTTGACAGTCAACACAATCATGATAAATAAGTAACTGGCTGTCCATATGTAGTCATGCAAGTGTGACTAAAGGCCATTAAAAATTAATGTCTGGGTTCACGGGCAATTATGTCTACATTTTGTGATGAATGAGGGAAGCTATTTATATTTATTATTTATTTTAAATTCTTCAAAACATACCTCAAAATCGAATAATCTTTTTTCATGATTCCAGGTAATACAACTTGCCTCTGTGTAATGACATGTATAGCTCAATACTTGGGGATATTCTGACACCTCTGTTGCCCCAATTCCCAAAGCATGTCTCTAAATGGATATTGAGGAATGGCATAGCATGAGTTGTCTGGTTCTATTCATGATAGGGCGAGGGATATGTTTTATAAAGTCAGAACCGCTCAATGTCTCCCACCAAATATCAGAACTGTACAAAAAACCACACATGTAGAGAAACACACACCACTCAAATTAAAACAACTTCTGACAATTGAATTAGAAATTCTAAGAAAGCTGATTCAAATGTATCAGGAACAATTCTCAGTGACACTGAAGTTATTTTATTACTTCATTTTTATTTTATCTTCAAATTTAACATAATTATTGTCATGCGATTTAATCGCTTGTAGAAAATTGGTTACACTGTCTTACGGATTAGAATGTGTTATTCTAACCTTGTATTTGTTCGGAATGTGTAGCTTAATAAGCATCGTAAATTTTGGTGACACTCCACAGTTTCAACTGGTAGGGGCCCAGAAATAAGGGGCCCATAGATTCATTGCAATTTATCTGGATTATGATCCCAAACCATATGGACAATATATATATGCCTGAAATTAGTACAGAATAGGCATTCATAATTTGATACATAATTTCCATAATATATGGTCTATCAAGAGTTATGGCCCTTGATTTTTCCGCTAAAGGAAGCCTTTCACACTGAACTATATGGATCAGACATGTTAAGTTTTCAAAATGTCAATCCGGGAGATTTTTTTCGGGAGGTCTGCCCAAAAATGTTCGTGTCCCAAAAATCATTTTTATGATGAAGATTACATAGTTTTAATGAGTTTCTATTTGTGTTTATTTTATAAATATATACACCTTATATAAAATGGTAATGAATGTCCTGTTGGTAACTGTAATAGAGCTGCTGTGAGTGGGAGATACGTGCATGTTTAATTGTTTATATAAAAATAATACACGGCGAAATCGCCGGCATGCTTAACTTCCTGTTTCCTGTTAAAAACATATAAAGTTTTCTCCCTTCTACCATAATATTTGCACTGCGTTGACCCAATGTTCTTATTAAATCGATCTATTTTGATTTTGTCGGGGAGATTTCTGCGGCAGTTTTATTTAACATGTTGGGTTTGAAAATAAAATGATTTTTAGATGAATTATTTATTTTGATCAAGCACAGAAAAATAGAACATAACATGAAACACAAAATGCGTTACAAAATTTGCAATATGCTGTATTTTCGTTTCTATCACTTTTAGTAATCCATCGCATGTCACTGATCCATGAATATTTAAATTTTGACTCATGACAGGCACATTTTTTGGATGGTTCGACAGACATTTTGATATGTATACCAGACAAATATGACATAAGTAAGTAAAGTGAGTAGATGGGCGCGAAGCGCCCGGGATGGTCGAAAAGATCGAGTGACCTTCTCCTTCACCCCACGCCATAAACGCCATCAGTTGGATATATAGGCCCCTATGCCGTCTTGTGAAAACAAGATTATCACTAATCAGTGAACTTAAATCATAAAGTATCCGTTACTTAGAAATGTTCATCAATGGGACATCACAATACAATTGTCCACTTGTGATTGTACATATTGTATACTATAACAACACGCTTTATACGTGTGGCTTCTCCAGAGTGTGAAAATCAATTAATACCAGTCACAGTTCACCACTGATCAATCTTCAAAAGTTACCGACTGGTACATTGATTGAATGTTAATGTGTGAGTATTTACGGTACCGGAAATCCATGTCAATTGGGAAATCCCCACAAATGCACGAATTTAAACAAAAAATTTCGTTTTGGAATTTTGAATGCAAGGTTTTTTGATGAATCCGGGAGATTTTAGGGGTAATCCGTGTTTGCGGAATTGCCGTGGGAATCCGTGAGTCTCACGGACAATCCGTGAAACTTAACAGCTCTGATATGGATATATGTCCTGGTTTGCAAGCCACGGTAGGAAAGGGTTAAATTTTTGGTTGCCTTCCGACGTTATTATTCCTCGCTCAGATTAGTCACGCGTGAACTGTCCCAACATACCCGGATGTACGCATGAGAATCGCCAGTTTTTATTTCCTGCCGCAGAGCCAACAAGGATAAGTATAAGGGTGCCTTTGAATTTGGAGTTTCACCTACAAACTCAACAAATTCAGTTTATATAGACAATAATACTTTTGGTTGCCTCCGCGTTCGTTTTTATTATTATCCGTTTCGAATTCATGGATCGTTTCGCTTCAAACATACAATTGTTCCGTGTTTTCGACAAACTGCCGATTACTTATTTGCGTCTATAAATTGGCCATAGCGCGCACATCGTTTCAATGATACGACGCACATCGATTGTTGTGAACAATACATATATGGAATTCTTATAGACCCTATAAGGTATGATAGACTTGGTCAGACTGTTAAGGCCACGTGGTTCGTATTAATAACCGAAGTCTCCTAATTTCGTGTTATTTTACTCGTGGTTTTTTCAACTCGCGGAATTTTCTTTCAATCATTCCCTCGCTACTGACGATGCTATCTATCATAAGGTTACGTTTATTGTGCGAAATACATATATGGCCTTATTCTAGAACCTCTAAGGTAGGTTAGAATTTGTCCGACCGTAACTGCCACGTGATTTGCTATCCGCAGTCTCCTAATTTCGTGCGAATGTTCTTATACTATGGCATTTCATCTTGGGGAATTTTCTTTCATTAATTCCCTCGCTAATCATCAGAACAACGATGCTTTCACATAATACTTTGTGTTTTATGTTTCAATTCTGTTACACATGTCTCCATGATCCAGATGTGTTTGTCGACGCTTGAAGTTGAATACAGTTTATCATATCAGAATGGAACTGTTTCATGTTTAATAATCATTGTTAATTGGTTACTTAATGACTGTAGTAGTACTAAGAATCGGTAGTGTCATTATTAATTTCAGACAGGGTTTGATATCTGACAAGGTTCAGAATTCTGTTTATAATTCGCTTCTCGCACAGCGCATTAAATTCACTGTCGAATTTAGAACTGCTAGCATTTAATGATTGCAAACATGACATGTCATTGTCCCACGGACATCATCGCTACAGTATCAGCCATGTAGGTCGCTTTCATATCTATTTGGTAGTTTCTGCTCTGATGAACAATAGCTGCAATTCTACACAAACCGGTCTGAGCCGATGGGCTTATCTTACTCTACTGTGCATGATATTCGTGATGGCCTATTAATGGTGATCGGTGGGGATTCGGGGGAGACATTATTTATGGCAAGTAACCATATCAAATGTGAGCTTGGTACAAGAACATGCTGTACATCCAATACAGCATGCATTGTTCATAAAGGGCATGGTAGGTGTTTTGAAGGTATTCATGGACTAGCTGGAGTCTCAATGAATTTTCAAATATATACGTGTCCCGACCTTTCATACCGTTGATATGGCGAATAGACTTCACACACGAATGAAGCATATTTACATGGAAAGCATTTATATTGTCACGTGCCCCACGGCCACTGCCAATAGCCTTTCTGACAAGAGTCCATCACATGGCTCTTCATACTTCTATTGCCCATATCAATTTGATTATCTGGCACATAGACAATAAAACAGGCAAAGACGTTTGCGCTGTCCAGCTAAGCTTTCGAGGAAGCTCATTGACCAGCATTACCGACCTTTCCTAAGACGCAGGCAGGGGACCACCCGTACGAGTGGATCCCATCCCCATGGCACCAGATGCCCGATCGTAAGGGCCTGAAATCATGCTCTGCGCACTTCGGTCTATGCTGGATTTGTCCTCTTTTCCTTAAACATGCCTTAAGCAGGACCACTTAGGTAGGGGGAGTTCCTCTCTATCTTGGCTCTTCAAATTAAAATACAACAACATTATAATTTCATTCGTTTCCTTCCTAGGGGAGCCATTTTTAGAGCGGGTCTTCCCCTAGTTTGCTGCATGCTTCACACTAACCGACCTATCACACACCTAGGTCGTTCTGCTGCATGTTTGGGGGGGGAGTGACATGATGTTCTGGGCAGAGGCTCAGACCCGAATATTCCATATGGTGACCGTGAAAATTTACCTGTGTTTATCATCTGACTATATTGTACATCATTTGAACTGATTTCGGTTGTAGAAGGCGCACCTTCATTTCTTAGAATCAGATCGCGGTGGGTATTCCGCTGGGAACGTAGACTGCTCTCAGGTGCCTAGTGGTCGTGATGGCCTAATAATGGTAATGTGTGTGGATTTAGGCTGAACATAATACTTGTGATTGCACATTTTGCTGTCTGTCTCCATTCCAAAGGATGGTGATCGTTGGGAAATTTCTCCAAAATTAATACTCGTACCGACACTATTGTTTGGCACCTGAGAGTAGCGGTTTGCTTTCTCATTGGATGCTCTGGTCACCTGCGGTGTTCGGCCATGGGCTCCCGATGCTCATGGCTGTTAGTCATGTTCTCTGAGGGGCTATATATATATCTTTAATGATACATTGGATTGTGCCAGGGATCTCTGCTCTGGCTCCGACCATTGGATTGTTGGGCGCAGCTTTGGTAGGGTCTTCTGACATGATCTCATGATGACTTATATATCACCATGATATATCTATTATATCATTTTATATATCTATATATGCGAAAGATTTGTATCACCGGGTTTCTGCACCTCAGAGACATGCGACATGTTCTCTGTGGGGTTATATATCTATATTTAGTGATACGTTGGATCATGACAGGGAGCTGTGATCTCGCTCCGACCATTGGATTGATGGGCGCAGCTTTGGTAGGGCCTTCTGACATGGTCTCATGAGGAAAACTGAATATATACATCCCCCGGATATATATATTATATCATTTTGTATATATACTAGAAGGTGACCCGACTTCATCCGGGCTTTGACCTTGAATTGACCATTTTGAAGGTCAAGGTCAGGTGGGGTAACAATTTGACCTGTCCAAAACACTGCCCGGACAAAAGTACCCGACAAAAGTATATTTAGTATATATTAGACTATCATTTTCTGCAAAAATCCGTCACCCAAACATGAAAATGTGAACATAATGCAAGTTTTTCTGTTAAGATTTTCGAAGATTTTCGTTCGGCGGAATGCAGATTTTTCAAGAATGGAGGTGTCATCGTCCCGTCGATAAAAACACTACTTTTACCATCAGAAAACAAGTTCAAACTTCTATTTTACTATTTAGTATATATTAGACTAGCATTTTCTGCAAAAATCCGTCACCCAAACATGAAAATGTGAACATAATGCTAGTTTTTCTGTTAAGATTTTCGAAGATTTTCGTTCGGCGGAATGGAGATTTTTCAAGAATGCGGATGTCATCGTCCCGTCGATAAAAACACTACTTTTACCATCAGAAAACAAGTTCAAACTTCTATTTTACTATTTAGTATATATTAGACTAGCATTTTCTGCAAAAATCCGTCACCCAAACATGAAAATGTGAACATAATGCTAGTTTTTCTGTTAAGATGTTCGGCGATTTTCGTTCGGCGGAATGGAGATTTTTCAAGAATGCGGATGTCATCGTCCCGTCGATAAAAACACTACTTTTACCATCAGAAAACAAGTTCAAACTTCTATTTTACTATTTAGTATATATTAGACTAGCATTTTCTGCAAAAATCCGTCACCCAAACATGAAAATGTGAACATAATGCTAGTTTTTCTGTTAAGATTTTCGACGATTTTCGTTCGGCGGAATGGAGATTTTTCAAGAATGGAGGTGTCATCGTCCCGTCGATAAAAACACTACTTTTACCATCAGAAAACAAGTTCAAACTCTATTTTACTATTTAGTATATATTAGACTAGCATTTTCTGCAAAAATCCGTCACCCAAACATGAAAATGTGAACATAATGCTAGTTTTTCTGTTAAGATTTTCGACGATTTTCGTTCGGCGGAATGCAGATTTTTCAAGAATGCGGATGTCATCGTCCCGTCGATAAAAACACTACTTTTACCATCAGAAAACAAGTTCAAACTTCTATTTTACTATTTAGTATATATTAGACTAGCATTTTCTGCAAAAATCCGTCACCCAAACATGAAAATGTGAACATAATGCTAGTTTTTCTGTTAAGATTTTCGAAGATTTTCGTTCGGCGGAATGGAGATTTTTCAAGAATGCGGATGTCATCGTCCCGTCGATAAAAACACTACTTTTACCATCAGAAAACAAGTTCAAACTTCTATTTTACTATTTAGTATATATTAGACTATCATTTTCTGCAAAAATCCGTCACCCAGACATGAAAATGTGAACATAATGCAAGTTTTTCTGTTAAGATTTTCGAAGATTTTCGTTCGGCGGAATGCAGATTTTTCAAGAATGGAGGTGTCATCGTCCCGTCGATAAAAACACTACTTTTACCATCAGAAAACAAGTTCAAACTTCTATTTTACTATTTAGTATATATTAGACTAGCATTTTCTGCAAAAATCCGTCACCCAAACATGAAAATGTGAACATAATGCTAGTTTTTCTGTTAAGATTTTCGAAGATTTTCGTTCGGCGGAATGCAGATTTTTCAAGAATGCGGATGTCATCGTCCCGTCGATAAAAACACTACTTTTACCACCAGAAAACAAGTTCAAACTTCTATTTTACTATTTAGTATATATTAGACTAGCATTTTCTGCAAAAATCCGTCACCCAAACATGAAAATGTGAACATAATGCTAGTTTTTCTGTTAAGATTTTCGACGATTTTCGTTCGGCGGAATGGAGATTTTTCAAGAATGCGGATGTCATCGTCCCGTCGATAAAAACACTACTTTTACCATCAGAAAACAAGTTCAAACTTCTATTTTACTATTTAGTATATATTAGACTATCATTTTCTGCAAAAATCCGTCACCCAAACATGAAAATGTGAACATAATGCAAGTTTTTCTGTTAAGATTTTCGAAGATTTTCGTTCGGCGGAATGCAGATTTTTCAAGAATGGAGGTGTCATCGTCCCGTCGATAAAAACACTACTTTTACCATCAGAAAACAAGTTCAAACTTCTATTTTACTATTTAGTATATATTAGACTAGCATTTTCTGCAAAAATCCGTCACCCAAACATGAAAATGTGAACATAATGCTAGTTTTTCTGTTAAGATTTTCGACGATTTTCGTTCGGCGGAATGGAGATTTTTCAAGAATGCGGATGTCATCGTCCCGTCGATAAAAACACTACTTTTACCATCAGAAAACAAGTTCAAACTTCTATTTTACTATTTAGTATATATTAGACTATCATTTTCTGCAAAAATCCGTCACCCAAACATGAAAATGTGAACATAATGCAAGTTTTTCTGTTAAGATTTTCGAAGATTTTCGTTCGGCGGAATGCAGATTTTTCAAGAATGGAGGTGTCATCGTCCCGTCGATAAAAACACTACTTTTACCATCAGAAAACAAGTTCAAACTTCTATTTTACTATTTAGTATATATTAGACTAGCATTTTCTGCAAAAATCCGTCACCCAAACATGAAAATGTGAACATAATGCTAGTTTTTCTGTTAAGATTTTCGAAGATTTTCGTTCGGCGGAATGCAGATTTTTCAAGAATGCGGATGTCATCGTCCCGTCGATAAAAACACTACTTTTACCACCAGAAAACAAGTTCAAACTTCTATTTTACTATTTAGTATATATTAGACTAGCATTTTCTGCAAAAATCCGTCACCCAAACATGAAAATGTGAACATAATGCTAGTTTTTCTGTTAAGATTTTCGAAGATTTTCGTTCGGCGGAATGGAGATTTTTCAAGAATGCGGATGTCATCGTCCCGTCGATAAAAACACTACTTTTACCATCAGAAAACAAGTTCAAACTTCTATTTTACTATTTAGTATATATTAGACTATCATTTTCTGCAAAAACCGTCACCCAAACATGAAAATGTGAACATAATGCTAGTTTTTCTGTTAAGATTTTCGAAGATTTTCGTTCGGCGGAATGCAGATTTTTCAAGAATGGAGGTGTCATCTTCCCGTCGATAAAAACACTACTTTTACCATCAGAAAACAAGTTCAAACTTCTATTTTACTATTTAGTATATATTAGACTAGCATTTTCTACAAAAATCCGTCACCCAAACATGAAAATGTGAACATAATGCTAGTTTTTCTGTTAAGATTTTCGACGATTTTCGTTCGGCGGAATGGAGATTTTTCAAGAATGCGGATGTCATCGTCCCGTCGATAAAAACACTACTTTTACCATCAGAAAACAAGTTCAAACTTCTATTTTACTATTTAGTATATATTAGACTAGCATTTTCTGCAATAATCCGTCACCCAAACATGAAAATGTGAACATAATGTTAGTTTTTCTGTTAAGATTTTCGACGATTTTCGTTCGGCGGAATGCAGATTTTTCAAGAATGCGGATGTCATCGTCCCGTCGATAAAAACACTACTTTTACCATCAGAAAACAAGTTCAAACTTCTATTTTACTATTTAGTATATATTAGACTATCATTTTCTGCAAAAATCCGTCACCCAAACATGAAAATGTGAACATAATGCAAGTTTTTCTGTTAAGATTTTCGAAGATTTTCGTTCGGCGGAATGCAGATTTTTCAAGAATGGAGGTGTCATCGTCCCGTCGATAAAAACACTACTTTTACCATCAGAAAACAAGTTCAAACTTCTATTTTACTATTTAGTATATATTAGACTAGCATTTTCTGCAAAAATCCGTCACCCAAACATGAAAATGTGAACATAATGCTAGTTTTTCTGTTAAGATTTTCGACGATTTTCGTTCGGCGGAATGGAGATTTTTCAAGAATGCGGATGTCATCGTCCCGTCGATAAAAACACTACTTTTACCATCAGAAAACAAGTTCAAACTTCTATTTTACTATTTAGTATATATTAGACTATCATTTTCTGCAAAAATCCGTCACCCAAACATGAAAATGTGAACATAATGCAAGTTTTTCTGTTAAGATTTTCGAAGATTTTCGTTCGGCGGAATGCAGATTTTTCAAGAATGGAGGTGTCATCGTCCCGTCGATAAAAACACTACTTTTACCATCAGAAAACAAGTTCAAACTTCTATTTTACTATTTAGTATATATTAGACTAGCATTTTCTGCAAAAATCCGTCACCCAAACATGAAAATGTGAACATAATGCTAGTTTTTCTGTTAAGATTTTCGAAGATTTTCGTTCGGCGGAATGGAGATTTTTCAAGAATGCGGATGTCATCGTCCCGTCGATAAAAACACTACTTTTACCATCAGAAAACAAGTTCAAACTTCTATTTTACTATTTAGTATATATTAGACTAGCATTTTCTGCAAAAATCCGTCACCCAAACATGAAAATGTGAACATAATGCTAGTTTTTCTGTTAAGATTTTCGACGATTTTCGTTCGGCGGAATGGAGATTTTTCAAGAATGCGGATGTCATCGTCCCGTCGATAAAAACACTACTTTTACCATCAGAAAACAAGTTCAAACTTCTATTTTACTATTTAGTATATATTAGACTATCATTTTCTGCAAAAATCCGTCACCCAAACATGAAAATGTGAACATAATGCAAGTTTTTCTGTTAAGATTTTCGAAGATTTTCGTTCGGCGGAATGCAGATTTTTCAAGAATGGAGGTGTCATCGTCCCGTCGATAAAAACACTACTTTTACCATCAGAAAACAAGTTCAAACTTCTATTTTACTATTTAGTATATATTAGACTAGCATTTTCTGCAAAAATCCGTCACCCAAACATGAAAATGTGAACATAATGCTAGTTTTTCTGTTAAGATTTTCGACGATTTTCGTTCGGCGGAATGGAGATTTTTCAAGAATGGAGGTGTCATCGTCCCGTCGATAAAAACACTACTTTTACCATCAGAAAACAAGTTCAAACTCTATTTTACTATTTAGTATATATTAGACTAGCATTTTCTGCAAAAATCCGTCACCCAAACATGAAAATGTGAACATAATGCTAGTTTTTCTGTTAAGATTTTCGACGATTTTCGTTCGGCGGAATGCAGATTTTTCAAGAATGCGGATGTCATCGTCCCGTCGATAAAAACACTACTTTTACCATCAGAAAACAAGTTCAAACTTCTATTTTACTATTTAGTATATATTAGACTAGCATTTTCTGCAAAAATCCGTCACCCAAACATGAAAATGTGAACATAATGCTAGTTTTTCTGTTAAGATTTTCGAAGATTTTCGTTCGGCGGAATGGAGATTTTTCAAGAATGCGGATGTCATCGTCCCGTCGATAAAAACACTACTTTTACCATCAGAAAACAAGTTCAAACTTCTATTTTACTATTTAGTATATATTAGACTATCATTTTCTGCAAAAATCCGTCACCCAGACATGAAAATGTGAACATAATGCAAGTTTTTCTGTTAAGATTTTCGAAGATTTTCGTTCGGCGGAATGCAGATTTTTCAAGAATGGAGGTGTCATCGTCCCGTCGATAAAAACACTACTTTTACCATCAGAAAACAAGTTCAAACTTCTATTTTACTATTTAGTATATATTAGACTAGCATTTTCTGCAAAAATCCGTCACCCAAACATGAAAATGTGAACATAATGCTAGTTTTTCTGTTAAGATTTTCGAAGATTTTCGTTCGGCGGAATGCAGATTTTTCAAGAATGCGGATGTCATCGTCCCGTCGATAAAAACACTACTTTTACCACCAGAAAACAAGTTCAAACTTCTATTTTACTATTTAGTATATATTAGACTAGCATTTTCTGCAAAAATCCGTCACCCAAACATGAAAATGTGAACATAATGCTAGTTTTTCTGTTAAGATTTTCGACGATTTTCGTTCGGCGGAATGGAGATTTTTCAAGAATGCGGATGTCATCGTCCCGTCGATAAAAACACTACTTTTACCATCAGAAAACAAGTTCAAACTTCTATTTTACTATTTAGTATATATTAGACTATCATTTTCTGCAAAAATCCGTCACCCAAACATGAAAATGTGAACATAATGCAAGTTTTTCTGTTAAGATTTTCGAAGATTTTCGTTCGGCGGAATGCAGATTTTTCAAGAATGGAGGTGTCATCGTCCCGTCGATAAAAACACTACTTTTACCATCAGAAAACAAGTTCAAACTTCTATTTTACTATTTAGTATATATTAGACTAGCATTTTCTGCAAAAATCCGTCACCCAAACATGAAAATGTGAACATAATGCTAGTTTTTCTGTTAAGATTTTCGAAGATTTTCGTTCGGCGGAATGGAGATTTTTCAAGAATGCGGATGTCATCGTCCCGTCGATAAAAACACTACTTTTACCATCAGAAAACAAGTTCAAACTTCTATTTTACTATTTAGTATATATTAGACTAGCATTTTCTGCAAAAATCCGTCACCCAAACATGAAAATGTGAACATAATGCTAGTTTTTCTATTAAGATGTTCGACGATTTTCGTTCGGCGGAATGGAGATTTTTCAAGAATGCGGATGTCATCGTCCCGTCGATAAAAACACTACTTTTACCATCAGAAAACAAGTTCAAACTTCTATTTTACTATTTAGTATATATTAGACTAGCATTTTCTGCAAAAATCCGTCACCCAAACATGAAAATGTGAACATAATGCTAGTTTTTCTGTTAAGATTTTCGACGATTTTCGTTCGGCGGAATGGAGATTTTTCAAGAATGCGGATGTCATCGTCCCGTCGATAAAAACACTACTTTTACCATCAGAAAACCGGTACGTATAAAAGCCGAACACAACCGAACACAACCGAACATAACCGAACACAAGTCCAAATAATGGGAAATGTAACGAATAAAGTTGATAGGCATGTGTATTTGTGTTCACACTATTAATATACGAAGTTTGGTGGAGTTCGTGCCAATAATAAGTGTTTTATTCGATATTTTGTAAATCGCGTTCTGTGTTCGGCATAGAAAAGCCGAACACAAATTTAACTTCTGTCGTGGATTAGTCTAACGGTTGTCTAGCTAGGTGATAATTAATATCTGACATATGGTCACTAAGCCGAAAGGCTTTAATTGTTGTTGGTGGCGGTCTCTCACCTATTGTAGTTCAGTGTTTTGACAGTTAGTTGCAATCAGTTTTGGTGGCGCCTACTATTATAGAAACAATATTCTTTTGATAGGCCCCGTCATGAAAGACAACGATTGTAAAAACAACAGTTGAGTGACAAGAATACTCATGCGGAAATGGTTCGGAGAGTATAATACAAACCACAAAACAAATAATTTTCAAATAGTTTATTGCAATCATAAGTAAACATTTTAAAATTATATATATGCAAAAACATAGATCTTTGTTACTGGACTCTTCTCTATTCATGACCACCGACTAGCTCTTTTGTTTTCACCGATCACCATCTCTGTTTTTTTTTTTTTGGATCACCATGCCTGTTATTTGGATTTACAGTTGTTATTCGTGACATCGTGTCGACATGTCCTGGTTCATAGATATAATGATTAACATGCTGCAGCAATTTCTGATAGCTGTATGACGACACTGATATTGGTTTTCGTCACGCATGTTTATACACAGACAGACCGTTATTAGGTTCTTCGTCGTAACACCAGGACATGTATGTGTCTGGCCAACATCCAATCAGGCGATATCTTCATATGTTTGTTATAGCTGTCGTGTTATAGTTGGCGACATAACATCTCTTGGTGATGGTGCAAGGAATTCTGGTGGAATTGATGTCAATCATAGTATATGTTCAATGTACAATATACTATACAATATACTATATACACTTATATACAATGCATGAGTCAGTGGTATAAAACACATGTAGCGTAAAACATAAAAGTGTGCTATACAATATATTATATACACTTATATACAATGCATGAGTCAGTGGTATAAAACACATGTAGCGTAAAACATAAAAATGTACTATACAATATATTATATACACTTATATACAATGCATGAATCAGGAGTATAAAACACACGTAGCTTAAAACATAAATATGTGAAGCACAAAATATAAAGCACAATATAAAAGCACAAAATATAAAGCACATCTTGTGATTACCACACCATTCAGGCACGCATCAGAGCCAATTCCGCCCACTGACATTCAAGAATACCCGACATTAGAGGTAGGCAAACTCTGCCCTCGGTGGAACGGATTTTGGGCAGAGATTGTTCTCCTTGAAGACAGTAGATGGAAATGGCTCTGATGCGTGCCTAACTTGTGTGTATATATCATGCTGCATGGTGGAAACCAGTATATAACTTATCAGTTATGTTCAATGTACTATACAATATACATGTATACCATGTATGAGTTGTATAAACACACGTAGCGAAAACATAAAAATGTGAAGCACAAAATATGAAGCACATCTTGTGATTACCACAAAATTTAGACACGCATCAGAGCTAATTCCACCCACTGACATTCAAGAATACCCGACATTAGAGGTAGGCAAACTCTGCCCTCGGCGAAACGGATTTTGGGCAGAGATTGTTCTCCTTGAAGTCAGTGGATGGAAATGGCTCTGATGCGTGCCTAACTTTTGTGTAATTGGTTATTGAATTGAAATAAATTATCTGAATACGAATAAAGAGCGTTTCGTATTGTATCTTTTTATAAGTCTGATATGCAGGAATTAAAATCTTATTTTATTTTCAAAAATGTGTCTGATGACAGGAATGTGATATGTTATTATTTATTTTGCGCTCAAGATACTTTTTGACGTTTGCTAGGGTTGATTGATCTAGTTTTGCACGTCTTTACTCTTTTAGTCTGACATGGCTTCTTGGCAATAGCCGCGGTTTTCGGTATCGTCAAACGTCCGTCAGTCGAAATTTGGAATTTTGCCGAAGATTCTGGAAGATATGATATTAGTCGGTTAAATCTTCTGTCGCGTTGGTCAGCCGTCATGTTCGTCCATGTCTGATTTTTCACTCTTAGAGCAGTTGAATGTTTTGCTAGGTCATAGTTTCCACAGCCATGCAATGCTCCTCGAATATCTCGCATCTGATCGTCAACTATTTCAGAAAGATTGTCCGTCAAGTCTGTCAGTCGAAGAACTTTCCAGTTGTTTTCTAGTTTTATAATATTATTTAGACTTTCACAATTATTATTTGTCCACAATTTAGGAATGGAAGAATTTTTCTGACGAGCATTAAAAACTTTAAGTTTTAACCTTTCCATGAAGTTAAATAAATATTTATTTTTGTAATTGTTGGTTATGTCTGTTGCGACCTCTTCGTAAATTAAGCGTTTGTCTATTGTGAGGAGACCTTTCTCACTGTTAAAAATTTTACCAACTAATTTGCTCACCTTTTCTTGACTCTCAGTCTTACTCATGTTTCTCGTCAAGTTTTCTTTCATGTGACGAGTGCATAAGGTATGTGTACTAGCGGGAAAACAAGCGGATATTGCGTTGACGAGGGCGGTTTCGTCATCGGTGCCAAAAACAATATTAGAAGAAGGAATATCTGCCAGTTTACTGTTGAGGTAAGATAAGAAGCGATGGTATGTGTGAAATGTACCATCCCAATGTAGAAAAACCGGACCAAGCAAAATAGGAACAGATTCTGATGACTTTCTGATGATATTTGGATTTTTGAAACAAATTGTGGTTACATAGCAAGAACTTAGATTGAACGTACGATCGATACCAATAATTGAACCACTCTTTATGGCAGATTTCAAGAGTGATATTTGCTCATCGGTATGGCAAATAATTGAAGGAGGTTTATTGGCGTCTGTTGAAATCACCTCTCTGATATAGTTGCTTCCAATCGATTTATTTAGCATGGCGATGAGATCATCGGCAGTATTTTTTCGCTGTTCGTTGTCGGGTCGGTTTTTCCTCCGTTCTTGGTAACCCATGCTTCGTATTTTGTTGATGTCGACATTATCCTCGGGACAGGCTTTACCAACAGCCCGCTTGATCTCTCGAGGTTGTTGGCCATGTTGAATGCCATCTTCAATTACAGTTCTCTGTTTTGATGAGAGTCGTTGATACGGGACGGAAGTCAATTTTGCATTGCCATGGATACTTTCTTCAGTTGGGAAAGTTCCGATATACTCAAAAACAGCCATAGACAGATCCGAAAACCAAGTGACTCTCCTTTTGAACAGGGGCTGTCGTTTAAGAGATGCATATTTCCTCTTAACAACGACAACCTCTGATTCATCAGGCTGTGGATCAAGAGCTTTGAAAACCTTTTTAACCACCTTTCCAAACAAACCATCTTTACTCCGTTCCAAATGACTTAAACCACCATGAGTCCGAAGAGAATATGTGGTTTTCACTACGACACTTTTGGAAGACCATACACCACAATCGTCCGAATGAACACTTTGTTTATTGAGAGAACGACGTTTAACATTGTCAGAGTCATCAACCACAAAGAAAACATTTTGTTTGACACCAACTGGGACAAAAGGAACATTATCAGCCCTCGATGCTAACTCATACAGTTTGTCAACGATTGGAACAAACTTTCCATTGAGCCCATTCAGAGAAGGATTTTTGTAAGGATGTGATACAATTGATGACATACAAGTAATGTCCGGACCAAAAGAGGCATTCGTCTCAGATTCAACGTCGGTGTCACCAGATCGTTCAGAATCGATCCCAGTGTCATCGATCGACTGAACTTCGGTATCGAATGGCTCTTCTCGAGAATTAACGAACTGAAACTGACTGACTGACTCCAACTCAACATAACTTCGAACTGGACTTGGCACATGAACTGATTGAGAAGGACTGATTACCGAAACGACAGATGCATAACTTCTAACTGGACTTGAGACATGAACTGATTGAGAAGGACTGATTACCGAAACGACAGATGCATAACTCCTAACTGGACTTGAGACATGAAATGATTGAGAAGGACTGACTACCGAAACGACAGATGCATAACTTCGAACTGGACATTCATCATCTCGGCCTTCTGATTCGGAATCCGATGAAAGAGCTTGAATCAGCGACGGAAGAGCCATGGTTGGGAGAAGTGGAACGAAATGATTCGGAATCCAGTGAACTTTGGAGGCACCATTGCCAGACCACAGAATTGAAATTGAGTCCACACGTTTAGAACGAACCCGAGGATTGAATACCGTGTTTAAGATTCCGATACAATGATCCCCGGGTCCATTCTTTGTGGGATAGACAGATTTTATTGGCCGACATACCACTGATGCGACACCGTGCATGGTCCAGGCTGAGGAGTATGCTCTAGAACCTCCTCCAGCCTGGGCGCATGACAAGATGTCCGCATCCAGTGGCGGGCTGACCAAACCAAGATTCGAACCTTTGTGATATGTACTATAAAATGACCTGTTGATTGATAACTCTATGCATGTCCTAACTCGTAACTCTGTTGCATGAGACTCGTCGCCAAACAAACCAACTGATACTGAATTGAACAAACAATTGCCATTACCTTCCACATTAATAGGGACAGAACCCTTCCACTGATTACCCAACAACTTTTTGGAATACGAATCAACAGAGAGAGAACTCATTGGATGATACGTCTGGACGGAAGGCACAATGACATTCCGATTTTCAAGACGCAAGAAAATCTGTTCTCTCTTTGCGTCATTGAGAACAGATCCATTGTTTGCCCCCGCCATCAGACGCAGATGAGCGGCATCCCAGTCAAAAGAATCACGAATGTACATACATAGTGTGCAAAAGTAGCTAAGTGATGACTTAGTAAAAAAATTAAAGTCACTGAATTTCAATTGCTGACACTCTAGGTGAAACCATCGGTCACACAGATCGCAGCCGATGCTGCGTATCTCGTGACATTCCTTGGAACAAACACCACATGGGTAAATCAATTTGGAATCAGACATTGTAGAATTTTCAGATATGTGATCAGAATGCCAAATAATATCATACCACATTCTTATATAGAACTTCTCGGATATGACACCATGAACTCACTTTCTTGTCACTCAACTGTTGTTTTTACAATCGTTGTCTTTCATGACGGGGCCTATCAAAAGAATATTGTTTCTATAATAGTAGGCGCCACCAAAACTGATTGCAACTAACTGTCAAAACACTGAACTACAATAGGTGAGAGACCGCCACCAACAACAATTAAAGCCTTTCGGCTTAGTGACCATATGTCAGATATTAATTATCACCTAGCTAGACAACCGTTAGACTAATCCACGACAGAAGTTAAATTTGTGTTCGGCTTTTCTATGCCGAACACAGAACGCGATTTACAAAATATCGAATAAAACACTTATTATTGGCACGAACTCCACCAAACTTCGTATATTAATAGTGTGAACATAAATACACATGCCTATCAACTTTATTCGTTACATTTCCCATTATTTGGACTTGTGTTCGGTTATGTTCGGTTGTGTTCGGTTGTGTTCGGCTTTTATGAGCTCCCCAGAAAACAAGTTCAAACTTCTATTTTACTATTTAGTATATATTAGACTAGCATTTTCTGCAATAATCCGTCACCCAAACATGAAAATGTGAACATAATGCTAGTTTTTCTGTTAAGATTTTCGACGATTTTCGTTCGGCGGAATGCAGATTTTTCAAGAATGCGGATGTCATCGTCCCGTCGATAAAAACACTACTTTTACCATCAGAAAACAAGTTCAAACTTCTATTTTACTATTTAGTATATATTAGACTATCATTTTCTGCAAAAATCCGTCACCCAAACATGAAAATGTGAACATAATGCAAGTTTTTCTGTTAAGATTTTCGAAGATTTTCGTTCGGCGGAATGCAGATTTTTCAAGAATGGAGGTGTCATCGTCCCGTCGATAAAAACACTACTTTTACCATCAGAAAACAAGTTCAAACTTCTATTTTACTATTTAGTATATATTAGACTAGCATTTTCTGCAAAAATCCGTCACCCAAACATGAAAATGTGAACATAATGCTAGTTTTTCTGTTAAGATTGTCGACGATTTTCGTTCGGCGGAATGCAGATTTTTCAAGAATGCGGATGTCATCGTCCCGTCGATAAAAACACTACTTTTACCATCAGAAAACAAGTTCAAACTTCTATTTTACTATTTAGTATATATTAGACTATCATTTTCTGCAAAAATCCGTCACCCAAACATGAAAATGTGAACATAATGCTAGTTTTTCTGTTAAGATTTTCGACGATTTTCGTTCGGCGGAATGGAGATTTTTCAAGAATGCGGATGTCATCGTCCCGTCGATAAAAACACTACTTTTACCATCAGAAAACAAGTTCAAACTTCTATTTTACTATTTAGTATATATTAGACTATCATTTTCTGCAAAAATCCGTCACCCAAACATGAAAATGTGAACATAATGCAAGTTTTTCTGTTAAGATTTTCGAAGATTTTCGTTCGGCGGAATGCAGATTTTTCAAGAATGGAGGTGTCATCGTCCCGTCGATAAAAACACTACTTTTACCATCAGAAAACAAGTTCAAACTTCTATTTTACTATTTAGTATATATTAGACTAGCATTTTCTGCAAAAATCCGTCACCCAAACATGAAAATGTGAACATAATGCTAGTTTTTCTGTTAAGATTTTCGAAGATTTTCGTTCGGCGGAATGGAGATTTTTCAAGAATGCGGATGTCATCGTCCCGTCGATAAAAACACTACTTTTACCATCAGAAAACAAGTTCAAACGTCTATTTTACTATTTAGTATATATTAGACTAGCATTTTCTGCAAAAATCCGTCACCCAAACATGAAAATGTGAACATAATGCTAGTTTTTCTGTTAAGATGTTCGACGATTTTCGTTCGGCGGAATGGAGATTTTTCAAGAATGCGGATGTCATCGTCCCGTCGATAAAAACACTACTTTTACCATCAGAAAACAAGTTCAAACTTCTATTTTACTATTTAGTATATATTAGACTAGCATTTTCTGCAAAAATCCGTCACCCAAACATGAAAATGTGAACATAATGCTAGTTTTTCTGTTAAGATTTTCGACGATTTTCGTTCGGCGGAATGGAGATTTTTCAAGAATGCGGATGTCATCGTCCCGTCGATAAAAACACTACTTTTACCATCAGAAAACAAGTTCAAACTTCTATTTTACTATTTAGTATATATTAGACTAGCATTTTCTGCAATAATCCGTCACCCAAACATGAAAATGTGAACATAATGCTAGTTTTTCTGTTAAGATTTTCGACGATTTTCGTTCGGCGGAATGCAGATTTTTCAAGAATGCGGATGTCATCGTCCCGTCGATAAAAACACTACTTTTACCATCAGAAAACAAGTTCAAACTTCTATTTTACTATTTAGTATATATTAGACTATCATTTTCTGCAAAAATCCGTCACCCAAACATGAAAATGTGAACATAATGCAAGTTTTTCTGTTAAGATTTTCGAAGATTTTCGTTCGGCGGAATGCAGATTTTTCAAGAATGGAGGTGTCATCGTCCCGTCGATAAAAACACTACTTTTACCATCAGAAAACAAGTTCAAACTTCTATTTTACTATTTAGTATATATTAGACTAGCATTTTCTGCAAAAATCCGTCACCCAAACATGAAAATGTGAACATAATGCTAGTTTTTCTGTTAAGATTGTCGACGATTTTCGTTCGGCGGAATGCAGATTTTTCAAGAATGCGGATGTCATCGTCCCGTCGATAAAAACACTACTTTTACCATCAGAAAACAAGTTCAAACTTCTATTTTACTATTTAGTATATATTAGACTATCATTTTCTGCAAAAATCCGTCACCCAAACATGAAAATGTGAACATAATGCTAGTTTTTCTGTTAAGATTTTCGAAGATTTTCGTTCGGCGGAATGCAGATTTTTCAAGAATGGAGGTGTCATCGTCCCGTCGATAAAAACACTACTTTTACCATCAGAAAACAAGTTCAAACTTCTATTTTACTATTTAGTATATATTAGACTAGCATTTTCTGCAAAAATCCGTCACCCAAACATGAAAATGTGAACATAATGCTAGTTTTTCTGTTAAGATTTTCGACGATTTTCGTTCGGCGGAATGGAGATTTTTCAAGAATGCGGATGTCATCGTCCCGTCGATAAAAACACTACTTTTACCATCAGAAAACAAGTTCAAACTTCTATTTTACTATTTAGTATATATTAGACTATCATTTTCTGCAAAAATCCGTCACCCAAACATGAAAATGTGAACATAATGCAAGTTTTTCTGTTAAGATTTTCGAAGATTTTCGTTCGGCGGAATGCAGATTTTTCAAGAATGGAGGTGTCATCGTCCCGTCGATAAAAACACTACTTTTACCATCAGAAAACAAGTTCAAACTTCTATTTTACTATTTAGTATATATTAGACTAGCATTTTCTGCAAAAATCCGTCACCCAAACATGAAAATGTGAACATAATGCTAGTTTTTCTGTTAAGATTTTCGAAGATTTTCGTTCGGCGGAATGGAGATTTTTCAAGAATGCGGATGTCATCGTCCCGTCGATAAAAACACTACTTTTACCATCAGAAAACAAGTTCAAACTTCTATTTTACTATTTAGTATATATTAGACTAGCATTTTCTGCAAAAATCCGTCACCCAAACATGAAAATGTGAACATAATGCTAGTTTTTCTGTTAAGATGTTCGACGATTTTCGTTCGGCGGAATGGAGATTTTTCAAGAATGCGGATGTCATCGTCCCGTCGATAAAAACACTACTTTTACCATCAGAAAACAAGTTCAAACTTCTATTTTACTATTTAGTATATATTAGACTAGCATTTTCTGCAAAAATCCGTCACCCAAGCATGAAAATGTGAACATAATGCTAGTTTTTCTGTTAAGATTTTCGACGATTTTCGTTCGGCGGAATGGAGATTTTTCAAGAATGCGGATGTCATCGTCCCGTCGATAAAAACACTACTTTTACCATCAGAAAACAAGTTCAAACTTCTATTTTACTATTTAGTATATATTAGACTAGCATTTTCTGCAATAATCCGTCACCCAAACATGAAAATGTGAACATAATGCTAGTTTTTCTGTTAAGATTTTCGACGATTTTCGTTCGGCGGAATGCAGATTTTTCAAGAATGCGGATGTCATCGTCCCGTCGATAAAAACACTACTTTTACCATCAGAAAACAAGTTCAAACTTCTATTTTACTATTTAGTATATATTAGACTATCATTTTCTGCAAAAATCCGTCACCCAAACATGAAAATGTGAACATAATGCAAGTTTTTCTGTTAAGATTTTCGAAGATTTTCGTTCGGCGGAATGCAGATTTTTCAAGAATGGAGGTGTCATCGTCCCGTCGATAAAAACACTACTTTTACCATCAGAAAACAAGTTCAAACTTCTATTTTACTATTTAGTATATATTAGACTAGCATTTTCTGCAAAAATCCGTCACCCAAACATGAAAATGTGAACATAATGCTAGTTTTTCTGTTAAGATTTTCGACGATTTTCGTTCGGCGGAATGCAGATTTTTCAAGAATGCGGATGTCATCGTCCCGTCGATAAAAACACTACTTTTACCATCAGAAAACAAGTTCAAACTTCTATTTTACTATTTAGTATATATTAGACTAGCATTTTCTGCAAAAATCCGTCACCCAAACATGAAAATGTGAACATAATGCTAGTTTTTCTGTTAAGATTTTCGACGATTTTCGTTCGGCGGAATGCAGATTTTTCAAGAATGCGGATGTCATCGTCCCGTCGATAAAAACACTACTTTTACCATCAGAAAACAAGTTCAAACTTCTATTTTACTATTTAGTATATATTAGACTATCATTTTCTGCAAAAATCCGTCACCCAAACATGAAAATGTGAACATAATGCAAGTTTTTCTGTTAAGATTTTCGAAGATTTTCGTTCGGCGGAATGCAGATTTTTCAAGAATGGAGGTGTCATCGTCCCGTCGATAAAAACACTACTTTTACCATCAGAAAACAAGTTCAAACTTCTATTTTACTATTTAGTATATATTAGACTAGCATTTTCTGCAAAAATCCGTCACCCAAACATGAAAATGTGAACATAATGCTAGTTTTTCTGTTAAGATTGTCGACGATTTTCGTTCGGCGGAATGCAGATTTTTCAAGAATGCGGATGTCATCGTCCCGTCGATAAAAACACTACTTTTACCATCAGAAAACAAGTTCAAACTTCTATTTTACTATTTAGTATATATTAGACTATCATTTTCTGCAAAAATCCGTCACCCAAACATGAAAATGTGAACATAATGCTAGTTTTTCTGTTAAGATTTTCGAAGATTTTCGTTCGGCGGAATGCAGATTTTTCAAGAATGGAGGTGTCATCGTCCCGTCGATAAAAACACTACTTTTACCATCAGAAAACAAGTTCAAACTTCTATTTTACTATTTAGTATATATTAGACTAGCATTTTCTGCAAAAATCCGTCACCCAAACATGAAAATGTGAACATAATGCTAGTTTTTCTGTTAAGATTTTCGAAGATTTTCGTTCGGCGGAATGGAGATTTTTCAAGAATGCGGATGTCATCGTCCAGTCGATAAAAACACTACTTTTACCATCAGAAAACAAGTTCAAACTTCTATTTTACTATTTAGTATATATTAGACTAGCATTTTCTGCAAAAATCCGCCACCCAAACATGAAAATGTGAACATAATGCTAGTTTTTCTGTTAAGATTTTCGACGATTTTCGTTCGGCGGAATGCCGATTTTTCAAGAATGCGGATGTCATCGTCCCGTCGATAAAAACACTACTTTTACCATCAGAAAACAAGTTCAAACTTCTATTTTACTATTTAGTATATATTAGACTAGCATTTTCTGCAAAAATCCGTCACCCAAACATGAAAATGTGAACATAATGCTAGTTTTTCTGTTAAGATTTTCGAAGATTTTCGTTCGGCGGAATGGAGATTTTTCAAGAATGCGGATGTCATCGTCCCGTCGATAAAAACACTACTTTTACCATCAGAAAACAAGTTCAAACTTCTATTTTACTATTTAGTATATATTAGACTATCATTTTCTGCAAAAACCGTCACCCAAACATGAAAATGTGAACATAATGCTAGTTTTTCTGTTAAGATTTTCGAAGATTTTCGTTCGGCGGAATGCAGATTTTTCAAGAATGGAGGTGTCATCTTCCCGTCGATAAAAACACTACTTTTACCATCAGAAAACAAGTTCAAACTTCTATTTTACTATTTAGTATATATTAGACTAGCATTTTCTACAAAAATCCGTCACCCAAACATGAAAATGTGAACATAATGCTAGTTTTTCTGTTAAGATTTTCGACGATTTTCGTTCGGCGGAATGGAGATTTTTCAAGAATGCGGATGTCATCGTCCCGTCGATAAAAACACTACTTTTACCATCAGAAAACAAGTTCAAACTTCTATTTTACTATTTAGTATATATTAGACTAGCATTTTCTGCAATAATCCGTCACCCAAACATGAAAATGTGAACATAATGTTAGTTTTTCTGTTAAGATTTTCGACGATTTTCGTTCGGCGGAATGCAGATTTTTCAAGAATGCGGATGTCATCGTCCCGTCGATAAAAACACTACTTTTACCATCAGAAAACAAGTTCAAACTTCTATTTTACTATTTAGTATATATTAGACTATCATTTTCTGCAAAAATCCGTCACCCAAACATGAAAATGTGAACATAATGCAAGTTTTTCTGTTAAGATTTTCGAAGATTTTCGTTCGGCGGAATGCAGATTTTTCAAGAATGGAGGTGTCATCGTCCCGTCGATAAAAACACTACTTTTACCATCAGAAAACAAGTTCAAACTTCTATTTTACTATTTAGTATATATTAGACTAGCATTTTCTGCAAAAATCCGTCACCCAAACATGAAAATGTGAACATAATGCTAGTTTTTCTGTTAAGATTTTCGACGATTTTCGTTCGGCGGAATGGAGATTTTTCAAGAATGCGGATGTCATCGTCCCGTCGATAAAAACACTACTTTTACCATCAGAAAACAAGTTCAAACTTCTATTTTACTATTTAGTATATATTAGACTATCATTTTCTGCAAAAATCCGTCACCCAAACATGAAAATGTGAACATAATGCAAGTTTTTCTGTTAAGATTTTCGAAGATTTTCGTTCGGCGGAATGCAGATTTTTCAAGAATGGAGGTGTCATCGTCCCGTCGATAAAAACACTACTTTTACCATCAGAAAACAAGTTCAAACTTCTATTTTACTATTTAGTATATATTAGACTAGCATTTTCTGCAAAAATCCGTCACCCAAACATGAAAATGTGAACATAATGCTAGTTTTTCTGTTAAGATTTTCGAAGATTTTCGTTCGGCGGAATGGAGATTTTTCAAGAATGCGGATGTCATCGTCCCGTCGATAAAAACACTACTTTTACCATCAGAAAACAAGTTCAAACTTCTATTTTACTATTTAGTATATATTAGACTAGCATTTTCTGCAAAAATCCGTCACCCAAACATGAAAATGTGAACATAATGCTAGTTTTTCTGTTAAGATTTTCGACGATTTTCGTTCGGCGGAATGGAGATTTTTCAAGAATGCGGATGTCATCGTCCCGTCGATAAAAACACTACTTTTACCATCAGAAAACAAGTTCAAACTTCTATTTTACTATTTAGTATATATTAGACTAGCATTTTCTGCAATAATCCGTCACCCAAACATGAAAATGTGAACATAATGTTAGTTTTTCTGTTAAGATTTTCGACGATTTTCGTTCGGCGGAATGCAGATTTTTCAAGAATGCGGATGTCATCGTCCCGTCGATAAAAACACTACTTTTACCATCAGAAAACAAGTTCAAACTTCTATTTTACTATTTAGTATATATTAGACTAGCATTTTCTGCAAAAATCCGTCACCCAAACATGAAAATGTGATCATAATGCTAGTTTTTCTGTTAAGATTTTCGAAGATTTTCGTTCGGCGGAATGCAGATTTTTCAAGAATGCGGATGTCATCGTCCCGTCGATAAAAACACTACTTTTACCATCAGAAAACAAGTTCAAACTTCTATTTTACTATTTAGTATATATTAGACTAGCATTTTCTGCAAAAATCCGTCACCCAAACATGAAAATGTGAACATAATGCTAGTTTTTCTGTTAAGATTTTCGAAGATTTTCGTTCGGCGGAATGGAGATTTTTCAAGAATGCTGATGTCATCGTCCCGTCGATAAAAACACTACTTTTACCATCAGAAAACAAGTTCAAACTTCTATTTTACTATTTAGTATATATTAGACTATCATTTTCTGCAAAAATCCGTCACCCAAACATGAAAATGTGAACATAATGCAAGTTTTTCTGTTAAGATTTTCGAAGATTTTCGTTCGGCGGAATGCAGATTTTTCAAGAATGGAGGTGTCATCGTCCCGTCGATAAAAACACTACTTTTACCATCAGAAAACAAGTTCAAACTTCTATTTTACTATTTAGTATATATTAGACTAGCATTTTCTGCAAAAATCCGTCACCCAAACATGAAAATGTGAACATAATGTTAGTTTTTCTGTTAAGATTTTCGACGATTTTCGTTCGGCGGAATGGAGATTTTTCAAGAATGCGGATGTCATCGTCCCGTCGATAAAAACACTACTTTTACCATCAGAAAACAAGTTCAAACTTCTATTTTACTATTTAGTATATATTAGACTATCATTTTCTGCAAAAATCCGTCACCCAAACATGAAAATGTGAACATAATGCAAGTTTTTCTGTTAAGATTTTCGAAGATTTTCGTTCGGCGGAATGCAGATTTTTCAAGAATGGAGGTGTCATCGTCCCGTCGATAAAAACACTACTTTTACCATCAGAAAACAAGTTCAAACTTCTATTTTACTATTTAGTATATATTAGACTAGCATTTTCTGCAAAAATCCGTCACCCAAACATGAAAATGTGAACATAATGCTAGTTTTTCTGTTAAGATTTTCGACGATTTTCGTTCGGCGGAATGCAGATTTTTCAAGAATGCGGATGTCATCGTCCCGTCGATAAAAACACTACTTTTACCATCAGAAAACAAGTTCAAACTTCTATTTTACTATTTAGTATATATTAGACTATCATTTTCTGCAAAAATCCGTCACCCAAACATGAAAATGTGAACATAATGCTAGTTTTTCTGTTAAGATTTTCGAAGATTTTCGTTCGGCGGAATGCAGATTTTTCAAGAATGGAGGTGTCATCTTCCCGTCGATAAAAACACTACTTTTACCATCAGAAAACAAGTTCAAACTTCTATTTTACTATTTAGTATATATTAGACTAGCATTTTCTGCAAAAATCCGTCACCCAAACATGAAAATGTGAACATAATGCTAGTTTTTCTGTTAAGATTTTCGAAGATTTTCGTTCGGCGGAATGGAGATTTTTCAAGAATGCGGATGTCATCGTCCCGTCGATAAAAACACTACTTTTACCATCAGAAAACAAGTTCAAACTTCTATTTTACTATTTAGTATATATTAGACTAGCATTTTCTGCAAAAATCCGTCACCCAAACATGAAAATGTGAACATAATGCTAGTTTTTCTGTTAAGATTTTCGACGATTTTCGTTCGGCGGAATGGAGATTTTTCAAGAATGCGGATGTCATCGTCCCGTCGATAAAAACACTACTTTTACCATCAGAAAACAAGTTCAAACTTCTATTTTACTATTTAGTATATATTAGACTAGCATTTTCTGCAATAATCCGTCACCCAAACATGAAAATGTGAACATAATGTTAGTTTTTCTGTTAAGATTTTCGACGATTTTCGTTCGGCGGAATGCAGATTTTTCAAGAATGCGGATGTCATCGTCCCGTCGATAAAAACACTACTTTTACCATCAGAAAACAAGTTCAAACTTCTATTTTACTATTTAGTATATATTAGACTAGCATTTTCTGCAAAAATCCGTCACCCAAACATGAAAATGTGAACATAATGCTAGTATTTCTGTTAAGATTTTCGAAGATTTTCGTTCGGCGGAATGGAGATTTTTCAAGAATGCGGATGTCATCGTCCCGTCGATAAAAACACTACTTTTACCATCAGAAAACAAGTTCAAACTTCTATTTTACTATTTAGTATATATTAGACTATCATTTTCTGCAAAAATCCGTCACCCAAACATGAAAATGTGAACATAATGCTAGTTTTTCTGTTAAGATTTTCGAAGATTTTCGTTCGGCGGAATGCAGATTTTTCAAGAATGGAGGTGTCATCGTCCCGTCGATAAAAACACTACTTTTACCATCAGAAAACAAGTTCAAACTTCTATTTTTAACTTTTTAGTAAATTAGACTAGCATTTTCTGCAAAAATCCGTCACCCAAACATGAAAATGTGAACATAATGCTAGTTTTTCTGTTAAGATTTTCGAAGATTTTCGTTCGGCGGAATGCACATTTTTCAAGAATGGAGGTGTCATCGTCCCGTCGATAAAAACACTACTTTTACCATCAGAAAACAAGTTCAAACTTCTATTTTACTATTTAGTATATATTAGACTAGCATTTTCTGCAAAAATCCGTCACCCAAACATGAAAATGTGAACATAATGCTAGTTTTTCTGTTAAGATTTTCGAAGATTTTCGTTCGGCGGAATGGAGATTTTTCAAGAATGCGGATGTCATCGTCCCGTCGATAAAAACACTACTTTTATCAGCAGAAAACAAGTTCAAACTTCTATTGTACTATTTAGTATATATTAGACAAACATTTTCTGCAATAATCCGTCACCCAAACATGAAAATGTAAACGAAATATGACTTTTAGTGTTTAGATTATCGTCCCAGAAGTGATAAATTTCCCTAATTTCGACGCTTCGTTATTCGAACGCTCACCGTTCAGCATACGCTCAATTTTATCGGGAAAACATCACATTCGTATAGAGTAGATACCAATAAACAAGTTGAGACCATGTTTGTGCCTCTAAACTCTTTCATTTCCGAATAAATGACTTTTAAATATTCGTTCCGTCCCGTCCCGTCTTTTAGACAAATCGTTCCGTCCCGTCCCGGAAAAGCGTCCCGTCCCGTCTTTTAGTAGATCCCATATTCATGCGGCTGGAATTCATTTTCTGGGCAAATATTTTTTAATATTTTTTTTTAATTTGTAAACAAAACTTTTTCATGCCATTTAATTCACGCTTTGTTTGAACTCTTGCACTTTAGTTTGATTTGTTTCCAATTATATTATAATCAAATAGAGTGAATAGACCTGTTAGAAATACATTATAAACTGGCTCCTTGCCCTTGTAAATTACAAAGTACATCAAAAATGATATTGTATGACGTTTATAGAAATACATGTAGGAGAATGTTGCAGATCGACTGATTTGAGTTGGCATCTTGGCAGCATTTTACGACAATAATAAGGCCCACCGATCTACTGTGCGACATTCGTGCTATCCAAAATTCAAAATCCAAGGGTCGTAATATGAACATAAGCTAGCTTAATTAACGAACCAAAGCTGAACAACATGGGTGCCCGTTTGGTGGGGTGGGGCAATTAACTATTTATGTGGTCATTCAACCGGTAAAACTGATGTTGTGACATGGCACGGCAGCTGAAATAACGATAAACCTTTATCGACCGACCAACATGGATGTTCCTGTGGCTTCAATCTCACATGGTTGAATCATTTTACAACTGGTACTTCAAGTTCATAAAGTTAGAAATATTATAAATGTGACCATTTGTTGGTCTAGTTACAACAGATTTTCCACTGAATACCAAAGTTAGGGGGGGTCAAAACCAGAACCCCTCCCACCAATTATGTGGTTCTAAACTCGGCTCATAAATCACCATTTACATGTACATGTACATCTATCAGGACTATGAGTTCGTACTCCGTAAAATAACAGAACCTGAGAAACTGGTGTGAATTAAACTGTGACGGGGTCTCAAGCATGTCTACCCCTGCACATCAGAAAAATACCATTAACCTTATCATGACTAGAGCTCAATGAAATTTTGCGAAAAACTTGGTCCAATGCACACTTATATATGGGAGTCTCCCATTGGGAGCCTCGCGTATATAAGAAAAGACATTGGCCTAACAACATCTGCCTTAACATTGTAAACCAGTGCACTTTTATATGCGAGGCTCACGATGAGAGACATGCATATATTTGTACATGTATACATGTATAAGAGTGTGCACAGGCACATTATCTTTAATGCTGCACCAGTATGAAAGGGTTAAATGGCAAAAGTAGCTTGAGGATGGATGTGATCCATCATATCGCAGGTCAATTCAACCAGTCCCACACGATTTCGTGTTCAAGTGCTTGTGTACTAATTTATAGCACAAACTCATACCGGTATTTCCTTCGCCAGTTGAAAGAAATATATGATTTTCAATTTTGTCAATAATTCATAATTTCACTCACCTTGCAGTGTGTAGACTATAGTGACAAGTGTTGTTATATATTGTCATATTTTCACAATAAAAGGTAAACTACCGCCAGGAATGAAATGAAATTGCAATTCTATATTCATAATTCTCATTTGCAGTAGCAGTAATTGAAATACATACAACTGATAAGATATCACTTTAGGCAAATGCTTTAGAATTTCTACAGCAAGTCAGGAGCTTTTACAAGAATCAAAATGTCGAAAATGAGTTAAAGAAAATCATGAATAATGATTTACATGTACTCTTGTCGGATTTAAAGGCATGCTACACATGTATCAAAAATAATTCTGTCATTTGTTCAGTATAATGGCGGTATGATTGAGATTTCTTGTACTATAGTGGAATATAAGACAGGGAACGCTCAATGTTTGGCTATATTTAGAGTGAAAATAAAGTAATAATGGGGCACTTCTCTCAGTCTAACACAAGGTCATAACTGGCAAAGGGCCAAAACTCTGAAAAGAGTGCAGACAAAACTTGCACTGTGAAGGACGGGGTCAAACGAAGGTCTCCACAATATACATCCGAACCCTCCAAATCCTCAATCACAAATTTCCAAGTCAAAGAAGGGTTGTAACTGGCAAATATGAAACCTACCTGTATGCTCAACGTACAAGAACACCCTATAATTAACACCCCGAGTTACAAGCTTAAATATTCTTTCGGACACAAAATTCACAAATTTCTAACTCAAACAAGGGCCGTAAATCTGGTAAACATTAGAGGTGTGACTGTCCCAATGGGACTAAGGATACCCCCCTTTTTAAAACACTAACATGGTTCACATGTCAGTAAACATTTAGTTAAAATAATAAAATAACAGATTCTCATTGCAGGTAGAAAACCCTAACAGGGCGACCTCCGCTTCCTTACTATGATCGGAAACATAAATGAGAGTTTTGATGTTGAATTATACATGTAGAGTATACTGTTATGTACTATTATAGACCATACATGTACATAATACCGCGTAAAAATGTTTGTTCCCAGGACTTCCTGTGTTACGGGGTAAGGAAATATTGCACCTATTTTTCCCTCCAAATCCAAACCGGCTAATTAAAGAGCAAGATAATGTCGTAGCAGGTACATTGACATACTGTATGTACCGTACGTCCCAAAAGTTTGACTGCTATACTTTAAAAGTAACTTGCCCAATGGAGAATGCGAGTCGGGGTGGGTTGAGACTTTAGGAAAATTCCACGGAAATTGCAAGGGGGGGGGGGGGGGGAATTCAAACATCGAGATAATTTTTTTTAGACAAGTACATCTGATGGGTATTGTTCAGGCGCATCTATATCGCAATTTTCTAATTTTCAGATGCAACGGTTTACTCGTGCCAACGCTATAGAACATAAATATGTATACTTAAGTAGTCTATCACTAACCAATTTTTAGCCCCAAATCCAAACGGGCTAATGCAGGAGCGAGTTTAATGCAGGAGCATGTAAGCCGGTATACTGTAGGTACGCCTACAAAATTTGACCGCTCTACTATAAAAGCAACCTGCTCAACGGGGAGTTTGTGTCGGGTGGGTTCAGATTTGGCAAATTCCACCGAAAATCAAATGGGGAAAATTACTCCGAAAATCAGATATTGAGATAAAAACTTTTCGACGAGTGGATGTGATTAGTAGTATCTAAACGCAAGATTACTACATTTTTTTAAGATTTAGAGTGGACGGTTTAACACTGGTAGCGTGTAACGTTGTTAACGGGTGATATATATTACTCAAATTCAAACCCTCTCTTCATGACGCAAATTATAACGGACTTATCAAGCAGCAAGGCAAATGCGTGAATATGCTCACCGATATACTATATAGGTATGTCCGCTCTACTATAAAAGTAACCTATTGTCACGATGTGACCTGTCCAAAACACTTCCCGGACAAAAATTTCCCTAGGTATAAAAATTTCGTGGAAATCCCGTCTGTTTTACCCGATTTGACCTTGAAATGACCATTTGAAGGTCAATGTCAGGTCACGATTTGACCCGTCCGAACCACTCCCCGGACATAAGTACCCCTAGGTATAAAATTTCGTGGAATCCGTCTGTTTTACCCGATTTGACCTTGGATTGACCTTTTTGAAGGTCAAGTTGGGGGGTCACGATTTGACCCGTCCAAAACGCTAAAGGAAATTGTTGACGAATCATGCACACACACACCAAGCCATGGCAATAGCTCAAACTTTACAAAGTAACGTTGAGCTAAAAATTTAATAAAATAAACACAGATATGTTAAAACAAACTTTGACTGATTTCAACGATATATGGGTCTAGGAACACCTAGATGGGAGATGTCAAATTTGAATGATTTTTAATGAAAAATATGGCCGCCAACAGCCATCTTGGATTTCACTCTTTGCATCACTAAATCTGTTACCATACCCATAATGCTAAATGGAAATTATAATGCATTAATCAGGTCCTGAAGGCACATCCTGAATTCCACTATTATAGTGGTATTCCACTATTATTGTGGTACATGTATATGACCATTACCGTTTTGTTAATTTGATAAAAGAGGGATAATCCGAAATCATATTTCACACAAATATTATTCAAAATCAGTGTCGCACTAATTCGGTATCATACATATACCGGTAGTTTGTCCAGGAGAATAAATAATCATGACGGCACATGATAAGCAACTCAATTAGCATGCACTTAGTTGAAATGTTATGAAGGAGCGATTGGGTCATCCTGTTATTGTCATTTAGAAAGGCATATACCGGTATTAGTAATATATTATAATATTATTGAATAACAAACCTGCCGCAAAAGAAAGCACAACAAATTTTGACGGAAGTCTGTCCATTCGCTGCGATATTGGTAAGAGTGATATTTGGCTGTGCACGGGTATGCGCCATTTTCTATTCCCGACGTAAATAAAGGAAACTTGAATATTGTATAGTCATACCACTATAATAGTGGAATACAGCTTGACCTGTTAATAGTGGAACAATACAGTAACCCATTAAGAAGCTTAGATCCAAATAAAATAAAAGGTCGGCCGACCACAGTGTCCCCCGACAATGTGGCAAGTCGATGCCGCTTTGTTAAAGAAATTAAAAAAATGTTGAAATGGTCTAAGTCGAAAGGGTTAATAATTCCGTAAAAAAAATATTTTTCCGTCATCTATATACATATTCCACATCTCCAATCTGTGGGTAATATTCTCTTAAGTTTCAAATATCTACAATCAAAATTGTAGGAGGAGTTGATTACACCATACAGAAAATTATAAAAAAATAATTTCAAAGTCGAAAGGCCCATAACTCTGGGAAGAATCATTGGTTCAAACTCAAATTCGAAACTGACCTGTATTTTGATATGAACAACCCACAAAAAAACAGTATTTCCAATTAAACAATCCAAACTTGAGTTATCATCCGGAGAAAAAAGAAGAAAAAATTGAATTTTCTAAGTCGAAAAAAGTCCATAACTCAAGTAAAAATCATCGGATCAAACTCAAATTCGAACTCAACCTGTATCTTGATATGATTGATCCACATAAAACGGTATTTACAATTAAAGGATCCAAACTTGAGATATCATCCGGAAACCGAAAAAGTTAGAAATTTTCTAAGTAAAAAAACAACCCGATGAACAAACGCATGCAAACGCAAAAATATTATATTTTTGTAGTAGCTATATAGATGTTGCAAATCACCAACATGTTAGGAACAATATCCCAGAGTTTAAAATCTCTAGGAGGAGTTGATTACACCTTGAAGGTACCCAATCTCATCCAAAAGGCAAAAATGTTCCAAATTTTCTAAGTCAAAAACCCCCCGAAAATATGGAAAACATTATATTTTTTATTAGCTATATAGATGTTGCAAATCACCAACATGTTAGGAACAATATCCCAGAGTTTCAAATCTCTACATTTAAAACTGTAGGAGGAGTTGATTACACCATGAAGGTACCCAATCTCATCCAAAAGGCAAAAATGTTCCAAATTTTCTAAGTCGAAAACCCCCCCAAACATATGGAAAAAATTATATTTTTGATTAGCTATATAGATATTGCAAATCACCAACATGTTAGGAACAATATCCCAGCGTTTCAAATCTCTACGTTTAAAACTGTAGGAGGAGTTGATTACACCATGAAGGTACCCAATCTCGGACACACGGAACCACGGACGGACGGACGGACGAGGGTCATTTCTATAGTCCTCCGACGGAACGTCGGGGGACAACAATATTATACATGTACATGTATGGCACCGTTCATTATATGCATTCAATTCAATGAAAACAAATTATACATATCCACATGTACTAGTAGCATGACCCCTGCATATCCAGTGAGATTCAATTTGCATAAGGTTGTAAACAAAATGAGCTTTTGACTCTCGGGCCACCCACCCACACCGGCATAGCTTCCTGCAAATTTGTTATTACCCCACCCCTCTGGATTCGAAAAAACTTTTTTAAAAGTGTGTTTTCCCCATCCACCCCTTCCCAGAGTCCCCAGCTGTTGTTCACTTGTGAACTCCTTGGTTTATTCTAAATTATTCACTTACCGGTACATCACACCTCCTTTAATCAAGCCCAATTACACTACATGTAGATGTAGTACACTTCTACATTAATGTACATGTATATGGTACATTGTAGGCAGTATGTTTAAATAAAAATACTCACAAAAAGGCCTTCTTATCGACCCTAATTCTGGGAGGGGGCAATTAGGGGAAATCACACCTATATTTTCCTTAGGCCTTATTTTGATGTTTACATGTATGCTGACATTGCAAATAAGCCATGTATCTAAGGTACATCTACTATGATGACATTAAGGTAATTCTACCATTACATTTGTGGAATTTATAGATTTTTTCGGTGTTGTGTCGTTCCTAAATTTATCCTCCTCGGCATGTGGGTATAATCATATTTTCCCACCCCCCCCCCCCCTCGGAATTTTATGGATACTACATTCAAAACATATACCAGTATATAAATTTGATATGTTCCAATTTGGGTATGCACACATAAAACATATGGAGCTACATGTAGTGACAATTAAAGTGATGTGAAACACTCTGGTAGGATGATCAAATATAAATGGAGAAAAATCTTTTTCAAAGAAGTAATTTTTACAATTTTATCGCCAAATTGACAACAAACACCGTCGTTCTTATATTATTAATTAAATGCAGCGACTCTTGATGGTGAATTCGCTTTCATTAGTTTATCGCTGATAGATGCGTCCCAAATCGACATAAAAAGTAAATATTTACAACTGAGCGTCATGTAGATCCGACGAGTGGTACGGTCGATTTGCTTCAGATGTTCGGTAATGTTAGTAGAAATTAGAACATTCCTCCAGTTGGCATAGTGCCTGGATACTAACTGATCAGTTTCACGCACCCGAATAAGTACATAATACCGGTACACTGTATGTCTTTAAATTTACTCGGATCAATGGATGTATCAATGTTACTGCACCAGGACTGGGTACATCACACATGGGGGCAGTACTTATTTCAATTAATCATGGTTCTATACATGCGTTTGTGCAAAAAAATTTGACACCACAGTTAGAAAAACTTTGGCACCGGGCCAGATACATGTACCTGTTTCTGACGCCCAGAAACAAAATGTCAACAGAATTATTGTGCTCTGCATTGCGAAAATAGTCCATGCGGGGCGTGTCCACATCACGGGATGTTGTTTTCGCCCTTGCAATGATATGCATCCATCCACAGTAGAAATAATTGTACTTGAGTTAGATTAAGTAAAATTTGTTATGTTTATGCAGAAATGCTAATTTGAGGAGTGTTAATACATGTAAGTGTAACATACATGTACATCTATGTAAGGCCAAAAGGAAGAATACCTGAGTTTAGGGTAACATGAGGGAAAAAAACAGGGGCGGGGCGGGCAGTACTTTATTTTATTTTATTTTTTCATTTTATTTTTCACAGGGAATAGTACATGTGTATTTAAGTATTCGTGCCTTCTAATCGTCTGCCAGTGACAGTGTCACTCGTATAAAGCTTGGGCGAGTCATTGTCACACTAATCAATGTCATGGTAGCTTTAATCAGTTTAATGGTGTTACAGAAGTTCAATGACATGTATACAGCATGATATTAAATGATATTATATATAGAATATTCAATAAGTGTCTAGTGTTAAACGGTTTATGTTAACGCTGAAGCTCGGATATTACAGGCCAAATCCTACGAGTGGACATATTACTGTTCAATTTCCCACACAAGACACTTATGATATTTTGTTTATCCACCGACTCAAATACTAAGAAATTTTGCGAAATATTCAACTCAGAAGGTAAATTTAACAAGAGTTCCTCCATTGGAAATGGCACATACATGCGGCAACGCCAACGTGACGTACATAACATAATCAATATGCAAAGCGGTGGTGGCATTCACACCTGTAAAACAAAGTAAGCTCCAAGAACAATATATGTGCATTGATTACTCTATGACTGTTGCATTCGGATCATTGCGACACAGAAGATGTTAATTCATCGGGTCCGGCTTTCTGTAGAACTAATGAATATTTAATGAGAAATAGTTCTACTAGGAAAAAATTAAGTTCTACCAGGCACATAACACTCCTACCGGGTACATACAGACTCATGTTACGTCAGGCTTATGTAAGTCTCCAACTTTGAGCTTTCGGTCGATTTCAAAAGTGTCAGAATTATTTTTAAGCTGACATTTTATTACTATGTCCTTTTCTGTAAGTTCAGAATCCGTGTGGTACCGGTTCACGTACGACAACATGTCTGTGCTATAGTTAACAGGCACCATGATGTTTCTATTCTGATTCATATGAACGCATTTGTGAAGTTTAATAGCTAAAACGCAGGATAGGATCTATCCGCACACGGAAGTGTTTCCGCCATATTCAATCGCCATGTGCAATCGGAAAAATATCCGGGTTACTTTCGATTTGCTAGTTAATACATATTCCGGCCCAAGTATCGCGTGTTTTCTGGTTTCCGCTTTCGAGAAATCGGCGAGGTTTGCCGAACAATGACAAGGGAATACGAATATACTACAACAACAATGGCGGCACTTCCGTTTTTCGTGAATTGACGATATTTGCAAGGAAATGGTTTACTTGTTTAAGCTAATTCGGTAGTCGCGAATTCCTAATTACAAAAAAATAAAATGAAGTCGGAGGAAATTTTTGAAAAATGATAAAATGGAATTTGGTGGCAGGTTTTGAGTACGGGTGGGCGGGTTACCCTAAACACAGGTATTCTTCGTGTTGGCCTAAGACAAATCAGCAATGCATATATATTCACATCTATAAATTATACATTTCAATATTAACATCCATGACAAATTTCATGGTGATCAGACGAATACTACGACCTGGGGGTGGAAAAATACTGCAGACACAGGGTGGAAAAAACTGTTTTCTTCGGTTTGGGTACCCCCCCCCCCCCCAAAACAGCAAAAACTGCAGTTTTTTCCACTGACCAGTTGCCCCCCCCCCCCCCCCCCCAGAAAAATCAAATCTACCCCAGCCGGACAACCGGAAAAAACACTGGAGCATACAATTCACGAGAAGGTGCTTGGTAACTTACATGTAGTTTAGATTATTATGACTAAAATGGCCGTTGTCTACCAGTAGAACGCAGATTTGTACAAACATGTACCGGTATATTGGTGATCGCAACGCTTTGTATGCACTTTAAAAAATGACAACTAGTCATTACCTCGACTTTGAAAAAGATGCAAATGAGATGAATGAGATACCAGCATATAACTGTCTTCTGATACCATTGGAGGAGAAATTGTTTAATACCGCTATTCTCAAAGTAATTGACCAGAAAAACGGGGTGATACCCCGGTCATGACCGCGGTGATACCGGTAATAAACGGTAGTGGTATCGAGACGGTCATGGCGGTGGAGTTACGGTATTGGGCGATAATGATACCGCGGTCTTTTAGCGGGCACCGCATTAATTTTGTTGAATACCGCGGTGATTTTCATGGAACTCTTTGAGGAGAGGTATTTACTCACACATACTTGTTCGCATTAACAAGCAGTATCAGTACCGCGGTATTGGAGGATACCGCGGTATAGTACCGCCATATTAACGGGGTGACACCACGTTACTGGTGGTCAATTACTTTAAGTATAGCGGTACATGGGATAGTTCTGCAGTAAAAATTAATTATTTGCCAGATAAGCGATCGCAAGGTAGAATTCTGCATTCGACTGGTAGACACTGAGTGACATAGTCGGTATTACTAAGAAGGTTAATGGGGTCAATATCACATGTAAACCAAAACAGTGGTTATCCAAAAAAAATTTAGGTGGATTGTACTACTCTGACATGTATATATGATTTGGATATTAAGGTTAATCCATATTCTATAAAATGAGAGAAAATTGAAGTGTGAGTCTGAAAATACATATTTGGAAAAAAATTACATGCAATTTTTTTCCGACACCCCCCCCCCCCCCCCCCCCCCCCCCCCCCCCCCCCCCCCCCGCAAATGAATAAGGAAAAATTTACGTGTAAATTTTGGACGCATAGGTACCCCCCCCCCCCCCCCACCCCCCGGTACGTTGTGTCCCGCAGTTTTTTTCTGCCCCCCCCCCCTCCCCTGAGTATGACAGACAAAACCTGATACCGGTACGTACATGTACATGTACTAGTAGTCAATTTCAACAAGACATACCCTGCTAGACAAAACAAGTGTCCACTTAACTGCGGTGAGGTTAGCGTTGCCACCACGGCCGAAATGCAACTACACCACGATTCCACCGGCTAAATACAGTTGGGCCGCGGTGTAATCGCCATTTGGCATGGTGTAGTTGCCATGGTGTACTTTCATCAAACTGAAAAAAGACAATACAAATCAAAAATCTAACCATGGTGTACATGCCATTCGGCCGCGAGGGTAGTTGCCTTTCGGCCACAGTGAATTTGCCGTTTGGCAGCAGTGTACTTGCCGTTCGGCCCGCGGTGTTCAACTGCAGTTACAAACTCTGACACCGCGGCCGAACGGCAAATACACCGCGGTCCCAATGGACACTTGTTTTGTCCAGCGGGGTACATGTACATGCCATGTTTGTTCAGCGTTATAAAATTTCCACATCAGAACAAGGAGGGGGTTCTGAAAAATAGTTCTGGCACGTATGCTCATTTTTTCCTTTCGACCCTTGTTGGGAACTTCGGACCCACCCAAATTTGTTTCCGTTTTCGGCAGTTTTTTTCCGACCATTTTTTGACACTCCCCTCCTTTTAACACTAAAACAGAGATTTGCAGGAAGAAATTCACTGTAAACAACTTTATATGAATTTCTCTGCATACTATTTGTCATGGATGTTAACATTGAAATATACGGTAGATAGGAACAAGTAATGTTGGGGTCATTTGGCCAAAAACATGGCTGCCAGCGACAAAAATTTGCAACAAAATACAACACGATAACTGCCTGCAGTCAGTTTAGCAGTTAGAATTACATTATTTTTGTTGGTCCAATCAACTTCCCACCCGACCATACATGCCTGCAAAAATTTCCCTCCCCCTGCATCAGAACAGGTTAGAGTATCAAACAGTTCTCAGGTTTTGTACTGGTGGGATATGATTTCTACAGGCATACATGTACATGTAGCTAAAGTAGTGAATCATGGCATGATCTACTAGTACCGGTACATATTCTTTTTTTCAAATAAACAAAATTCAATAATCAATATTCAAGAAATTTAGACAACTCTTTTACACCAACTGGTGAGCACTATGCCAGGAAGAATGGTTGATCTATTTTTGACCAAAGGATCTAGTAAAGATTGATCGGTGGTGGTTCATTGATGGCTAATGCTGTGAGCATGTTCGACACACATCCAAACTGGACTACATACATGTACCTCATTTTGGCTGATGGGGTCATTGTCACAAGGCTCCGGTCACATTCGTACAGGGATGGATCCAGGGATTTTTCGGGGACACCTGTTTTGGGACCATGATATGCCGAAGGCATATCCCTAGCCCTAGGGCCGTAGGCCCGAGATGGGGGTAGGTATGGGAGGGGGTCGCCCCCTCCCTTAGGTGCAGCATTAAAGATCCTGCATAAGAAAATGCACTGGCTTACAAGGTCAAGATATTTATATAAGACTAGCAGGTTAGCCTGCCACCGGCGGCGTTTGTTCGAAACATGACATTTTTTTTAAATTATTTTGTTTTTATTTATATTTTTTTAAATATATTTTAATATTAATTTAATGTTTTTTAAATTTAATTTATGTTTTTTTTGAATTTTTTAATATTTATTTAATTATTAATTTAATTTAATTATTTTTTATAATTTAATTGTTTTTTTTTATGAAAAATCCCCTAGGAACGACAGACAACACATTCTTTGTTTTTCAATGAGTTAATTCATGGTACCCGTCCTAAACTTCCCCGTTATTTAACTCCCCGTGGCCATTGAGCAGCCCCTGACAGAGGTTGTCCACCCTTACGAGATGGTCAATAGAACTCAATGAAATCCCCCCCTTCCTAGGAACGACATACAACGCATTCATTGTTTTCCTTTTTTTTTAACACTGATTCCCGGAAACGACTCACATAAGCATTCACGCTTGATGTCAAATCCGGTATTGCATTGAAAACAAACGCGATAACATTGCATTGAATTGCCCGTCATATAGATAAGTACATGTAGATAGCGAAAACGACGCTCTTTATATAGACACTTCGGAAAACTGACGCTCTTTAACTATCAACGCGATTAACCCCCGCCGTGCCTTTGCGGTGATTTTGAGAGTGGAGAACGCGTGCTCTGAGCTTCTCCAAAACGCCGCGACGACGATTCCCGTGGGTTTTTACATTTAGATGGGAAGTTTGAACTCAATCGAGCGAACCGTTTTCGATTCTATGAAGTACACATATATATATACATGTATATATACGAGGTCTCAAAATATATAGTACTAGCAGGTTAGCCCGCCACTGGCGGCAATAGTCAGAAACATGACAATTTTTAATTTAATTTTTTGTTTTTCAATGAGTTAATTTTTTTGTTTTTTTTAATTTTGTTTTTCAATTTTACCCGATTTTTTTTATTTTTCAATGAACCCGTCCATGACACTTCCCGTATTTAGCAAGTTTGAGCTCAATCGGTTCGAGTCTATAAAGGACACACACATATATATGACACTTCCCGTAGGTAGCTAGTTTGAGCTCAATCGGCATTCCCTGGAATTTCCCAGTCAATATTTAGCAAGTTTGAGCTCAATCGGTTCGAGTCTATAAAGGACACACTCATATATATGACACTTCCCGTAGGTAGCAAGTTTGAGCTCAATCGGCATTCCCTGGGATTTCCCAGTCACCAACGCGGCGTAATTTTGGTACACATATAGAGACCAATTGTCCATCGGCTGTCATGTGTAGTAAAGAAATCATATAAGCCGACATTGCCGTGGGGATGCCCGTTCCTACACGCGTTTTCGATTCTATGAAGTACCCACATATATACACACATACATATATATATATATATATATATACACACACATATATATATATATATATACGGAAGTCTCAAATTATATAGTAGATTGGCAGATTCCAGTAGCTTTATAACGGTATACTAGTATCTGGGGAGAAATCTGATGCTATATTCGTGATTATCTGGGATGATTTCGGTATATAACTATATACTGTAAAAACAAAGCGCGCCATCCGTGCTCGCAGGGTTGGTCAGAAACACATTTTTTTTTTAATTTAATGTATGTTCCGTATACCCTGCTTGACAAAACAAGTGTCCACCTAACCGCGGTGCAGTTAGCGTTGCCACCGCGGCTGAAATGCAACTACACCGCGGCTCCACCGGCTAACTACAGTTGGGCCGCGGTGTACATGTACTTGCCGTTCGGCCATGGTGTAGTTGCCACGGTGTACGTTCATTAAACTGAAAAAAGACGATACAAACCAGAAATCTAACCACGGTGTACATGCCGTTCGGCTGCGGTGTAGTAGCGGGGTATCACTCTGCAGATGCAAATAACGTTGAATGGCAAACAGACGCTCTTTATAGAGAAGCGTAAAAAACAAACGCTCATTAAATAATCACTTGATTAACCCACGCCGTGCCTTTGTGGTGATTTGAGATTGGAGAACGGGTGCTCTGAGCTTCTCTAAACCACGACCACGGTCGTGTCGGTGGGATTTGACACTTACAAAGGAAGTTTGAGCTCAATCTGTACACGCGTACACAGCTCCACCCGTTTCCGAGATCTCGTCTGCGCATGCGCGAAGCTGGCGTCGCACGTGCTCGGCGACCCGATAAAATTTGTATCATTTCAAGTCGATAGCTCCACCCGTTTCCGAGATCTCGTCTGCGCATGCGCGAAGCTGGCGCCGCACGGGCCCGTCGACCCGATAAAATTCGTATCCGGGGCAAGATACATTCACATACCAAATTTCAAGTCGATAGCTACACCCGTTTCCGAGATCTCGTCTGCGCATGCGCGAAGCTGGCGTCACACGGGCCCGGCGACCCGATAAAATTTGTATCCGGGGCAAGATACATTCACATAGCAAATTTCAAGTCGATATCTCCACCCGTTTCCGAGATCTCGTCTGCGCATGCGCGAAGCGGGCACCGCACGGGCTCGCCAATATGACAACGTCCACCGCACACACGCACCAAGTTTCGTCCCGATCGGTCGAGAATCGTAGATTTGTATTAATGACAAACATACAGACAGAGGTCTTCAATATATATATGAGATAGACAATGCATTGGCACAGGATTTTTGCAAAATTTCAAGAAGCCCCAGTGATGAAAGGTTTAAAATATTTCTCACTGGACACTTGATTAAGCAAATAAAGGCTCTATATCAACTGTATATTGATGATTTGCATTGCATGTTGTTGAATTATAATAGAAGATTTCCTTCAAAATATAGAAAATTCAGCTTTAATAAAACTATCCACTTGCAATTTGGGGACATTTAGGCCACCAGAGTTTGGGCGCCCAAACCTGTAGGCTGTAACAGGTATCAAAAGAGCCCTGGATCCTTCCCTGCATTCGTAGCCAGCTTTTTAAATCGACCACAAATGTAGCCAGCTTTTCTACGGCGATCACAATTGTAGCCAGTTTTTCATATTCATCATGCGAGCCTCAATGAACAAGATTACCCTGCTTGACAAAACAAGTGTCCACCTAACCGCGGTGCAGTTAGCGTTGCCACCGTGGCTGAAATGCAACTACACCACGGCTCCACCGGCTAACTACAGTTGGGCCGCGGTGTACTTGCCGTTCGGCCATAGTGTAATTGCCGCGGTGTACGTTCATTAAACTGAAAAAAGACGATACTAACCAGAAATCTAACCACGGTGTACATGCCGTTCGGCTGCGGTGTAGTAGCCTTTCAGCCGCAGTGTACTTGCTGTTGGGCCACGGTGTACTTGCCGTTCGGCCGCGGAGCTCAACTGCAGTTACAAACTCTTGACACCGCGGCCGAACGGCAAATACACCACGGTGCCAATGGACACTTGTTTTGTCCAGCAGGGTAGGTTAGTCTCATTTTTCTGTGTTCATGAATGAAAAACAACATAAATTTTAATTTGATATTAGTTCATCTAATAACCTGAGGTTTCCGATCAATGTCGTTAGATGCTCGAATTATATTCCAATATAAGTTCATAAACGAAGTCAGTTTTGGAGCATGACGTTGATATTTTAGTCACGAACGCGATGACGTCATATTTCGCGCCATATAAAGCATGGAATTAGAAAAGCTGGCTACGAATGTGATCGCCGGCGAAAAGCTGGCTACATTTGTGATCGATTTAAAAAGCTGGCTACGAATGTGACCGAAGCCTTGTGACAATGACCCCATCGGTCTCATTTTGTCTATCATAGGCTAGCCTCATTGAGCACATTTTTAATGTAATTTTAATGATTTACACATCTATATTGGGCATAACAGTACTAGTACCACGAGTTAACTGTTTTTTGTAGATGGGATAGTGGCACACACAACTAATGAACGTCAATTTTATGCACTTTTTCGTGGTATACCCCGCTGGACAAAAACAAATCTCCATTGGCACCGTGGTGTATTTGCTGTTCAACTGCAGTTGAGCACCGTGGCCGAACGGCAAGTACCGGTACACTGCGACCAAACAGCAAGTTACATGTAACTGCGACCGAAAGGCAACTACCCTCGTGGTCAAATGGCATGTACATCATGGTTAGATTTCTGGTTTGTCTTGTCTTTTTTCAGTTTGATGAAAGTACACCGTGGCAACTACACCATGCCGAATGGCAATTACACCGCGGCCCAACTGTAGTTAGCCGGTGAAGCTGCAGTGTAGTTGCATTTCGGCCTCGGTGGCAACGCTAACTGCACCGCAGTTAAGTGGACACTTGTCTTGTCCAGCAGGGTACCAGAAAGTGGTAGACATGTAATTCACATTAAAAATGAAGCTCAATCAGGCTACTGTATCATCCAACTATAAAAGACAAAACGAGCTACATAGCCTGTTCTAGACGTGTGCACGACTTGGCGAAGTTAGGAGTCTTAATTTTCAACACACAGTTGCTTCGATCAACGTATTTAGAGCTTTTAGAAGTTTTAGTATCGCAATGCTATTTGGGCATAGACAATTTTGTTTTTATAATTATTGTCACCTAGTCGGCACTGACGGCACAGTATGGGATTAGATACGATAGCGCCTAATGGCATACCGATCTATTTCATCCGATTTTGCGAGAATCCATACAAATATTTCACGAGAATACAGGGTAAATTGCGAGAATATTTACGAGAATCTAGATTTGGATTCTCGCCGAAATATTATAAAGCACTGCGGTTTATGTTTTCAAAATGAGAGATAATTCTAAGATGCCAGTTATTTCTTTAAGAAATAACGGCCATGTCTAAAGAGTTACTCAAAACTGCGATGACACATGGCTTATTTTATACGTGATACCGGTACTGTATGTGCATAGAAACGGGAGCTCTTAGAAGGGATCCGACTAGTCAACTAGTAGTCGATTACCGTACAGGTCTCTGAATTTGCAGTTATTTTGTGTCGTTAGTGAATGTTCAGATGACCATGATACAATCGTAAGTGGCGGCATCGGGGCCTGACAAAATTATGGATAGTTTATTGATAGATACCGGTACCGGTAGATTGAGGGGTCGTCGTACATGATGATATTATAGGTTATTCGTAAGCATGTAATTGACTACCCTGTGATCTTTCCAGCCACTATTTTTACGTACACATGTAACAGAACAAGAGAGAGAAGTGCGGTAGTCGCACCGAAATTCGGCAGCACCCAGAATCCTAAGCCAGTCACACATCCAAGTACTAACCGGCCTCGACGTTGCTTACTGTTATGCCCTAAGTAAATGGCCCATCTAACTGAAGTGGCACCCCAGTTTAACTGCGTTCCGTTTTAACCTTACTGCGGTTATAAGATGCGTTTAAAACGCAAGAGAACCGAATAAATTGTGCGGTTAAAACGGATACGTCGCGGTTAAACCGGTATATGTCGCTCTTAATGGAACAGATACCATATGGCGTATATGGCGTGTCATGTTTTAGTTGCCATGCTCGTTAGACAAGTTAGCACAAATAACATGCCAGTGTCCCTTTCAATATCAATATTTTTTGTTGTGGATCTTTTATTTATTTTTGGATAAATAGAACAGACATTCATATACCAATATTTTATGTTTTGGGTAAACGGAAGATTGTGATGTATGGTGTGAAAAAATAAAAGTGTTTTTGTGTGTTTTATTTATTTTTGGATTTCTTTTTATTATAATGTTGTTCACTTTAGAGTAGCCTTTTGGTGAAAATAACAGTTGGGCTAACAACCCCTACGGGTAATCGGAATCCTTATGGCCCATTTTCGACTTTAACCATCGATAAAATAAATATTTACATAATTATATATAAATATAATTATTCAACAATTTAGCTGACGAGTGCCGTTCACTTTCAATGTAAGGAAAACGCGTTTAAAATGGAACAACTGCAAAACGGAAAAAAACGCATTCAAACGGATCAAATGGCCACTGAATTTCAAACGGATTCGAGTGGATAATTATATAATAATATAAAGTGGGGGTTAGAGTCCCACACATACATCATAAATGTAAAGTGAGAGAAACAATACATAGTCACAAAATGCGTTTAAATGGAACAACCGCACTCTTCAATCATCGGGCATTATTCGGATATCGGATATTTAAGTTTTACGATCTTGCATTCGTTGTTATATAATCATAATTAACTACAAACGTGACACGCCAGCTAGATTCGCGAATTGCGTATGGACTATAACTAGTATTAAATTCAGCACTCTACTTTGCTTCAAACATACTAGTACATGTAAGCATGTATTTTTTCACAAGCCGAACAACGGACGTACACTAGAACATATACGTCAAAATTATACAGTTTTCAACAAGTCGGGATTAAAACATAAAATATATCGTGTTGAGTACCGATGGTGATAAAAAAAACATACTATCAACTCCTGGTCGATTATGAAGTTACCACTTTGCCGTGATCACTAAAACACAAAATGATAACATACACTGGTAGATGCATGGGTAGTACCCCTCTCTTTCCCATTAAATATTCAAATACCGGAAGGTTAACGTTTACGTGCGGTGTAACCGCAGTTAAGGGTTATTAACTGCGGTAACCTAACCGCATGTAACTGCGATGCCACCGCAGTTACGGCAAATAACTGCGGTGCGGTTACGGTTTAACCGCAGTTGTAAACGGATTATAACTGCAGTTAATGGGTCATTTACTTGGGGCATAACAGTAACTTCGGTGATCACACAAAGCTTCTAACGACCGTGACCAAGCAATCTAGACCTCTCGAGCAGAGAAGTCATCGGCCTTCTACATATACAATGCGACAGCTACACACACAACTGCGATTACATTGCAAGTGGAAGTACCCAAGGATAAGCGACGATTTTGAATCTAAAATCAAACAGTGCTTGATATTATTGATATTATTTTTTTACTTGCGATTTTGACGTGAGCTACATCCTACAATGGAAATTCTTCCACTTACGATTGAATCATGGTCGGCTTTTTTGGTCGCCTTAGTGTACGTTCAGACGACCATGATTCAATCGTAAGTGGAGGAATCGAGCCCGACGAGATCGTGGATACCGCTATTCTCAAAGTAATTGACCAGAAAAACGGGGTGATACCCCGGTAATGACCGCGGTGATACCGGTAATAAACGGTAACGGTATCGAGATGGTCACGGCGGTGGAGTTACGGTATTGGGCGATAATGATACCGCAGTCTTTTAGCGGGCACCGCATTAATTGTTTTGAATACCGCGGTCTTTTAGCGGGCACTGCATTAATTTTGTTGAATACCGCGGTGATTTTCATGGAACTCTTTGAGGGGAGGTATTTACTCCCACATACTTGTTCGCATTAACAAGCGGTATCAGTACCGCGGTATTGGAGGATACCGCGGTATAGTATTAACGGGGTGACACCACGTTATTGGTGGTCAATTACTTTAAGTATAGCGGTAGTTTGTTCCGACGATTACGATTTCGCATACATTATATCATAGGTTGTTCCTTATGGGAGGCCCTTTTCACATTTATTATTTATTTACGCTTAAGCGCAAATATTTGCGCTTAAGCGCAAATAACCTCTATCATTTGCGCTTAAGCGCAAATATTTGCGCTTAAGCGTAAATCATTTGCGCTTAAGCGCAATTCATTTGTGCTTAAGCGCAAATCATTTACGCTTAAGCGCAAATCATTTGCGCTTAAGCGCAAATAGATCATATTTGCGCTTAAGCGCAAATAGATCATATTTGCGCTTAAGCGCAAATAAAAATTAATATTCATTGATTCCCCCCTGAATTAATTTTAAATGGCACAGGCCTAAACACATCACTCAAGTCTATATACCGGTAGGCCCACCATATGAGGGAAGCAATCCCCCAGTAACCCTAGATCCCTTTTATGACATGGAAATGGTATAGATCTGTGCAGGATATGTCTCATTTATAAAATATACTTGATCTCTGTGATGGAGACACACATTCTTGGGGACAGGGATGCTGATAATATGAAAATAGGGTTTTTTCCCCTATTTCAAGTCAATAAGTACACAATATGAAGGAAGCAAGCCCCCCCCCCCCCCCCCCGGTAACCCCTAATTCCCTTTTTATGGCCATAGAAATGGTATATATCTGTGCAGGAGATATCCCTTTAATAAAATATACTAGAGCTCTGGGAGTGAGACACCAATTCCTGGGACACCAGGGACAGAGATGCTGATATTCATATGGAAATATGTTTTTTTCTTCAACTTCGAGTCTGTATGGGGCTATTACTATGGGCCCATCATAATATACTATGCCTCAGTATGAGATGGACTCAATCATTCACAATCAGAGGGAAGTAAGGGAGTGTTAGGTATTTGCGCTTAAGCGCAAATAAATTGATAGACACATATTTGCGCTTAAGCGCAAATATTTGCGCTTAAGCGCAAATAAATAATAAATGTGAAAAGGGCCTCCCATAGTTCCTAAACTAAAGCATGCGAGTGACTACCCTATGGTCATTTCCAACTACGATTTTTACGTACACACGACTGCGATTACGCCGCAAGTGGAGATAACCAAAAATACGCCACAATTTCGCATCTAAAATCAAACAGATCTTGATATTATTTTATGACCTACGATTTTGATGTGGGCATGCGCAGTCCAGCTACCAGTTACTTCCTACAGCGGAAATCTGTCCATTTACAATTGTAATTTGTATCGTGGTCGTCTGAAGTGAAAGTACACTTAATGTTCACTTAGTGCAATGATTCATTGATTGTTGTTGGCATCTAATCAATGGTTGCTGAATGAATATCAGCAAAGAAAGATCACCATATGGAACTGCGAACAGAATCATGAGAATGACAATACCACATGACATACCGGTAGTCATGATGCGTTGATGGTGCATCGAATTTTCCAAGTTTTTCTGTTGTGTTTTCATTTGCAAAATTGTCATCACTATTCTGTCATACTATTCTGTGAGTGTACGAAACAAACTATTTATGTAATTATAAGTATTGAAAATGTTATGTATTTCTATCAACAACGGCTGAACGAGCGAAGAGATATGAGTTTGTGCTATAAATTAATACGCAATCACAAAAAAATAAATAGTCCTGCCACAGATATAATTTTCGCGAACACGATCAGCGAAGAATATTATGTGATTGTGATAGGAATATGAGCATAATCAGATAATATGAACACAACAACTGAGATAAACAGGTAAGCTATGTGTGCATATTTGTGAACTCAATTCTTCTAAGCATCTGTAGATACTTTTAACGTGATGACAGGCAAAATTTTGAAAATGAAAACAACACAAAAATTGCATTGCGAAAATTCGATGCAACATGTGGTACATTGTATGTCATTCTGAGCAGTGTCAAAGTTCATCATGGTGACGACCACGATACAATGGTACATGTATGCTCATGTCAAAATCGTAGGTCAAAAATAATATCAAGCACTGTTTGATTTTAGTCTTTAGATGCAAAATCGTGCCATATCCTTGGTCGTATGTATGTAAAAATTGTAGCTGGAAATCACCGTAGGGTAGTCAATCACATGCTTTAGTTTAGGAACAACATACGATATCAATATCAGAATCTGAATGTACGACAACATCGCAATCGTATGAACAAACTATCCACGATCTCGTTGGGTCCGATTCCTCTACTTATGATTGAAATTCATGGTCGTTTGAATGTTCACTTACTTTACTGATATTCATTCAACAACTATTGATAGGTGTCAACATAGGGAGCTGCAAATATTCCAGATTCGATTCGATGTCAATATCGGGGACCTGATTCAAGCTCGACACCGAATATTTTCGAATCGGTGTTACTTTGGTGTAATCTTGTTATTTTGAGTTAGATATAAACACATGGCAAATGACCTACATGTAAGTGCACGTTCAGACGACCACGATTCAATCGTAAGTTGGGGAATCGGGGCCCGATGAGATCGTAGATTGTTTGTTCACACGATTGCGATGTCGTCGGACATGCTTACCCTGCTGGACAAAACAAGTGTCCAGTGTCACTGCGGTGTACCGCTATTCTCAAAGTAATTGACCAGAAAAACAGGGTGATACCCCGGTCATGACCGCGGTGATACCGGTAATAAACGGTAGCAGTATCAAGACGGTCATGGCGGTGGAGTTACGGTATTGGGCGATAATGATACCGCGGTCTTTTAGCGGGCACCGCATTAATTTTGTTGAATACCGCAGTGATTTTCATGGAACTCTTTGAGGGGAGGTATTTACTCACACATACTTGTTCGCGTTAACAAGCGGTATCAGTACCACGGTATTGGAGGATACCGCGGTATAGTACCGCCATATTAACGGGGTGACACCACGTTATTGGTGGTCAATTACTTTAAGTATAGCGGTATTTTCCGTTCAGCCGCGGTGTCAGAGTTTGTAACTGCAGTTGAGCACCGCGGCCGAACGGCATGTACACTGCGGCCAAACGGCAAGCACATCTTGGCCGAAACTACGGCGAAAGGCAACTACAACGCGACCGAATGGCATGCACACCGTGGTTAGATTTCTGGTTTGTATAGTCTTTTTTCAGTTTAATGAATTTACACCGCGGCAACTACACCATGGCTGAATGGAAAGTACACCGCGACCCAACTCTAGTTAGCCGGTGGAGCTGCGGTGTAGTTGCATTTCGGCCGCAGTGGCAATGCTAACCACAACGCGGTTAAGTGGACACTTGTTTTGTCCAGCAGGGTATACAGTAGGTTGTTCCACAAGCATGTGATTGACTACCCTACGGTAATTTCCAGCTACGATGTTTACGTACACACGACTGCGATTACGTCGCAAGTGGAGGTAACCAAGGACATGCCACGATTTCGCATCTAAAATCAAACAGTGCTACGATTTTGACGTGAGCATGCGCAGTCCAACTACCGGTCACTTCCTACGACGGAAATCTTTCCACTTACGATTGAATCGTGGTCGTCTGAACGTATACACTAAGATCACAAAAATTTATACACACGGTTGCCAAGTTAGCAAACGTAGGTAATTTTGAATGTATGCCGTTCAGAATAGACATGCATTATGCAAAGTATGTGCTTCGATCGCAACCCGTGATCAATGGTGATTAATCGCTGCATATATTTGTAATCTGTATCGACACTATATAAATTGTCTACACGGTGTGTGATCGCTAGATGCTGAACTCAAATGATTACCTTTCATGTATGTTTAGAACTTGAGATATCCAATTCAGATTATATGAATAAAATTCAATGTCAACCGCCACTATGCATGACAAAACATAGATTGGAATGAACAGAAACCTTGAACAATCGGTATATTACTAGTCAGTGTTCGCGCTGTCGGTAGCCAAATTAGCCAATGGCTAATCTTTTTCGAATTTGGCTAATAAAAATTTCATTAGGCTAAACTTTTGGCTAAACTTTTTTTTACCCCAAATGGAGAATGAAAGCATGAATTTTTGGCAAGTGGGTTTTCAATTCTGTGATGTGAACGATCTAGTCCAAAAACATCGTAAGTGGGAATATATCGACGACTGTACAAAGGGAAACCCGATCGCGGACAGTACAAAGGGAAACCACTAACTCTGCACGAAACAGCAAAAGTCTTTATTTTAAATTTAATCCGCTAATCCCCCATTGTCTGTCTGGTCACTCACGGGGCTCCTGCACAATGCATGTTTATGACGACATTGTATTTATGACGGTCAAGATTTATGAGCACCAAGTGTAAGACAATAGCTTAATCAGCCAAATGTGAATCACGACATATATTTTGTGGCTATTTGTCAAAACCGATACATTCAAAATAATATGCATGCTTTTATGACAGATTGTAATTTGATAATGGCGTAACAATATTAACTTATTAGTTTCCAGATGTCACTTAGATATTTTCGCAAGGATAATTAATATTTCATGATTTAATCAATTAAAAGATATTGATATAAAACAAAAACATAATGACATTAAGAAGGACAATCCCGGGTCAAACCCCCCCCCCCCCCCCCCCCAAATCACTCTTTCACATAGAGATTAATATTTTTTAAATAAATGATAAATATATAAAAATATTTCTAGTTCATCAAAATTAGTTAAATTAATGTGTATTTTACCTGTGTCTGTTAGATTTGACGTTTTAATCATTAATTGTGAACCGACCAGAAAACGATGATTTAATTTGGCCATAGTTTTTTTTAATTTGGCCAAAAAACATTTGGCTAAATATTTTTTCATTTGGCTAATAAAATTTTCATTTGGCTAAACTTTTGGCTAAAGTTTTTTTCGGTCCAGCGCGAACACTGTTACTAGTACGTTCTTAAATGGACGTCATTGTTTGCAACCAGTTATCTGCCAGAATAATTGGTAGAAATTTCCTACTGTCTGTTTCCCGGGAAATCTAGCGCGTTGCACCAACTTTCGATCCATTGAATCTTGTTAATTAATAACATTTAGCACTTGTAATTTGTGTCTGTTTTCTGGGACCCCTTTCGTGAAGACGTGATGTAGGTCTATTGTGGGGTGAACAGTTTAACAGATACCTACCATTAGTATCGACTACAACAATTACTGGGTACATCGCTGAACAGTGTACCCATGTCCAAGTGTGTCAAATCTTTATTATCTTTATTAACGAACCAAAGACTCTTTGGGTCATATATGCAATGTAGGCTATATCTGATTTTGTCACGTGACCAATTATTAACTAATACGACATTGTAATTTAGATTTTTTGGGAGCACGATTGTCACACATACGGTACATGTAGGATCGGTGGGCCTAAAGCATTATTGTCGTAATTGAAAAATTGTTGCTGTGTCTTTCGATTACCGGTACTGGTAATTAATGTAAATGAGAATAGTGAATATGAATTACAATTTACATGTAAGTTCATTGCTAGCGGTAGTACCTTTTATTGAGAAAATATGACAAAATAAATAACGACAATAGTGTGATGAATGTTGAGGCAGGGAGAAAATTAACTGGTATTGCATCGCAATTTGCTACCCAAATGTGGATAAAAGCTATCCATTTTGGTATGAATTTTATATGATTTTAGAACAATGCAACCCCGCTCGACAAAACAAGTGTCCATTGGCACCGCGGTGTATTTGCTGTTCGTCCGCGGTGTCAGCGTTTGTACTCTCTCCTGCCAAATAAACGTGACGTCACGTTTATTTATTTAAAGAAAAATACGACAGCATCACGATTATTAGGCGCCATCACGATTATTTAAAGTTCTTGCAAAGTCGCGGAATTTTCAGTCAAAAAGTTAGAAAAAACGTGCAGCTCACTAAAAAAAATAGAAGTGCACTTGACAAGTTGACAGGAATGTGGGAGAATCTCATTCCTAACAGGATTTAGGCCTCTAGATCATGATGTCCGTGTATAAACAGACGGATTATCGCAGTTAATTACAACTCATCAAAGCTTATAATCACACAGTGACAACTAATTATCGTTGGGACGGAACCGACTTCTACTATCAAAACGGGACTTAATGCTAAAATCACATCACCAGGCTTATATTATAAAATAATCAGTGAAACTAATCTGAGTGACAACTGATGAACTAATTTAACTTGACGTGGCCGACTTCTCCAAACAATACTGTTATCGTGACCCAATTATGCGCTATCATGAAGACACAGAAGCTGTGAGTCGTGTGCACACATGCGTGACTGGTTTTGGCTATAAATGGAAAGTTACGACACCGCAGTAGCTTCTGTGTGTACACAGGAACATGTATTTAAATCTATGCAATAAAGCAATACAATAACATGTCCGTGTATTCAAAGCACAGTTTAGCAATACAATAACATGTCCGTGTATTCAAAGCACAGTTTAATTATGAATGCGATGACTTGGCAACAGTTCCACATTATTAACCACAACTTACGTTTTATGTCGGATTTAAGTTTTATGTCGGATTTTAAATAGCCTCCTTGGCAGCCTCGCTGTGATTTTGAGAAAGCCGTGCCTGCTTCCACCCAACCTGGCTACAATCACCACAGTACTTTACCTTACTCAGACTGGTACTGTTACCAAATTACTTACTGTCATTATTAAAGGAGCCAATGAGAACAACTTGCATGCATGGGAACTTGCCCAACAATGCCAAATTAATTAAGGCCTACATTCTGCTTCATTTATAGTAGAAATATGGTAAAATGCCATCATTGTGCGCCATCACTATTATTTGGCACCATCACTATTATTAATAACACCCGAAAATGTGCACCATCACTATTATTTGGCCATCACTATTATTAGGCAGGGGAGAGTAAGCAGTCTGAATTTCAAGTGGACAAGAACATGAACACTTGAAATATGCAGACTGCTTATAGTGAACTGTGTTTTTAAAGTCTGATTGATACAATATAACTGTTTGTATTTGAATTTTTCATCTTTTATACCAACATGTACTCACTACTGGGTATACAATTCTTCTCAAAGTTAGTACTTCCATCTACGGTACATTAATCATTATAACTATGGTCCTACCCAATGACAAAAATGTGGGTGGGAGAAGATAAACAGAAATATCTGATTAGTCTGAGTTTCTGCTGGCCCTGCATGCTATACCGTCTGGTTGAGAGACAGAGGAAGCCTTCAGAAAAGGGGTGGGTATATTTCGCCGCCCAAATTTGGGAAGCTGATTTTCCATTAGTACTAGCTTCAGAAGCCTTCTTGCAATGACAATGTATGGCAAAAATTCTGCAAAATGCTTGTCACATGTTGTGCATACAGTAGATGAAAGGCTTCAGAAAGCCCACTATACTTGTAAGTTTCTGCCAAAGATTTATTACATTTTTAAAAGTATAATATTTATAGAATTAAATTCAATGTATATTTCCAAATTCCACATATAATTAATATACCCCTTTTCTGTGGGCTTTGTCCCATAGCCCTCACCCAGACAGTATAACATGGATGACTAGAGGAAACTCAGGCTAGGCACGGATTATATTTTTACATGAGCTTGATGAGATAATTGAAATATTTAATTCATTGTCTATGATACCACACATATTACTACATACAATCATACAATGATACATATAATTATGATATCAATGACCCACTTATCAGAGAGCTATCTTCCGGGTAGGTCCCATAGAATTATAGGCATCAATAATTTTTTCCCAATCAATGTCGTCAATGTTTGAGGAGTCCCTGCATACACGCATCAAGCTGTCCAATGTGCACTGTCCCATTTTATTGCGCAAAGGTGTTTTAATCAAACTCATCAAACTGAAAGCTCTTTCAACATTGACAGTTCCAGTTGGTATTAAATTTGCAAGATAAACAATGTAATACATTTGCGGAAATAAAGATCTAAAAGATTCGTCCTTGTGAAAAGCTTTGAGCAAGAACCTGATATTGTATGGCAAGTTGATTTTCAGATCCGCAAGATTTTGCTCTTCCTCCTTCTTTTTAGATTTAGACAATACAGTGAATAGTATTTTATTTTCAACAGACTTGATTTTCTCGGATATATTTCGCTCATGAATATCCCTCAAAGAGAACATGTGAGGTTTGAAGGATTCAAACTTAGAAATAATGTCTTCCGTTTCAAACTCTGGTAACACTTCCGTCACATGGCCCAAGAATGTGTCTGTGCATGGTTTACCATAAAATTTAGATAATGTCACAATTTCCGTGGAACCATATAACGGCAACTCCTTCTCATTTCTAGGCAGGTTTCTTGGATCAAAAATTCCAAAAGATGACAGTAGAGAGGACGACGACGTCATCATTTCTATTTCAGAAATGAGTTCTTTTATCATTGGTTTCACGACATCTGTCTCAAATGTTTTGAGGTCAAAGATCTGATGTGTCCGTGTCCTAATCTCGAAGATAGAATGTGATTGATTGACATCTTGCAGAAGCTTGTTAATGTTTTTGTAATTGGTGCCGAGACTTAGATCGTTTGCCAGGGAAGTCAGTGATATTGTGGTTGCTTTCACGTAAGCCGGAAGCTGCGTAAAGTTTGCCCAGTCAGCTTGAAGAATTGTAGATAGCTTGTTCGTTTCAGATAGAATATCAGCTAAGATACATATCAGAGCAACATTTTCAGGATCTATTAACTGGCATCTCAGTCCTAAAATTTCTGGGTCTTTTTTGTCATTATAAATACCATCCAATGTGTCAAGAATGCATTGGAACCGTGTTATGATTCTTTCACAGGACTTTCCATGGCTCAGCCACCTAGTTGTAGATGGCCAAACAAGTTTGAGCTCCTTCAACAAATATACGTCCTGAGCAGTATTGAATGCAGCTGTTCTCTGGGGACTTGAACCGAAAAACTTTGCCAGGCCTACAAGCAAATTGTCAGCTTCTTGAAGCTTTTTATACTTTTTCAACACATGGGAGAATGCAAGAGCCAACCGATGATTTCGACAATTTATATACTGAGCAAAGGGTGAGAAATGTCTATAACGTTTCTGTAGTCCGGTCCGTTCTCCCGACATAGTATTGGTGCCATCAAGGGCTATAAAACGAGTGTTCTCAATATTAATCCCCTTTTGCATTAAGAATTTTTGCAAACAATCCATGAGTGTTGCTGCATCAGTTTTTTGCATTGGGATAATTCCCAGAAAATGGTCGCATACTTCTCCATCCTTAAGAAATCGTCCCATGATGCACAGTTGAGTCACATTAGATTCGTCCGCACTTTCGTCGCATAACAATGTGAAAAATTTATTTCTCCTCAGTGAACATAGGATGTCCTCCTCCACGTAGTCTGACATGCATTGTATATATTGTTTAACAGAAAACGGAGATGTATATGAAAGTTTACTTTTTTCGTCAGACATCCTATTCAAAAATTCTTGAAGTTCCGTGTTTCCAGTTTTTGCACAAAATTCAATGACGTTTTCGAAATTTGTAGTATGTGCCCAGCTTTTCTTGATCATGAAATAAACTGTTTTCAGTAATATTGTCATACCTGATCGGTTTTTAGCTTCAATTTTAATACTGCTATCGCATAGTTGGCTTAAAACACTTTTTTGATCTTTCGTATCAACTTGAGTAAGGGTCTGAGATGACAACATTGACGTAGTGTGTCTTCTACTCTGTTCATGTTTTGTCAGTTTTCTTGTAGGATGGGTTCCCAACTTTACTCCTTTTGTATGGAATGCACCTTTATCTGCGGCTTGAAATTTGTCACTAAAAAATTCACAATTTTTACACATGTATCCTCTTTTCTGACACTAAAGTACAGCCACTTGTATTTTTCTTCGTATTTTCCTGACGAGAATAGTCTCTCGTCTGGTTTAATCCCCGGTACCGGTAGGTAAACAAACTCTGACTCCTCCTCGGAAACAATATCGATATCATGATCATCGGAATCGGACGATTCAGAGGACTGAGTGTGAGATGCGGTTTCACTATTTTTGCTTTTGACAACAATGTCATTAGTGTCAAGAGGCTGCGCTGAATCCGCATCGTCGACCTTCTTCTTTTTAAAGAACGTTGTTATTATATTTGTTGTTGAATTCGGCCGCTTATCCGGTATTTTTTTTCTATAATATTTGCTGTTGTGCGACATCGTCTGCAATTCTTATTACATTATTAAAGAAGAACTCGCATTGGCTGTAATATACATTTCCGACCAATCAGGTGCCGCGTACTTTAGCGCTCACTCAATTCTTCTGAAATTCCGTACCGCGAAACATCGTACCGCGAACATCCATGCCGATGATCACCGATGATCAATGTCTTATCACACGCCGTTTTGGGAATCTATCACGCACCATATTGGGAATTTTACTGGGTATCTGGCATTGGGAATGGGGCCGAAATTCGGCCCCAAAAAGGCCCCGGATTAATCCCTGCCTACTAGTACATGTATGTGCGCATATTTGTGAACTCCATTAGAACTTCTAATCTAAGCATCTGTTAGTATTATCTATAGATACTTTTATTAGGCTATCATTTTTCTTTCCCCAATACCACTATATGTATATGTAAAGCGATCATTTCCCGACCATCGGATCAGCTCCAGTTTGATCCGATGTCATACCACCCTTCTCTATCTCGCATACTGCGCATGTCTGTAAAAATCTAGACGATTTATTGTCCAAAAATATTTCCTTTATTAGCTCAACTTACTTTGGAAATTTGAGCTATTGCCAAGGGTTGGCGTCCGTGTGTGCGTGCGTGTGTGCATCCGTCAACAATTTCCTTTGGTGTGGGCTTCATGTCATATCTATGGTCTGATCTTTATGAAATTTGTCATGAATGTTGGCATTGACATGTACATGTAGATGGGAACGAATCATTTTGGGGTCATTCGGCCAAAAAAACATGGCCGCTGGTGGCCATCTTGGATTTAAATATTAAATCCATTGGCGCGGGCTACAGGCCGTACTGCTTGTGTGATCATCATACAATTTGTCATGAATGTTGACATTTACATGTAACGGTAAATGGGAACGAGTCATTTTAGGATCATTCGGCCATCTTGGATTTTACTCTTTTTATCACTAAAACCTTTGACACATTCTACAGACCACATCTCTGATCCGATCATCACCAAACTTTATATGGATCATATGGGGCGACCTCTAGATGGGAACGAGTCATTTGGCAAAAAAACATGGCCACCGTCAGCCATCTTGGATTTTACTCTTTGCATCACTAAATACTTTGGCGCGGGCTACATGTCGTATCTTTGGTCTGGTCTTTATGAAATTTGTCATGAATGTTGACATGTAGATGGGAACGAGTCATTTTAGGATAATTCGGCCAAAAAACATGGCGCTGGTGGCCATCTTGGATTTTACTCTTTGCATCACTAAATCCTTTGACACATCCTACAGACCACATCTCTGATCCAAACTTCATATGGATCATCGGGTCGACCTCTAGATGTGAACGACTCATTTTGGGGTCATTTGGCCAAAAAACATGGACACTGTCAGCCATCTTGGATTTTACTCTTTGCATCACTAAATACATGTACTTTCGCGCGGGCTACAGGTCGTATCTTTGGTCGGATCTTTATGAAATTTGTCATGAATGTTGACATTGACATGTAGATGGGAACAAGTCATTTTGGGGTAATTCGGCCAAAAAACATGGCTGCTGGTGGCCATCTTGGATTTCCAATTTGAATCCATTGGCGCGGGCTACAGGCCGTACTGTTTGTCTGATCATCATAAAAAAATTCTGAATGTTGACATTTACATGTACTGCTATTCTCAAAGTAATTGACCAGAAAAACGGGGTGATACCCCGGTCATGACCGCAGTGATACCGGTGATAAACGGTAGCGGTATCGAGACGGTCATGGTGTGGAGTTACGGTATTGGGCGATAATGATACCGTGGTCTTTTAGCGGGCACCGCCTTAAGTTTGTTGAATACCGCGGTGATTTTCATGGAACTCTTTATGGGGAGGTATTTACTCACATATACATGTACTTGTTCGCGTTAACAAGCGGTATCAGTACCGCGGTATTGGAGGATACCGCGGTATAGTACCGCTATATTAACGGGGTGACACCACGTTATTGGTGGTCAATTACTTTAAGTATAGCGGTAGATGGGAACGAGTCATTTTAGGATCATTCGGCAAAAAACATGGCGGCCGGCCCGGCAGCCATATTGGATTTTACTCTTTGCATCACTAAATACTTTGACACACCCTACATACCACATCCCTGATCTGATCATCACCAAACTTCATATGGATCATCAGGGTGACTGACCTCTTGATGGGAACAAGTCATTTTAGGGTCATTCGGCAAAAATATATGGCCACCAATGGCCATTTTGGATTTTACTCTTTGTATGACTAAATATTTCTACAAAATCCATTAGCATGGGTTATACCGGTACATGTAGACCAATCTGTTTCTTTGATCTGTATGAAATTTGTCATGGATGTTGACATTGACATGTAGATGACTTTTAGAATTTATTCTTTGCATCACTAAATCCTTTGGCTCACCCTACAGACCACATCCCTCCATATACTGTCAACCATTAAATTATTCCTACATACTAGTAAGTTGAGCTACAGTGTCATTGGCACTTTCATTTTTAGTTCTATTTAGTATACTGTATATGTATATGTACATGTAAATAGTAACATTGGGGCAATTCCATGTGACTGACATAACATTCAAAGAACTTTTTCCAGATTCAATGTTACCGGTATGTTGTGAGCTACAAATCTTCATGTAACTATAAAATCTTACTGCTACATGTACATGTATGTGTGCACTCAAATATTGTATTGTTCCGAATTTGGCATATGTTATGATTGTTATCGTGACTGACATTACACAAACCTATCAAAGATACATGGTACTACATGTAGTAACTTGATTTCAAATTTAATTTTAGATGTGAATATACATGTATATGCATTGCTGATTTGTCTTACATACATGTACATGTACGTTACACTTATTAACTCTCTTCAAATTAGCATTTCAGTGTAAACATAAAAAAATTATACATAACGGTTTAGTTAATCTGACTCAAGTACAATTATTTCTACTGTGGATGGATGCATATCATTGCAACTTGCAAGGGCGAAAACAACATCGCGTGATGTGGACACGCCCTGCATGGACTATTTTCGCTATGCAGAGCGCAATAATTCTGTTGACATTTTGTTTGTTTGGAAAATTTGTGCAAGACAATACCGTAGGATGTACATGTACATGTAATCATCACAATACAAGTACTGGTGTAATGGTGGTATTGTGGGTAAAATTCTCACGAAACGTGAGTGACATCAATTTCATGCCAAGTAATATACATGTTTTAACCAAATGTATGAAAATTTGAATAACAAATCACACACTTAAGCATAAACCAAGTTCGATCTTTTATTCAATCTTAATGTAAACATGTATTTCCACTGTGTTGTTCAATATTTCTGCAACTGGATAAAAAATAAAAATTCCCTAGCCACCCCCGGGACACCCACTCCCTAAATAGTTTATTGCGCGAGATTTTAATAGAACAGTGCATAATGAAGATAACGATACTATTTGAATTTATCATACACATGTACCGGTAAGTGTCATTAATCAAGAAATGTGTCAACATACATGTAATCACATTTCTAGGGATAGGCAAAGAGCCAAAGTTTTTATTAACATTCATTTTCATATTATATAGTCACATGATCTAGTCACATAATCACATTTGAGTATTCTACAGACTACATAGAACAACACATTTCAGATTATTTGATATTATTTTTTATATTTGCTAGGTGATATATTGCTTGAACCAAATTGTTTATCAAAACATGTGGAAATACAACTGTTCATCCCAGTTTGAAGAATAATGCTAATAGCCTAATACCAAACATAACCATGATATAAATGCATGAAACCTTCTTGGGTTTCATGCATGTATCAGGGACAGGGATGTGGCATATCAGAAACAGGGATGTGGCTAGATGGTCTCCGTTGGTTTTGGGGGGGGGGGGGTATCCACCTTGGGGAAATTCCAACTGCACCCCCCCCCCCCCTTGAAATCTGAATCAGACCAAACACAAGTTTTCCATAATTTCATTTGCAGCCCCCCCCCCCCCCCCCCCTTGCACCTCGGTGCTCAGGCCTAATATCCTATATACATGTATTCATAAAGCATGGTTCTACCGGTATGAGAACATTAAGATATTTTAACCAAAATTGCATAAATCCTAACAACTCCAGACAAATGCACACGGCTACGGGCAAGCGACCAGGACAAGCCGGCTGACCATGGTTGTTCGGCTCAGTGTGAGAAAATTTTGAAAACTATACAAGAAAATCACAAATCCAAGCATCTAGACTTGCCTCAACTGAAGCTTTCCTAGTGTTGGAAATTTCAAACCTCATGCTCCCCCTCAGGTTGGAAAATTCTCCAACCGATGACCATTTCAGTCCACAAGTTGGACCATATGTACACTGTAGTAAAATTGTTGATTATTTTCTTAAACTAATTGGCAATTTCGCATTGACCACAGTGGAGGGACAATGACACACCGGTCCGACCATGGTTCGGCCCGGTGTGGACATCGCAAAATCCTTAAGCATCTAGGCTATCCTCAAGCCTTCCTATAGAGTTGGAAATTTCAAACCTGACACACCCACTTAGGTTGGAAAATTTCCAACTGATGGCAATTCCAATGACAATGTTAACCAAATGTATAACAATATTGTTTTCTTAAATTAACTAGCAGGTTTTGACTGGCCAAAGGGGAGGGACAGGGACCCGGACACAAGCTTTTCAAGTGTTGGAAATTTCCAACCTATCACCCTCATAAGGTTGGAAAATTTCCAACTGATGACCATATCAGTCCAAAATTTTGACAAAAAATTAGACAATATGCAAATATTGGTCCAAAAACAATTACTTCCCCCCATTAAATTGTTTGAAAATCAAACTACAAGAACATTTTCAACATATTGTTGGTGTGAAATTTCGGCAGGTATTTTGGCAGGTATGAAATTTCCAACTGTTGAAAATTTTGACCAAAGTTGGGGGGTAAGACACCACCCCCTCCCCACCCCCCCCCCCCCCTGTCGCCACATCTCTGCTCAGAAACCATAACTGAGGAAACATGTTATAGCGTGTAATGGCAGGCTGGTAGCCACTGCCTGAAGTAATAGGCTTCGTAATAATTGGGAATAACATATGGATGGATAGCCCAATCTCACTTCTTTTTTGCTCACGATATCAGTGACGATAAAAATTTTGTGATTAACATTACAAGCTGATCCACATGGACTTGGAAAACAATTTGAAATTGTTCAAGCTGGCCCGGCTGGCCTTCAATTTATATGTTAAGATTTTATGTTTTACGTTGTCAAAAGTCTATTTTATTCCATTATTTATTAACGGTATATCTTTATTTCCATGTCACATATGATCAAGTGTGCTTTCATATTATTTCTTATTTTCAGCTGAGTTCTGCATAGTTATTCTTATTTTGTTGTATCAGTAGATGGAATCCTGATTAAATTTTATTTTTCCAATAGCGCAGTTTCTTGTTCTATCAAGTTGAATTTGGGTTATTGTTGGCATTGTTCCACTGATCCAACTTCCGATAACCTCTATATATATAGTACAGCATTTCTAGTAACTGCATTGTATATGACCTGTTTCTGTTCAAAACACATCAAAATAAGACTCAATACCAGAAATAGAAAATAAATTTGGTACATGGAAAAAACTGCTTTTCGGACCTGAGAGACACCCACCCACCCTATCATACCAACCCCCCCCACCCTAATTTGTTCACAACGTTAACGGAAACATACTATCTGATATCCTGATATCTACATGTGCATTGTAGGTTACATAGAGAATAATCACTTGATTGAACTGGTTACGTGAAATAATTCATGAGAGGCAACACAGTTGTTGAACATTATGGACCCACGTACGGTATGTGTGTTACTGGTCGTGTGTTACACTCCTGCGATCCGGTAAACTTTTGACACTTCGGGTATTTTACTGATTGTGCGATCATTACCCGTACTTATGGTAGAATCTGTTGTTTACACACTTTTTCTGCCACGGTTTGTACTGGGGCTAATATTTATTTATAATGGCCAACAACAAGTTAGAGGCAGGGATGTTGTACAAGCATGATTGTCTTGATTGAATCGTTCATGTCATCAGTTAAATCAAGTGATCTATTCTGTTTAGGCCAAAGAAAAAAGATTGTATGTTTCCGGTAACGGCGCGAAAATATTAGGGTAGCTACAGGGGGGGGTGAAAAAATTATTTCGGCACGTATGCCGGGGTGGGTGGGTGGTCAAAGCCACCAACAAGCAATTTTTTCCGCAACTAAAACAAAAATTTCCTGCTTGTTTTTTAGTGTTTTGGCAATGAGTTGGGCTTCAAAACCACTTTGAATGCGAGAAATAATGTAATTCTAACTGGTAAACTGACTGCAGGCAGTTATCGTGTTGTATTTTGTTGCAAATTTTGAAATCCAAGATGGCCGCTGGCAGTCATGTTTTTTTTGGCCGAATGACCTAAAAATGACTCATTCCTATTTACATGTCCATGTTAACATCCATGATAAATAGTATGCACAGAAATTCATATACAGCTGTTTACAGTGAATTTCCCCCGCAAATCTCTGTTTTAGTGTTAAAAGGGGGATGGGTGAAAAAAATGGTCGGAAAAAACTGCCGAAAACGGAAACAAATTTGGCGGTGGGGTGGGTGGGTACAAAATATGATTGAAAGGGAAAAAATGCCATACGTGCCTGAATTTTTTTTCCGATCCCAAACACACCCCCCCCCCCCCCCCTCCCCAGCTGCAGAAATATTGAACTACCTCGACCGAAGTAACATAAAATTCCAACCCGTGTTGTGGGGAAAGTATTACTTGATCAACACAGTGGAAATATACATTAAGATTGATAAAAAAAATCAAATTTCATGTTTAGGTATGTTTTTTATTATTCACATACATGTACATGACATACATGTAGCACATTTTCATAAATTTGGCTATAAACTTGGTAGGAAATTGATGTCACTAACTTTTTATAAGAATTTTACCAATAATACTGCCATTATACCGTACTTGTATTGTGACGACTACATGTACATCCCATTGTCTGGGGGTAGCCAGTACGACCACCGAGCATGCCTGGTTTTTGGAGACAGTAGCTACATTTTATACCCCTAACATATGTGGTGATAACCTCTATACATGTATATATACAGATACACACCCACCATGTCTGTTGATAGTGTTCCATAAGACAAGACATAAAGCAGGCAGGACTCAGGAGATACTAGTACATGTACCGGTACATGTCGTCCGAGATACACTCAGGAAATTAAAATTGCAAAATGTATGCCCATCAATCCACAACCCATCACACACCTGGAGCCTTTGAGACAGCTGTCAATTCATGGTAACTTTTCGCAGGGATATGCTAGAAACCATGTGTTTTGCACACTATTAAAGGTCATCAATATTTATGAGCATTAGTGGTAAAAACAGTAAATTTTTGAAAATATTGACTTTTTTTCAAAATATCAATAAAAAGTTTAGGGTCGGCGGGTTATTTTTAGGGTCGGTCGATGTACGGAAACATAGTTTCTTTTTACTTTGGCCTTATTACTGTATACAACCGTTAGTAAGCCCATCCTCAAGGATAAACCCAGTCTCCTCGTACCGGTAGATAAGCCCAGTTTAGCCCACCCCCATTGTTGAGCATTTGGAAGGTGAATACAATCATGTCTTTCTATCCTGTAGAATACAGGTACCTTGTAGGAGAAGATACATGTACATGTACTCAAGCATATCTGTGCTTTTTTTTAATCCCAAATGTATAGAAGCTGAACTGTCTTGTCACGGTTTCTGCCATTATCATGTGATTTTATCTTGTTATTGATATAAATAAAACACATTATTATCTTTTTCAGTACCAAAATATGGTAATGATATAAAACATGATGGTATGTCAGCACCTGAAGGCTAACTCAATGTTTGCAAAGGGGAGGGGGCCTTGTGAGTAAGCCCAGTACCTACTTTATGAGTAAATACATGTACATGCACAAGCTCGCCCCCCCCCCCCAGGCTTACTGATTGGTGTACATGTACATGTATACAGTATGTACAGTACTTACATGTATACAGTACTAGTATGTACAGTTGTACATGTACCCGTACCAAGGATTAGGGGTATGTATATTGATACATGTACATGTACCTCAGTCTGTCTTTCCTTTCGGTGTGTCATTCTGTCTATCCATAACTAACATTTCACAACACAGCTCAAAACTGGGAATTCCAATTTCGGTTTTGTTCACACTTTTTCCCCAGAGTTATGGCCCTTTACTGGACTTTGTGTAGCGTCCATAACAAACATGCTCTATATCCATGTAACTGGATTCCCATCGCAATTTGTGATGCGTTTTCCAATTTCTGCAAAGCAATTTACAATGAAAAAAGATGTATTGGTAGGGAATGCTATACAAAATCTACTCTGACCTCTGGCTGTGGATGTCTTTATTATTGGATATTGTTGTCTTATGTCGCAGTGATATCACAGGTTGGGGGGAAATGTTTTGTCTATTAATTATACCCCCTGCAACGCGGTTGTGGAGAAGGGGGTTTATACTCCAAATCAGCTTGCCTGTGGACATAAATTTGTCTGGAGTTTTTCTCAGATGTTTTCTGATCATTTTCCGTGGAAGTTGGCACAGACATCAACAACATGAGGACCTGCGATTATGACATCTGTCAGACTTTTTTATGGTGGCGTTACATCCCCATTTTTCGACTTAGAAAATCTTGCAAAATGTATAATTTTGTCCGAGCTTTTATTCCTACATTTTTAGCTCAACTTTATTTTGTAAAGTTTGAGCTATTTGCCATGGCTTGGTATCTGTCATCCGTGTGTGTGTGCGTGACTCGTCAACAATTTCCTTTAGCACTGGCTACAGGTCGTACCTTTGGTCGGATCATTATGAAATTTGTCATGCCTGTTGACATTGACATGTAGATGGGAACGAGTCATTTTGGGGTCATTCGGAAAAAAAACATTTAAAAATTTAAAATTTCAATCCATTAGCACAGGATACAAGTCGTACTGTTCGTCTGATCATCATGAAATTTGTCATCGATGTTGTAACTGGAGATGGGAACGAGTCATTTTGGGGTCGTTCGGCCAAAAAATATGGCCGCCAGCAGCCATCTGGGATTTTACTCTTTGCATGACTAAATCCTTCTGCATGGGCTACAGGTCGTAGCTTTGGTCAGATCTTCATAAAATTTGTCATCAATGTTAATATTGACATGTAGATGGGAACCAGCCATTTTGGGGTCATTGGGCCAAAAAACAGCGGCCATCTTGAATTTCAAATTTCAATCCATTAGCACGGGCTACAGGTACTACTGTTTGTCTGATCATCATGAAATTTATCATCGATGTTAATATTGACATGTAGATGGGAACGAGTCATTTTGGGGTCGTTCGGCCAAAAAACATGGCCGCCAGCAGCCATCTTGGATTTTACTCTGCATGACTAAATCCTTTGGCATGGGCTACAGGTCGTAGTACCTTTGGTTGGATCATTATGAGATTTGTCATGGCTGTTGACATTGACATCTAGATGAGAACGAGTAATTTTTGTGTCATTCGGCAAAAAAACATGGCCGCCAGCGGCCATCTTGAATTTCAAATTTCAATCCATTAGCACGGGCTACAGGTCGTACTGTTCGTCTGATCATCATGATATTTGTCATCGATGTTAACAATGACATGTAGATGGGAACGAGTCATTTTGGGGTCATTGGGCCAAAAAACATTGCCGGCAGCAGCCATCTTGGATTTTACTCTTTGCATGAATAAATCCTTGGGCACAGGCTACAGGTCCTACCTTTGGTCGGATCATTATGAAATATGTCACAGCTGTTGACATTAATAAGTAGATGGGAACGAGTCATTTTGGGGCCATTCGGCAAAAAAACATCGCCGCCAGTGGCCATATTGGATTTAAAAATTTAATCCATTGGCACGGGCTACAGGTCATACTGTTCTTCTGATCATCATGAAATTTGTCGTGGGTGTTAATATTGACATGTAGATGGGAATGAGTCATTTTGGGGTCTTTCGGCCAAAAAACATGTCCGCCAGTAGCCAACTTGGATTTTACTCTTTGCATGACTAAATAATTTGGCACGGGCTACAGGTCGTAGCTTTGGTCGGATCATCATGAAATTAGTCATGGATGTTAACAATGACATGTAGATGGGAACGAGTCATTTTGCGGTCATTCAGCCAAAAAACATGGCCGCCAGCAGCCATCTGGGAATTTACTCTTTACATGACTAAATTCTTTGACACAGGCTACAGGTCATATGATCTTTTGTCGGATCATCATGAAATTTGTGATAGATGTCAATGACATGTAGATGGGAATTTAAGTCATTTTGTGGTCATTTGGCAAAAAAAACATGGCTGCCAGCGGCCATCTTGGATTTCACTCTTTGCATAACTAGGCCTTTCAACTTTCCACATTCCTAATCACTCCATTGACATTATGACATAACACATGAAATTATTCCCTTTCCAAGTTGAGCTGCAGTGTCATTGTCACTTTTATTATATTTAGCCATAGCATAGTATGATAAAGATAGTGACCACTCGTCGTCTGTCTGTGTGTCCATGGACATTTATGCATGGTGCGATAACTCAAACATTTTCTATCTGATCGGAATTTTACATATGAATGTCTGAGCCCAAAAGACAGATCAAGTTCGAATATGGGTTTGATGTGACTATTTTTAACTGAGTTATGGCCCTTTTTCTAAAAAATATTCACTCTATATTAAAAAACAAAACAAAATTTCTTAGATTGAATTCCTTCCTCAATTTATCAAAAAAAAAAACCCACAAAAATAATCAATAAATAAATAAAAAAAAAAATATATATTTTGTTTAAATAATTAAACAAATTTTTTTCTTCCAAAGTTACCAAAATTTAAAAACTAACACCATTATAACTCTGCCAAGGGTACCCGAGTCAGCACATCAAATTTTGTTTAAATCAGAACAAAATACATGTATTGTGTTGTGTACTGGTTAATTTGTTTTGAGCGACATTAAACCCAAATCACCAATTCCATCCCATGCCTTTAGACTACTGTAGCCATTAATACATAATGGCTATATTATTTTCTGATGTCTCTTATGCCAATGTGTAGATAAAGTTATTGTATCTAATTTAAAAAAAACAGTTTCAACAATTCACATCACATGTAGACTAGATCATCACTCTACTGATGGTCTGATGTTATTATACAAAAAATGTAAATATTATTTGTTTAATAGTGACACCAGTCTTCAGCATAAACTATGCCTGTGATTTGTTGACTACTGTAGCCATTAATACATAATGGCTATATTATTTTCTGATGTCTCTTATGCCAATGTGTAGATAAAGTTATTGTATCTAATTTAAAAAAAACAGTTTCAACAATTCACATCACATGTAGACTAGATCATCACTCTACAGATGGTCTGATGTTATTATACAAAAAATGTAAATGTTATTTGTTTAATAGTGATACCAGTCTTCAGCATAAACTATGCCTGTGATTTGTTGACCGCTTTGGTGTATAAATAATTCATACCATATTACCAATGGGTCAGCAGTGAGGTATCTTATCTTGATGGCGGTTGTTGGTAGAATATGATACATTGTAAACTTAAATTGGAATCTCTTGACCAAGTATTCCATGGTCACCTTTTCACATTTAACCCAAGGCTGGGGTTGTGCAGCGCATTGCAGATCCTGTTCCAGTGCATTCTCTTACATAAGGTACATGTAAATGTGATTGACCCATAAATTCCTATAAGTTGTGTTATGTACATGTATGGTCTATAAGAGTACATAACAGTATACTCTATAAATCAACATCAACACTCTCATTTATGTTTCCGATCATAGTAATTTACTATCGCCAAGGAATAGGTTAACATCTGCCGATCATGATCGGCCTCTCATTTGCTCAATAGGTTTTATGATTGGGGTTAGGGTTTTGTACCTGCAATGGGAATCTGTTATTTTATTATTTTAACTAAATGTTTCCTGATATGTGAACCATCTTATTGTTTTAAAAAGGGGGGTATCCTTAGTCCCATTGGGACAGTCACACCTCTAATGTTTACAAGAGTTACGGCCCTTGTTTGAGTTAGAAATTTGTGTCGGACCGAAAGAATATTTAAGCTTGTAACTCGGGGTGTTAATTATAGGGTGTTCTTGTATGTTGAGCATAGTTTGGTGGTGGAAACGATCCCCACGTACCAGTTTCATATTTGCCAGTTACAACCATTCTTTGACTTGGAAATTTGTGATTGAGGATTTAGAGGGTTCGGAGGTATATAGTGGAGACCTTCGTTTGACCCCCGTCCTTCACAGTGCAAGTTTTGTCTGCACTCTTTTCGGAGTTATGGCCCTTTGCCAGAGTTATGACCTTGTGTTAGACTGAGAGAAGTGCCCCATTATTACTTTATTTTCGCTCTAAATATAGGCAACATTGAGCGTTCCCTGTCTTATATTCCACTATAGTACAAGAAATATCAATCATGCCGCCATTATACTGAACAAATGACATAAATATTTTGATACATGTGTAGCATGCCTTTAAATCCGACAAGAGTACATGTACATGTAAATTATTATTCATGATTTTCATTAACTCATTTTCAACACTTCTGACTTGCTGTAGAAATTCTAAAGCATTTGCCTAAAGTGATATCTTATCAGTTGTATGTATGTCAATTACTGCTACTGCAAATGAGAATTATGAATATTGAATTGCAATTTGATTTAATTCCTGGCGGTAGTTTACCTTTTATTGTGAAAATATCACAGAATATATAACAACACTAGTCACTATAGTCTACACACTGCAAGGTGAGTGAAATTATGAATTATGTATTTCTATCAACTGGTGACTGAAATACCGGTATGAGTTTGTGCTATAAATTAGTACACAAGCACTTGAACATGAAATCGTGTGAGACTGGTTGAATTGACCTGTGATATGATGGATCACATCCATCCTCAAGCTACTTTTGCCATTTAACCCTTTCATACTGGTGCAGCATTAAAGATAATGTGCCTGTGCACACTCATATACATGTATAAATATATGCATGTCTCTCATGGTGAGCCTCGCATATAAAAGTTCACTGGTTTACAATGTTAAGGCAAATGTTGTTAGGCCAATGTCTTTTCTTATATACGCGAGGCTCCCAATGGGAGACTCCTATATATATAAGTGTGCATTGGACCAAGTTTTTCGCAAAATTTCATTGAGCTCTAGTCATGATAAGGTTAATGGCATTTTTCTGATGTGCAGGGGTAGACATGCTTGAGACCCCGTCACAGTTTAATTCACACCAGTTTCTCAGCTTCTGTTATTTTACGGAGTTCGAACTCATAGTCCTGATATGTGTACATGTACTTGTAGATGGTGATTTATGAGCTGAGTTTAGAACCACATATTTGGTGGGAGGGGTTCTGGTTCTGACCCCCCTAACTTTGGTTTTCAGTGGAAAATCTGTTGTAAGTAGACTAACAAATGGCCACATTTAGAATATTTCTAACTTTATGAACTTGAGGTACCAGTTACAAAATGATTCAATCATGTGAGATTGAAGCCACAGGAACATCCATGTTGGTCGGTTGATAAAGGTTTATCGTCATTTCAGCCGCTATGCCATGTCACAATATCAGTTTTACTGGTTGAATGACCACATGAATAGTTAATCGCTCCACCCCACCAAACGGGCACCCATGTTCAGCTTTGGTTCGTTAATTAAGCTAGCTTATGTTCATATTAAATATTAAACAAAACAAAAGACATCAATGATTGTATGACGTTTATATAAATATGAGAATGTTGCACATCGACTGATTTGTGACAGCCGATTACGACAATAATGCTTTAGGCCCACCGATCTACTGTGCGACATTCGTGCTATCCAAAATTCAAAATCCAAGGGTCGTATTACTTAAAAATTGGTGACGTCACAAAATCAGATATAGCCTATATACGACCCAAAGCGTCTTTGGTTCGTTATTACTTAAAAATTGGTGACGCCACAAAATCAAAAGCGTCATTGGTTCGTTATTAAATTGCGATTACATAAGCCAACATTAGCTTAGATGAACAAAATTAAACGCGTATTTTCAGGAAAATAGCCTGACATCTTCATGCTAAGTGTTGAGTTGTCTAATTGTGTTGTTTTCAAGCCTGTTCTTGTGAAAATAAGCACAATAGGGCTTATATCATATTGTTTATATGCTTATTTCCACGAGTACTGGCTCACATCTGCATAGTAAGTCTTGAGTTGGTTTATTTGTGTTTTCCACATTGTTTTAAACAGCCAGTTCCCCTGAAAACCCGCACTTTATCTGCTTATAAAGAATTTATTTTAGGTAGATAATCTGCTTAGAATAACTCATTTTGAGTCGATAATGTGCTGAACATTAGAGCAATTTAGTCACAATATCGATGCCTAATGGGGCGACTCTAAGCAGATAATATGCGGGCAATGACACATATAGGCCAATCCACGACTTTTCAGGTGTACGCTCTTTAATATGTGTTTTCACTGTGGCCCACGCACCATAAGACTAAATCACGGCTATGACTCCATTATTTGCTTATTTGAGAATCAAATAATCACAATATGTACCTATTTCACATTATAGGTCGATTATGTGCGTATTTTTAAGAGGGTATGTTAGTTTTAAAAACCGTGTTTTAGGTCAATCTAGAGCTTATATATATTAAATTGCGATTAAATAAGCCAATGTTAGCTTATATGAACAAAATTAAATGCGTATTTTCAGGAAAATAGCCTGACATCTTCATGGTATGTGTTGAGTTGTTTAATTGTATTGTTTTCAGGTCTGTTCTTGTGAAAATAAGCACAATACGGGCTTATATCATATTGTTAGATGCTTATTTCCACGAGAACTGGCTCACATCTGCATAGTAAGTCTTGAGTTGGTTTATTTGTGTTGTTTTCCAAACTGTTTGGAACAGCCACATTGTCCCCTACTTCTGCTGCCACAAACTCGATGAGACCTGGTAGTGGGAATATGTCTGCCAGTTGGAAAGCTACTTCGGCAGCTCTTTTAGAAATACCTGTGGATGATCACAGTTCACAATTGTGTTCACAAGATCAATAAGCAAAGTACTATAGAATGTTTGCTTTAACATGGTCGGTTAACTGTGAAAGGTACTCAATCCATGGTCCCCATATCATCAGATTCTAACAACACCATTAAAAAAAATGCCGTTTCAGTTATCAGAATCGATTATTTGCCCAAAACTAATGCTAATCACAGTCAACTGTAGTATGAAATTACACAAAACGCGTTATTTACCAACATTTTATTCAACGAAATATATAGAGGATATGAAATGACTGTTTCTCTCACATGATATTTATGAAACGAGTCTAAGAATTTTCAGTTTTTCTCGAGCCTCCGGCGAGAGAAAACTGAAAATTCGTGACGAGTTTCATAAATATCATATGAGAGAAACACGAATTACATATTCTATTTATCATATGACACCTATAAATTGATTATGATGTCCAAAACGATGTCACAAATCACTAAATAGCTATATGACATCGGCAGCAAAAGGTTAATGTGACGTCACTTCATTGCACCGGAAGCCCAATTACACCTGGTGAACTAGCAGAAATAATATGCACGCGAAGACATAGTGCGCTATTCTGTTCTCAGTTTGTGACATTATATCGTATGTTTATTAGATAAATACGAATTACATATTCTATTTATCGTATAACAATGTCCAAAACTATATATTTGAAGATTATAATTGCGAGAATTTCGGCATCGCGTTGATTGACGCGCACGAATTTGACCTGCATTTAGTTAGAGATGCGGCTCGGCCCCGGCTGCCATTCAGCCAATCAGAACACACTTTTTGTCAACAAACCAATCAAATTATCGGAAGGTGATATGAACTAGTAATTGATATGAAATTGATTTATGACATACTTTCCATGCAACGTAAATAATGATTGAGTCATATGATAAATATATATATGTGTGCAAGGTCTTTCATCTGACCACTATGCCGGGTCGTTCTATATGCCTTGCATATTATTGGGTAAATTGTTACCATGCGTTGAGTAAAAACATTGCCCAACATTGGTTAAAATTTACCCAACATTCGCGTGGTGCACGAATTGTGTTGGGTAATATTTTACCCAACGCGATTTAGAGTGCATCGCGTAAGAACTGGGATGTTAAGGCTCTACATATAATGATATTGGAAGAGTTATTGTCGTTACCCCGAAAGGGTCTTATTTTTCTGGATTTATGCCTTTTCTGCATTATTTTTGCGTTGCAGTCACATCAAGACGACCAACCTACTATAATACATGGCCAGTCTTGTGGCGGGTGATCGCAAATGCACAACGGTTAATTTGTACTCGTTCAGATAAAAGTTTTGAACTGTACTATGAAACGATCAAAGCTAATATTCTATTTTCGTTGTGTAATAAAAGGCAAACCATTAGTGAGACATATATTGTTATTTAAAAAAAAACTTTCAATGCTTTTCAGTCGACATCAAAATTTGAAACGACTATAACAATATTGTTATTGGGCGCGATGCGGGAAGAGATAGATCATCTTTTAAGTAAAAATAATTCACCTTGCATGAGTATTAAACAAACATTAATTCGCCGCTGATGTACCATCCATCACCCGGCATACGTGTCCCAGAGCCGCTGGATACTTATAAAATAGCCTATCTCAACACTAATAGTATGTATTTACTGAAATAAGTAAGGTTTGGGTCAGGACGTGACCTCTGGCATCACCGCTCTCCATCCGAAGTCAGAAATCGCAAACGTTGAGTTATTTAGTTTACACAATCATGCATTTTAATCACTTGGTTACTATTTCAGTCATTATCAGCAACAATATTCAGAAACTGCTTTTATCTTTTATCATAAAACAAGCTTAGGTTTGCATAATTTTGCCTAATGTTTGAAGGTATCTCCGATCATTACGCCACATGTGGTGTATCTATCTTCTGTGATTTTGATATTGTGTGGTGGACAGGGCGAATGTATTCTTGGAGATGTTTTGTACCTTACTCAATCGTACCGATAGAATCACGTTGATGCCGAAATTGTAAAGTTAACGCCACCGGTGTATACTATGTTTATGAAAATATGATAAATCGTATCGATAGAGTCAGGACAGGCTGAAATTGTAAACTTAAAGTCACTTGTTGTTGAAAATATAAATAATTTGATAGACTGAAAATAATGTGTAACCCATTGGGAGCCCCTAATGTATTCTTGGACATTTTGTTTTGTACCATTACTCAATCGTACCGATATAATCACGTATATGCCGAAATTGTAAAGTTAACGCCACCGGTGTATAATATGTTTATGAAAATATGATAAATCGTATCGATAGAGTCAGGATAGGCTGAAATTGTAAACCTAAAGTCACTTGTTGTTGAAAATATAAATAACTTGATAGACTGAAAATAATGTGTAACCCATTGCGAACCCCCCTGGTGTAGTGAAGTGAATTGTGGGTAGTTTCATTGTGATTCTCCACCATCTTTATTTTCTGGAAGTATCACCAAGATTTCTCCACTCTATTCTCTTAAACTACACCCGAATCGGTCAAATTGTTTTGATAATTCTATCTAAATACATCTTAGCTACTATTCGGATCTGCTGTCCCGGTCTAAAAAGGGATAGTTTGACCAAAACGACTATTGACAAAACTTTGTTTACAAATTGAGCGCACTCGATGACCGGGTTGACCCGTCCACTGACGGTCCAGTCCACGCTGCAAATTTATTATCGAAAACAAATTCAATTTCTTCCATCTAAAACATAATTACGCGCTGGACTCTGTCATTTTAGGAATATATATGTATCCCACGCACATACACCAAGTCTCAGCTTAAAATTTTGAAAAATGACAGTTTTATTGACATAAATCGATTTTAATGGAAAATGCCATGTTAAATTTTATCATTGAAAAACATTCATTTCTTCCATCTAAAACATAATTACGTGCTGTACTCTGTCATTTTATGAATATATAACTATCCCACGCACAAACACCAAGTCTCAGCTTAAAATTTTAAAAAATCACAGTTTTATCGACATAAATCGACTTTAATGGCAAATGCCATGTTAAATAAATTTTAGGGCCCTGCAAATATTTTCTGAGCTGTTCCATATTGGGCACTAGAGTCCATATTTGACCGGTTACACCTGATAATTGTGCGACAGTACAGTCGCGTTACTTTATACATCAACATTGGTCATTATCACCCGACAAATTTATTTTGGTCTATCGTATCAACCGCTATTTTGTCCCGCGTAGCCTGATTAAGTGTCAACATTGGTCTTTATCGCTCCACTAATTTGTATCATTTCATCGGTATGAATTCCATATCCAATTATCCACATATAACCAACCCAACCTCTAATCCGGGTCCAATTTATTTATTTCTTTCATCGGTATAGTCACGTTACGTAATATTTTATCGCGTGATACTTGTACTTATATGTCTATGGTATTACTACCGTATACGTATATCAATTGCTATTCCTTTCTATATAATCCTGGTGCCATCTATAGACATAGAGATAATTTCAGACCCCCCCCCCCCCCCCAATTTTATATCATTGCTGCTTTAGTACAGTCGCGATACATTACATGGCAACATCGCTCCACTAATTTATGTCAGTTCATCGGTACAAACCCCTTTTTCTCCGAGTCCATATAACCAACCCAACATCTTATAGAAGTCCATAAATGACTATTCTGGCACTATATAGAGATGACTAAGATTCTGACACCCCCTATTTTATAGCCTTGTTGCAATGTTTAGTAGAGTTGAGATGCATAATATGTCAACATTGGTCATTATCGCTCTATAAATTTATATCGGTTCAACCCTTAGTTCCCTGTATCGCCCACCCCTCCCTGAATTTATTTTTTCATTTGTATTATAGTCTCGTTACGTACACATTTGATCTCTTGTAACTTTTGCTTCAATGCGTCGAGTTCCGCTGCAGAGAATACAAAACTGACAACATTTTGAAATGTTAGCAGGCTTCAAACTCATCTTATCCAAGAAAAACTCTGGTTACATAAGAAATTTGCGTATATGGTGTACGCTCATTTGTTGCGTTAAAAACCAAAGGTCCCAAGTCAAGGTCCAAATCTCCAACACACTGTTGTGAGGTATAACTTCATCTACATACAGTAATGTCCAAAGTAATTGATCACTTAACCACAGCATATTTATGGGTATTTTTTCATGATTTTAAATCCTGAAAAATTACCCATAATTATGCTGTGGTTAAGTGGTCAATTACTTTGGGCATTACTGTAACCAATATAAGGATTTGAGGTTTAATGATAACTCAATCCTCATACAGTAATGTTCAAAGTAATTGACCACTTAAGCACAGCAGAATAATGGGTAATTTATCAGGATTTTAAATGCTGAAAAAAAATACGCATAATTCTGCTGTGGTTAAGTGGTCAATTACTTTGGGCATTACTGTAACCAATATAAGGATTTGAGGTTTAATGATAACTCAATCCTCATACAGTAATGTTCAAAGTAATTGACCACTTAAACACAGCAGAATAATGGGTAATTTATCAGGATTTTAAATGCTGAAAAAATACGCATAATTCTGCTGTGGTTAAGTGGTCAATTACTTTGGGCATTACTGTAACCAATATAAGGATTTGAGGTTTAATGATAACTCAATCCTCATACAGTAATGTTCAAAGTAATTGACCACTTAACCAGAGCAGAATTATTTGTAATTTTTCAGGATTTTAAATCCTGAAAAATTACCAATAAATCTGATGTGGTTAAGTGGTCAATTACTTTGGGCATTACAGTAACCAATATAAGGATGTGAGGTTTAATGAGAACTCCATCCACATAACTAATAAATATGTGTGAAAATTAAAACAAAACAAAATAAATACCATGATGGCGACCAATATGGACTGCCTAATTCTGCTCCAAAACATGTATATTGAATATATGGATGTTTATTGGGGGAAACCGATTATTTCAATGATATTTTCATTAACTGGAATCCAAAACCCGACTTACGGGAGCGTGCTTCGCGCGCGACTGTATCTTAAGCATATGTGCATATTTAATAAGCCAACAATTGGAATCCCAACAGAAGATTGGCGTGGGTCCCTTGTGCGATCTGTCCATCGAAAACTATTTAGACATCTCAAGACACGTAAGACCCAATAACTTAATATACAGAATAGATACATCTATTGCCTGAGTGACTAATATTTATATTTGTTACAATGAGGTCAAATAGTTGCGAAGCCAGCACCACAATTATTTCCCTCCATAGTAAATCTTAAAACAACTTCTAAAGAATTGTTAATTTACCTTATATTTGGTATGGAGCGTCCTTGGTTTACTGGAGTTCAGATTTGTTAACATCACGTCACCAAGTTAATTACTTGCGAAGCCACAGCCATAACTATTTCCCTCCATAGTAATTCTCAAAACAACTTCTTAAGAACAATTGACCAGGTCAGTCGCACAATTATTGGAAGAGCCACGGTCAATCATTTTTTAAAAACCAAATGTTGCATTTAAATTATTGCTTTATTTAACCAAAAAAAAAATTAAATGAGAAAATTAACTTTTACTACTTGCTAAATTTTATCTTTTAATTATTTCATCTAAATTTTAGTATTTACAGTATACTAAGTCCAAGTCTTTATAATCTGTTGAGTGACCCCCACAGTCGTTTACTTTGTTAGTAATAATTTGAAGGATTACTTGTTTAAACGCAATTGTTATCAAAATATTTTATGTATTTTTTATAATTTCTATTTATATGTAATACTATAATCTTGGTGGCGTTACCATTTCTGACTATGGTTTTCTTGTTCCCCCTGGTTAATAGCGGCCGAATGACCCAGCGCGATCATCACACGATAAGCCCCCTATATATTCCGACGCGATCTCGCTGAATGATCATTGGTCTCTACTCACTTCTGTCACTTATAAACCAGTGCTAACGAAGTTACGAAGATGAAGAAGTTTTTAATTCTTGGTTTGGTCGCCATGATGATGGTACAGCTCGTTTACTCGAATTCACGTCTGCGCTAGACTAAGTACAAATACAAAGACAACACATTTGTAGCAGATAGCCGCTGGCTGCTAAAGTTGCTTTATTGGTGACAAGGTGAAAAACAGACATTCCAGCAACGGCCGTCAGAAACATTTGGAAGCAGAAAACTTTTAATTTCCGTGCCAATAGCATGGCTAGTAACTTCATACTGTCTTATATGCTAATGCAGTATATTCATGCAGTTGGTAAATATCTTCTCAAACCAAGATTTTCAAACAACTTGATTGAACTGACAGCCGTTTACAGAAGGCATTCAGGCATTAAAACAGAGATAAAACCACTGTGTGGAGAAAACAACTCTGAAAGCTTTGAATACTCTTGCCTGCATACATGCAGAAAACCAAACATATGCAATTGATGCATTATATGCATATATAAACATGATCAATATGAATCCTACGCGATTAGTTCCAATTCGTAATAATTTGATTCCAGCAAAGCACTGAATTCCAAAATTCAGAAAAAAAATCTACACAATACGTGAGCTCCATTCATTTGAAATATCCACATGTTCTTTTGATTTAAATTAAAAATTGATACGTGCATCTTGCGAGACCAGACCGGCTAAAGTGACCAGAACATTAGCTCACCCGGTAAGCCCGACCACGGCTTACACTCAATCACTCAATAACACTAACCACATGCCTTTAGCATGAGATCCACAATGACAACGACTCAGTTGTACTCATACGTTACGCTTCAGACAAAAGTTTTGTACTATACTGCGAAACGTCCAAAACAAATATTCCCGTAAACAGTGGAGACGATGTCGAGGTTGGTATGCATAACACAGGGCTCACGGAACATTGCAGTTTAAATAATTAATATATGCTTTCTGTGGGAATAAAAGAGTATCATAAACCGATGTCTGGGTAGAATATAATGGGGATTTAATGCAAATCTCTGGATCGAGCAAATGTTAGAGATGTATAACAGTTTCCATGATTGTGAGACTTGATGTGATAGTGAAATTAATAGGTGGTTATCTGGCTGGTCGGCTCAGAACTTGCTCCATCAGCCTGTTTGTGTATTATTGAATTTTATATTGATTATTCAAAAGTATGTCACGTATTGTATTTCAGAAGAAAAAAACATTTATAGCAAAAAATTATAATTTGCCTCGTCCACCCTCCATTTTAAATTATATACGTTATTTCGTTAATTTAGTTCTCGGACATCTGCTTCATACTTTTACGTTTACTCCAGATATTTGCACGGAAATCTACATTCAAAATGTGTCACTTGACCTCCATTTTAAAGGGACCCAAGGCACTCCCGGTGGATATGTTTGGGGGAAAAAACATAAGTCTGTAAAACATCACCACCAAAAGAGAAAAGAAAAATAACTGCAGCCACCATCATTTGTATCACACGAAAATCCTTAAATCAATACGCATAAAACGATATCAAAAGCTCATAATTGCGAACGGACGCGTAAACGCTCTTTATACGAGATGACAATTTGCATTATTGTTAGCCTGACAGAAATTCCAAACGTTTCTATTTTAAAGTCGATATCAGGTCACCAAAAACTCCTACGTGTGATAGTGGCTTATTGAGCGATAACAAGTTGTTTACAGTATGCCATGAACTGACATCTCATAACTAAATGACATGTACGTGCATAGACAAATATGAATGAGATCGAATGTTGGGGTATCACCCCTGTTCAAGTGCTCCTGCTAATATATATTCTACGATGGTGTTGGTCCTGCTGAAGTGCTATGGAAAACTGATGTCATTACGATAAAGTACCGTTATGTTTTCTGATGATTGCAATTTTTGCGGTGCTTGGTTAATCGGAGCGATTTCAGAAACAAAAACAGAAAACGGTGTGTGTATAAAATATTAAAGAACATATCTATTTTTGAGAAAAAATACAATAATGCTTGCGCTGGTGTTTCAAAAACAACGTGAATAACTATTTTGATTATAGTCGATTTTCAACAACTAATACAAACAGTATATTAAAAAAGTTTCGCAATAAATATGTTTTTGAATGCTTGTTATTATACGTATAATGGCTTTTCCTGGATATGTTCAGATTATGAACACCGCGAAAAAGACAAATTAAAAAAAAAAAAAAATTGTTAACAGCATCAGGGGCGCGTGAATAGAAGGTCTACGTTGGGGATGCCCATCATAAAACGTTTATCTGCACCCCATTGAACCAGACAAAAATCCCATGTTCGCGAAATTATATATGCAACAACAACAACAATGGCGGCCGTGTGAGTTTGTTTTCGACGTGGCAGGTTAATCGGACAGAATATAGACCTTAGATATACGCTACAGCCGTTCAATATTGACAATTGAATTTAGATATCAACACTCTACACTATAGTGAGTCTTCAAGTTAGTAATTTGCCCCCAGACAGAAACTTTATTACTCGAAAGTTGAGTCTCATATCGTCGTGTTATCAGCTATAGTGATGCCACCAAAACGCGATCTGACAAGTTCAACGTCCAGTAACGACGATAGTTTGAACAAGGGTACGCTACCAAACGTTACTAATACCAAATTCAAATCTAATGTTCCACACAAAAATCAAAAAACTGCAGATTCAGGTCAGACATCGATGAAAAACTTTGCTTCTGATAAACAGGTGAAATCATCCACACACATTGATCCAGCAGAAAAGCAAATTGCTGAACACCTCAAAGAGATGAACATGAAATTGGACAATGTTGTTACTAAACAAGATTTGGAAGCTGCTATTTTCCCACCAATTGGTAACAACTGAAACTGTTAATTCACTTATTGACAATGTTAAAACAGAATTTGAAACTAAAATAAATACACTGGAATCCAAACATGAAAGTGAAATATTTGATATGAACAAAAAGTATGATGAGACGAAGAAAGAAATTGAAACTATCAGACAAAAAGACAGCGAAAGAGATGAAAACACAACAAGACTAGAAAAGGAAGTAGTAGCACTAAAACAGAAGTGAATAACTTGGAACAGCATACTAGACAAGAGAGTGTGAGGATATATGGAATCGGGGGAGACTGTTCTCAGGAGAAAATTGAAGACTGTATTGATAAAGTGGTTGATGTGTGCAATAAAAACCTGAACCTCAAAATTGTAACTAAAGATGTGAGCACACAGACTGGGAGCACCTACAAAAGATCAAAACAGACCAATGATTGTGAAGTTTGTAAATAGAATGGACAAACTGGATGTTATGAAGGTTAGAAGAATGCTTAAGGGAAGTGGCATAGTTATGAAGGAGGACTTAACACTCAAAAACAACATCCTTCTAAAGAAGGCACAAGATAATGGACAAGTGGAAGATGCCTGGTCAACTGGAGGAAAAGTTATGGTTAAATATGCTGCAAATGGCAGAATTAAGCACATAAAGGCAGCAACAGATATATGAATATCATTATTCACCACAACAAGATGGTTTGTATGTGGAACTTGTTGGAAATATATATCTACAACTATATACTACTCACTAATGACTTAAACTGCATATGATTAAAATTACCCATACTTTATATATCTATATTAAATGCAGAGGCAACCTGGCAATATTATCACTGCAATACACAACATCCACTTCCATTCATGATTACAGTGAAGTGAACATTGACTAAAGATCACCATGTTCGAAAATGAATCAATTTATTGAGCTATAAATTTCTGCTAAACTTGCAACTCATTTCTCATCGTTTATATGAGCAAAATGCATAATTAGCTCTGACATTTTGCACAAAATAAAGCAGTCTATGTCCATTATGTCACAATGGCATATATCTCAGTATCCTTTTTTTAATTCCTGCAACCTGAGCAGTAAAGATGAATACTAGACTTGTTTATTTTATGTTTCCCCACCAATCCACTCAAATATATCTTCTGAAAAAAATGTATAACATATGCATATGTAATGTTTATCCATGAGTATGTCTTTTGTGTGTGTATATGTGGGCATATGTGTGTATATATGTATATGTATGTACCACTTAATATTTCATAATATGTACTAAATATAAAATAAATACTAAATACTAAAATATTATGAATGACATAAGTGTATAATGCTAGAAGGTTATTAACTAGTGATGACAACCCACCTCACATACCCACAGTCCCCCATCAACTGAATTTTTTTGTAAAATGTTGTATTGAATTACATGTAGTCAAAAAACGGCCCATGTCCAGACTAACTAAGATTTAATTTCATCAGTGTACAAGAATGCACTTCTAGACCAAAATATTCAAAGCAACCTTATAAATAAATCATGTTATAATTACTATATAAAAATGGTTTTAAATAAATCATATTATAATTAATATATAAAAATGGTTTCAAATAAATCATGTTATAATTATCATACAAATATGGTTTTAAATAAATCATGTTATAATTACTATATAAAATGTTATAAATCAATTAGTGATGATTATCTATTGGAATACTAACGTATTATGAACAAAGTGTGTGTGTGTGGGGGTTGTATAATACTAGTCAGTTAGAATTAACTAGTGGTGATAACCCACCCACCACACCACACCACACCACAAAACCACCCATCCACAGAAGTATATTTTTGAAGTGATGTTTTGAACTATAAGTTGTCAAACTTTAGATCCAGGATAAATCCTAGAATATTAGGCATGGTGTAGAGTTGTATATTTACATTGTTGTATAGTGGTAACCATCCATATTATAAAAATACGAAATGTCAGTGTATTATTCATGAATATCATGCTAATATGTCATAAATTGACTAGTCACTACAATCCACACTTCCCACAATCAACTATCCACAAAAAAAAAGCTAAATATAATGAACTCTATAGTAAACATATTTTACTTCCATTAGATGTGCCACATGTGCAGACTAAGTATCATATACTACACTAGACTAAATTGAATAAATAATAAATATATCATTAAAATAATGTATGTAAACAAATTACTCAATATCAATCAGTATATACTTCTTATCAAACTTATTTTGTTTTGTTTATATATACTCCCTGTTAAAAAAAACGAACAAGGAAGGAACAAAACAAAAATACTAAACAAAACAAAATAAAAAGCCCTCACTGAACACTAAATCACCCTTGACACCAAATGTGTCACATCATGAATTATGATGCCCATAAATAATTACTAAACTAAAAATCATATTTTACAAATGAAACTAGAGACTAGCAGTAATATAATATCACTTGACCTACTCCACTTAAACCATACTGTACCCCTTCAAACCCCACCCAGAATGGCCAGCATTTGTTTTCACTATATCAATCTCAGGAAACCGGGGCTGTGTTTTATTCTTGGTTACCTATAGCTCCATATGCTCACCAGAAATGTGCCTGTTGTATTTTATCCGTGTGCAAATATACGCATAGGATATCGTACCCAATGGATGAAGCTCATGGTATCCAAATGGAATCTGCAATCCGATGTCCAATTTACGAAAATCGAAAAACAATAACCCACTGACCACAACATGAGAATAACATGTATCCCTTTGGTGAGATAAGCGAGAGGCTGGGCCATATTGTGACTAGGGGTGGTGGGGCTTGTCATACCCCTTCTACCATTGTATACTCGTGATTTGTAACCATATTGATATGAATATATCATACAGCAATTGATTCTTCTTATATTAATGCATACAATATTGTCATACTCGACATATAATCACCACTGTATGAAATAATGTTATAGCTCAACTAATTTTCCTCTCTACATAATGGACTAACCACATCTATGAAGCACGAGCAAATGCATCTACCCGTGATCTCGACCCCGATGAAATCACACAGTAGTGTGTCAAATTTTAAGGTCGGTACTCGTTTGCAAACGACGATATCTCACACATTGCTATTCGTTATATGTGTAGCCATAACACAAGACAGGCTTCTGATCACGAATTGACATAAGTCTTGTATTTTACAGACATTGATATCTGATCGAATCCCATGCATGCTGCACCTCGTGTTAATAATTTGAAGTGCTCTATACATTGCATACATGCTATCGTCGATCACAAATTGAAACCCGCGTATATTCCTTAAAACAATATGTGGTCTTTCGTTAAAAACCATGCAGTTGTGTGTTGTTATGGTCTTCTATAAAGGGCGAGCGACAGGTAAATCTACATGACTATTAACCATGTATTTTGTAAAATGAACGCTCTTTATAATAGCTCTGGCTAGATGATGTTAGTGGTTGGTGTGTGGACTTTGTGAATTATGCTGTTATGACAGGAGGTCGCCAGAGTGACTCACTGCTCTTAATGTGTTCTGTATATACGTACGATATATGCATTTTCTCACTTGTTTTGAATTTCCAATTGTATTAATGGTCATTATAAATTGTCATTGTATATTTGAGACCCCTCGATTGTTCAGCCTTGAGCAGTGGAGACGCGTGTTCGCTGCGTATATGAATGCATGACTACTATCTAATAATATGTTTAACACGGCGTCGATATAGACAAAATAGTAACGTTTTTTATTGATACGAAATAAACTTAATATTGAATTAACGCAAACAATTTCAGAGGTCGATAACTCTATTAGAAATACGAACGTTTCACGCTTGTCGTGAGAGATTACATACTTACATTGAGTTAGTTCCCCTCGATCACAATGCACATAATCGCATCGAAATTAAATCCAACAATGATAAGGTATGGGCTGGTCGAAGGGTCTCAAACTTTATGTTACATACACTATACAACTTGCGTAATATGTTATTTGTTCAAATAGTTTGTCACACACTTTCTAAATTATTGTGGCTTACACAATTAAACAGTCTGATATACTCCAGTCGCGAAAAAATACCAAACAATTATTTATTCATGAGAAAAGGAACTTATAGTATCACTGATGAATACAGCAATGAAATGACTGGTTTGTGCACGGCAATTTACTTAATTGTTGAATTATCTTTGACAAATGTCGATTGCGAGTAATCTAAGTCTGGGCGAGATTCAGGGCTCAACACATTATGACCTAGCTTATAAGCTCGATGAATTAGGCCAGGATGATATAGAAGATACTAACATGGATTTGCTTAATATGAATAGAAACTGTAACTATTACTCTCCTGAACAACTTCAGAACAAATTTGGGGGTAGACAGTATGATAAATAATTTTTTGGGTTGAATTGTGTCGTAGTTTGAATGCAAACTGGGATAAATTAAATAGCCTACTACTAAGTATTCAAAGTAGCCAAAATCTCTTTGATATTATTGCTCTCACAGAATTATTTAAGGTACACGAAACTGAATTTGAGCTAACTGGGTACCATAACCTCGAATTTAAAACTCGTCCAGAAAGGGATGATGGGAGAGGAGGAGTTGGCCTATTCATCCGCGACAGTCTACAGTATATACTGAGGAAAGATTTGTCTATATTTAAACCACACATCATAGAAACTATATTTGTTGAGATAAATCCAGGATGCACAAATTCATACCTAGTTGGATGTATATATAAGCCCAACACTGCACCACGCGCTGACCTTGATACCTTTACGAAAGATATTGAAGGTATTATGGGCGAAATAAATAAATCAAATCTTAAGGCATTTTTAATTGGCGACTTTAATATTGATTTACTCAAATTTGAAACCCACGAAAAAACGGACAATTTCTTAAGTAATATATTTTCCTTTGGTTTCATACCTAGTATAACTAGGCCGACACGACTTACCGAACATTCGGCAACCCTCATAGACCATATATATACCAACAGTGCAACTGCGGGCAGCAAATCTGGTATAATACTCACTGATGTATCGTACCATCTCGCTATCTTCTTTCTCGAACCATCACGAGGCACAGAACCTTCACGTACGCCGGATGGTGACAACATAAAACCATATCGAGTCTTTAATGACAAAAAAACTAGAACTTTCAAAAATATATTAAAAAATTGTAACTTTCAGCCAGTCTTAAACTGTAAATCAGTGAACGAGTCATATGATATGTTCTTGGAACTATATATGGATGCCTTTGAAAAAGAATTCCCGTTGACAAATAGGAAAGTCCCCAAAAAGTACATCAAACGAGAACCATGGATTACAAATGGAATTCTTAAATCCTCTCTGGAAATAAATAAACTCTATATAAAAAACTTGAAGACACCAACAGAAGTAAACAAAAACAGATATAAGTCGTACTACCAGACGTACAGAAGCACAATAAGACTAAGCAAGAAAACGTACTATTGTGATATATTGGAACAAAACAAGAGAGATATAAAGGCTACCTGGAGGATATTGAATGGAGCGATCAATAAAACTTCTAATGCAAACTCAATTCCTTCTATATTTGTAGATAACCAGATAAAAATCACTCATAAAACCGATATAGCAGAAAAGTTTAATGATTATTTTTCAAGTATTGGTCAACAAACAAGTGAAAGAGTCATACACGAACATAGTGCAAATTACTCAGATTATCTTCTTTACAGGGAAACAGATGTATTAAAATTAGCCCCCACTAATGAACAAGAAATCATACTGACTTGCCTAAATTTTAAAAGCAAAAATAGCAAAGACGTGCATGGTTTAACGAGTAAGATAATGAAGGCAACGGTAGAAGAGATAGCAATCGCCCTGAAACATATATTCAATTTATCACTCAAATATGGCATATTTCCCCAAAAAATGAAATTGTCCCGAGTTGTCCCGATCTACAAAAGCGGTAATAAGGATGAATTCAGTAATTATAGACCCATTAGTATATTGCCTTGTTTCTCAAAAATATTGGAAAAAATAATGTCTAAAAGATTGGTAGATTTCTTAAATGATAACGATACCCTGTATGAACATCAGTATGGTTTCAGAAAAAGTCACTCAACAATACATCCCGTTATGCACTTACTTGAAGATGTAGTCGAACAAAATGATGAACCCACTCGAGACTCCACCTTAGCCATTTTCATTGACCTTTCAAAAGCTTTTGATACAATTAGTCATGATATCCTACTAAGTAAAATGGATTACTATGGAATACGTGGCATTGCGAATGATTGGTTCAGAGACTATCTGTCCGAAAGACGACAGTTTACTGACTTCAATGGTAGTATTTCTAGTCTTAAGGGTATACTCAACGGAGTGCCCCAGGGCTCCATACTCGGTCCGACAATTTTCCTCATTTACGTGAATGATATGTCTGCTGCAACTTCATTGAAATTGTTATCATTCGCCGATGATACTACGCTATACACATCCGGCAATAACGGCCATCTTATTGAAAACATCGTGAACAATGAGCTAAAAGATGTCTACAAATGGTGTTGTTGTAACTGCCTATCCATAAACAAAACTAAAAGTAAATATATGCTTCTTCATCCAAAAAACAATGACGACAAATGGAATTTTCTAAAGATATACATAAACGACGTAGAACTCAAGCGTGTTGGAAACAAAAGTGATGAAACATCCCTAAATTTTCTCGGAATTACAATCGATGAAAACCTCACGTTTAAAGACCATACCTCGGCGGTATGTTCTAAAATGGCAAGAGCCCTATATGGTATGAACAAGGTGAGGAAATTTTTCCCAGGAGATGCCCTTCGAACGCTATAGTATGCCTTAATTCAAAGCCGTCTTGTCTATGGAATTCAAATTTGGGGGCACTCAGTATCATCCAATAAGGCCTTCCTACTACAAAAGAGAGCTATCAGAACAATAAGCTATGCCAAATACAACAGCCACACTGAACCCTTATTCAAACAAAGAAATATTTTGAAATTCAGAGATTTGCATGCCTGTCATGTTAGTCTGTTTATGTATGATTGGACACATTTTAACCTACCGGCATCATTTCTAACAGCATTTGACAACAAGATATCAATCACCAGACAATCTGGATGCATTAGGGAAATTAAATCACGAACGAAATTCTCAGAGGTTTTACCTAAACATTCATTCCCAAGATTATGGAATGAAACTGACAAAAAAATAAAATCAATTGAAAGCCGACAAAACTTTAAATATCAATTGAAGGTCAATGTTATCAATGCCTATGATGCAAACTTTAAATGTAAAAACAAAACTTGCAGAGAATGTTTTCCTCCCAAAAGCTCATAATTAAACTACATATACTTAACTCCCGAGTAACAAGCCAGCCCCCTCCCCGGTCGTGAGTGCTGATTACCCTGAAAACTCGCCCTTATTGGACCCTGCTAACACGATTTAAATATCACATACGCATTATCATTGTTACTTAAGCAGGGTCCAACTTACTATTAGAAAGTGTTCTTTAAATTGCCGTGCACACGCATACATAGCCATAACTATACGGTACAATGTACTTAATACAATATTTTGATATTATAAATTACAGTATTTTCTTATTAGCACATCAACTTGAGATTATGCCATTGATATATTAGTTATTATATTTGACAACGGGGGTGACAGGAAGACAGCCAATCCTGGTTATGCCACTCCCACACAATAATTACAGTTGATTTTTTGATATATTATTGTTGATTTGTTGTAAACTATTTATTGTGTGAATAAAACATCTACATTACTTGGGTTGGAATTTCCATCTTGTGTATCTCAAGCTTTCAAACTGTTGGAAATTTTCAACCGGAACCTGGCACCCCCCTCAGGCTGGCAATTTTCCAACAGAATGGCCATATTAGTCCAACATATTGATAAAAAGTAGGAAAATGTGGGACTGTCAATAACAACAATTTTACCTCTAAGCACTGGTAGTGAAATTAAACTGTGAAAACAATTTCAACCTATTTTTGGTGTGAAATTTCCAAGTGATGAAATAATTTATTAAAGTTGTCGCATCGTCCCTGTCGTGGGAATCCGGATAGGGCACGGGTCCGGTCCTCATATATTGGACTGCATGTTTAATAATGATTGATAACATATTCACTTGTCTATAACATAGGCGGCGGGAGGGTGGTGTTTTCAACTTTGGGTCAACCTCTTCAATATTTTATGGCTAACACATGAGTTGGAAATATCATACTAAATAATAAGTTGGATTTGTTCTTATGGTTTGATTTTACAATAAAATTTTAGTGTCAATATTGGCCATCAGCTGAAACATTTCCAACTTTAGGCTGTGAAATGTTTCATCCCACCTATGGTTGGAAACAACACGGACTTGCGACAATTGCAGCGAAATTGGGTCTGGTGCAAGGTGGGGGGGGGGGGTGTGAAGTTGGAAATTCTATAGTAGACAACCCCAAACGGAGACCCTCTATAGCTACATTGCATTGTATATCCATGTATTCATGCAGAATACAGAAGTCGGGCACACAAAACATCTGAATTGAGAAATGTTTAACATAATTTGTTTGTCATTAATTTTGTCACTACTATATGGTTCATATTTGAAGGGATGCAAGTCAAGTTCGAATTTGTTTTCGGTTCGATGATTTTGACAGCGTTATGCCCCTTTTGCGACTTATAAATATTAATTATTGGATTACCGTACACGGCAACTAGAGCAATATTCTATCGAACTGTTTTTAATTATGGTTCGTATTTTCAGAAAACATATGTCGAGTTTGGTCACAGTTCCAATTTTTTGACAGAATTATGCCTCTTTTTACTTAGAAATCACAATCGTGGTGTTGTCCTGTTGATACTCTAAGCATTATTCAACATAATTCTTTATATTTGGTTATGGTTCACATTTGAGAAGTCGCCATTTAAGTCGTAATTGGTCACAATCAGATAATTTTTAATAGTAAAGGTAAAGTTGAAATCAAAGTTTGTCAGAAGATTTTTGACAGAATTAGATTTTTTGTTGGAAAACAAAGCCAACGCCATACAAAGCCACCTGCTACATTTTGTATTTACCTGAAACTAGCGTTCAGATAAGACGATAACCAAATGTGTAATATTTCGTAAATTTTCTTTGTTTTATTAAGCAACATGCCGATAACAAACGAATACACATATTCAGTAACGCCAAAGTTTTTCGCTCTACAGTGCGCAGTATGTAGGTAATCATCTGTAAGGAATTGTATGAACACTTATCCTGCAATATTGCCAGTTCCGGGAAAGCAGCATTCACACACTGGGAAATTTGTCTGATATTTTGTGCAGGCATTTCGTCACAGAAACCAGTATGGTGCGTTTGTTTTCTAGCACAGTATAGCTTACTGTATCGAAATACCTATAAACCAAATAAACATAAATGTTATGCCAGGCAAATTTGCGAGTGTGTGAACGGTTGGACGCGGCCTTAGAAATGTGTTCAGGTGTTCGTGCAATGTCACATATTCTTCATTTGAAAGGCGTTCAGATGTTCGTACAATGTCTCATATTCTTCATTTGAAATGTGTTCAGATGTTCGTGCAATGTCTCATATTCTTCATTAGAAAGGTGTTCAGATGTTCGTACAATGTCTAATATTCTTCATTAGAAAGGCGATGAGATGTTCGTGCAATGACTCTCATTCTTCATTAGAAAGATGTTCAGATATTCGTGCAATGTCTCACATTTTTCATTGCAGAAACTCTCAGATGTGGAGGCTCCAGTATAGGTAAGTAAATTGTATGCTTACCATAGACAATGTTGCCAACATTCATTTGAATAGAGAGGTTTCGAATAATCATAACAGTTAGGAACATGTTAAGTAGTGGGTTTACAATGTAGTTCCCTAAGGAAATGTCAGGTAATAAGTTCAACAAACAGCCATATACCGCTTGTTGAATTGACTATCTTAACAATTCCCACCAATGCATAGGTATAATTCTGCACTTGCATTACCTTTTCGTCTGTTTGTCTTCTGCTCATTTTCTCGAGCGCCCCTCCAAATGAATAATAGACCATTTCAGTATATAATTTGATAATTGAATGGGAGACTCCACTTAGTAAAGACAGGATTATCTACATCCACATCCATGACTTATTATGTGTATCTAAAACGTAGCTTAAAAGAAGAGTTACATAAACAATTTATACACCGAAATTAGAACCAACATAGCACCATAGTTGGTCGTCAACTCCGTGATGATAGATCCAGACATATTGTACTCGATACCAATTTTTAGCAAATAATTAACGCAACGACATTCCTAGATACGATTTTGCTGGATATTTCGTCTGGAAGTCAGTTATCTGGCTATTCGGTCCATTCAAGAAACATCCGACCAAAAAGCAGAGATGTGTCGATTACATGCCCCATGCCTGACCAACACATCCCGGTCTCGCCAGACTTATAGCGAGCCCGAAACGAGACCCCGCAGGGGTCTCGTTCGCGAGCGATAAGCATATACGTGTATGCGAGATCTACCCTATACTATTCGATGTTTTGGCGGGAAATCTATAAATAGACTATATATATAGTATATATGGTAATTGATTACTAAATATAGATGTCGGAGACCCACGAACCTACTTCGTGATGTTGTCGGAGACCCACTAACCTACTTCGTGATGTTCTCGGTTTTCCGAAGTTCTATGTCGCTGACCAATCAAAATTAACATTACTGATCAATTACCAATCAAAATTAACGTTACTTATTAATTACTATGGTTGACTTTGACTCCATTTCCATTGCTTGAGTTCCACCTCGAATTTCTTAATAATTAGCATAACTGATTACAGTGGCCAGGAGCAAATATAAATGTCTTTTTCAGCAAAGGTGAGTTATACTCCATTACATAGTAAATACCATGAACATGAATGGCGAAACATATTGTAAATTTGCCTACGATATGTTTCATAAAATTTATTAAAAACGTCAAAACTACAATTTACAAAAGACGAAAAGTGCTGAAATTCGGAAACGGGAATTGTAAAAGTTTTGTCTACATATTTCATTCAATTATTAAAACTGTTTGCCTCAAAACACAATTCTAGTTTTCATCTTGGACATTTGGAGCTTGGCTTTAAATTTCTATCGATGTTTTCGCCTAGAACATTGATGGAGGATTGTCAAAGCTCGAAGGCTTCGAAGCCGACAAACCAAAATTAAAACTTCAGAGCGATACACTTTCAGCTGTTTCCCTTTAAATTTAAAATGAACGGTTGCCAAGGAAATCCATTGTATACTGCTCGTCGTAACATCGGCGAGAAAAAAAATAGTTCCCAACATTTTAATCATTTGAGTCATTATATTCACAAAAGAAAGACGGAATATAAATTATGTGATTATAATTATTGATGACTGGTTGACAATTTATGTATTTGTATAACGAGCGAATGAAATTATGAGTTTGTTTTGAATTAGGCTAGTAGTAATTGTACGCAAAAATAGTCCGGTGATAACATTACAAAAAATTCTAAATAATGGGTGCTGAATACGTGTACGATAATCGGATCAGTTAATAACAATAGAAAGAACATCCATAGTTGCCCAGACGGAGTATATGCATAGCACCGAGGTAAGCATTATGTGCCGAGTTACGAATACCAGTTGAACAACATATTTGATAGCAAATTTTAGACAGAGAAGTCACAAGCCTTGACAAGGTCACGGTGTTCAAAATCAAAGGTGCAAAGGTTGCCGACCATTTTCGCACAAAAAATCACAAATGCCTTCGTTTCTCACGATGAACTAGATATAATATTTGATGCAAAATAGCATGACAATATGAAAATCGGTATTAAAACAGAAGTTTATCAAACTTTAATCATATTGACATTATTGTTGGAAATTAATATATTCTTAATTTCGCGGCATCTGTATATAATATAGTGTATTCTGTGTCTGTTGATATTTCACAAATTTTCAGTGCAGGAACAAATTCTGGTTATAGACAACAATGGTCCAGGTGCTACCACGACCGCATAACTTTACAGTGTACCACGCTGGACAAAACAAGTGTCTATTGGCACCGCGGTGTATTTGCCGTTCGGCCGCTGTGTCAGAGTTAGTAACTGCAGTTGAGCACCGCGGCCGAACAGCAAGTACACTGCGGCCAAACGGCAAGTTCACTGCGGCCAAAAGTCAACTACCCTCGCGGTCGAATGGCATGTACACCGTGGTTAGATTTCTCGTTTGTATTGTCTTTTTTCAGTTTGATGAAAATACACCGTGGCAACTACACCATGCCGAATGGCAATTACACCTCGGCCCAACTGTAGTTAGCTGGTGGAGCCACGGTGTAGTTGCATTTCGGCCGCGGTGGCAACACTCACCGCAGTTAAGTGGACACTTGTTTTGTCCAGCAAGGTACATCTACGGTATAAGTTATATAACCATGTAGTGACTCAAGTTCAGTTCTTTAACATGCACACCGATGCATATACGCAGTTCTTGAAAAGTACAAAAGATGCGCGAAGGGAAGGGCTTCACAAAATTTATGATTTCATGCAATTCGTATGTAGCAAATTTAGTGGGCGGGGCCAAACTTTAACACTATGGAAACATTTTTGGTACAAGTACATAGTTCCTTCTAACCTAAAGCACAAAAAATCAAGTTTTTCGTATTTCGGCCTACCGGTATGTTGGAATATAATCTAATCGTTGTCAGTTTGGCGAAGCATACATACATGTAGTTAGACATTATACTACACCAGATTTTGATTTTATGGCCATTTTTCGCGGTATGGAGAATATTTGCACCTAATGACCTCAGTGAGATTTTCGCACATTTATCACCAAATGTTCTGTATCTGGTGTGCTCATTTAAGTGCCACTGCAGACGCTACGATTAAAATCGTAAGTGGGGGAAATCGTAGGTGGAGAAATCGTAGCTTGCCCGCAGACGCTACGGTGCTGCGATCTTTGCAGCTACGATTTTCGTGGTATTTACAACATGACCAGTGCGACAGTGGTCATGTGACAGCTACGATCGCGCGCGTTGCCAAAGTCACGCCACGATTTTCCTGGTAAAATCAAACAGTGCTTGATTGCTACGATTTGGCTACGATATTGTCGTGGGCATGCGCATTGGATGCTTCCTCCTGCGATTTTCCCCACTTACGATTTTAATCGCAGCGTGTGCGGTGGCACTAAGTGAGGAACCACTTCACATCGATATCTTAATATCTATTGGTGGATAACTGACTATCGAAAAATACTCGATATCCCGAACAGTTTTAACCTTGTAGCTGCCAACTTGTCGACCACATGTAAATTCATAGCTTCCAGGTACAGGGGGGGGGGGGGGTTATAAAAATCTGCCATTTTATTCAGAAACCCGGGAAGTTCAGTTTAACGAAGCATATGATCTGAAACAGGATTAACAAACATTGTCTATGTCGTTCAGTGCCTGCGCACCGTGGACATTAAAGGCATCTTCTGCTCGATTAATGATTATTTGTTACCCAAATTTCCACCGATTTTGAGACATTTTCAAAATAAGGTACCGCTATTCTCAAAGTAATTGACCAGAAAAATGGGGTGATACCCCGGTCATGACCACGGTGATACCGGTAATAAACGGTAGCGGTATCGAGACGGTCATGGCGGTGGAGTTACGGTATTGGGCGATAATGATACCGCGGTCTTTTAGCGGGCACCGCATTAATTTTGTTGATTACCGCGGTGATTTTCATGGAACTCTTTGAGGGGAGGTATTTGAGCACCGCGGCCGAACGGCAAGTACACTCAGGCACTGCGGCCAAACAGCAAGTTCACTGCAACTGCCCTCGCAGTCTAATGGCATGTACACCGTGGTTAGATTTCTGGTTTGTATTGTCTTTTTTCAGTTTGATGAAAGTACACTGTGGCAACTACATGTACACCATGCTGAATGGCAATTATACCGCTGCCCAACTGTAGTTAGCCGGTGGAGCCGCGGTGTAGTTGCATTTCGGCCGCGGTGGCAACGCTAACCGCTCCGCAGTTTTGTCCAGCAGGGTAGGAACGAGTCATTTTGGGCTCATTCGGCCAAAAAAACAATGGCTGCCAGTGGCCATGTTGGATTTCAAAATTCAATCCATTAGCATGGGCTACAGGCTACATGTATACTGTTTGTCTGATCTGACATCATGAAATTTGTCATTTAGGTTAATATTTCACATCTATATGTTATTAACATATAGATGTGTTTTAAGCCAAACTCATTGCAAAAACAGTCAAAAAGACTTGACAGAAAAATATTATTGAGCCGATGTAGCAAATTTAGTGGGCAGGGCCAAACTTCAACACTGAGGCCTTTTAGGCCCATTTAGTTCCTTCTAACCTAAACATTGACATGCAGAAGGGAAACGAGTCATTTTGGGGTCAATCGTCAATAAAACATGGCCGCTGGCAGCCATCTTGGATTTTGCTCTTTGCATGACTAAATTGTTTGGCGTCGGCTACATGTTGTTCCTTTGGTCGGATCATTCTGAAAAATTAGTCATAGCTGTTAGGGGTACTCAATCCGATCAGACCCTCATAAATTACTAAATTATATTTCTTTGTCTTCGGGGGTAAAAAAAATATTTGATTGGAGTCCAAGGAACCTACATGTACCCATCAACGCTCAGAATGATCAGATATCAATTTTTGAAGTTTTGTTATTTCTATTGTTTCTGGCCCAGAAACACGCCATCAAAAGGATGGTCTCGGTCAAAATTGCATTATTATTACCACTTGATTTTAGAGTTATCCATCTTCGTCCGTTTGAATAAGTGTTTCTGGGGCAATTATTAGTACACATCTCGAGGATAACAAACTTCAAAAATCAATATCTGATCACTCTGAGATTTGATGGGCGAGTTTCTCAACTCAAATAAAATATTTTTTACCTTTGAACTTGAAGCCAAAGAAATAGTAATTTAGGGGCGCTTAATCGGACTGAGTACGGTACCTTTAACATTGACATGTGTGGTAGATGTCTAAGAAGAATTTGGTTCTATATCTCATATATATTTTGAAGACCTCTGTTTGTCTGTCTATGTTTGTTTGTCTGTCATTGATACAAATCTACGATTCTCGACCGATCGGGACGAAACTTGGTACGTGTGTGTAGTTTGACCAGGCGGTGGACGTTGTCGTATTGGCGAGCCCGTGCGGCGCCCGTGCAGCGCATGTGCAGACGAGATCTCGGAAACGGGTGGAGCTATCGACTTGAAATTTGGTATGTGAATTTCATGTTTATCTTGCCCCGGATACGAATTTTATCGGGTCGTCAAGCCCGTGCGACGCCAGCTTCGCGCATGCGCAGACCAGATCTCGGAAACAGGTAGAGCTATCGACTTGAAATTTGGTTTTTGAATAGCCCGGATGAATAGCCCGGACAATGTCGGGCTCACCGGCTAGTCTATTATATATTTTGGAAGATCTGTTTGTTTGTTTGTTTGTGTGTATTAATCGATGAACTCGAAAACGGCCGACCCGATTTCGATGAAACTTGGTATGTGGGGGTATTTTCGGGCCAGGGGTAACATAGGCCTATTGATTTTAAGATCCGAGGTCAACTTTTCACGTGCCGAGGTCAAATCTGTTTTTCGCTGTGTTATAGGTTGTTCACGGAGACCTGTTTAAGATGGCTGATTTATAATGTTTACACACAAATTAAGAAATTTTTAGCACAAAAAAAGTTTGCCACAAATTTCAAACATGTTTGCGATAAATCGCAAAATATAATCACCGAGTGCGCAGTCTGAGAGTTATCGTAAAGGTGTTTGTAATTTTTCGCAAAGTTGTTTTGTGATTTATCGCGAAGGTTTGCTCGCCTTATCCCACATGCATGCTGGCTGTCAAAGAAAGAAAGAACGATCGGTCTATTTTAGCCCAACCATGCTATTATAGATCGATTGGTGGTTTACCCAGACCTGTTGAAGATGTCGGATTATATTTATATTTATACGGTCCAAGCCAATGCATGAAAATATATCTGCGATAAATCACAAACCATTGCGATTAATCGCAAACCTTTTGTAATCAATCGTAAACCTTTACACTAAATCGCATATACCGCATAATACCGGTACTTATTGCAAAGTTGTTTGCGATTCACAAAGGTTTGCGATTTATCGCAAGGTAGTTTTTTATTTATCGGCCTATTCATGATCGATTGGTGTTTCATCCAGACCTGTTTCAAGATGTTTGATTTATAATGTTTACTTTAATATTATTGCACACAAATTAAGAAATTCAGACCAATTTTACTCCACATGCAGCGAACAGTTCATGAGAATCCTGAAATCGAGATATTAAACTTTGAATTAAGTACAAAATCACGATCAAGGTTCTATACTAATAAAAGTAATGCATGTATAACTCGGTTTATCTCAATATCAATATGCAATGGAGTCCATGTGGTTTTGTACTTTATTCAATGTTTAAACGCCATAGCATCATTTGGAATCTAACATGCCACATTGTTAAATTTGCTGTCGGTCATGTTTCGTAATTTCGAGTGCTTGTTATCTGGGCAGGTTCTCCACTTAGTACCTACGGTATATGTTTGGTTCTCTGAAGTACCAAATTGCTGGGTACTATGCATATTGCATAGTACCTAAATACTTCAGAGTACCTGTCTTTATATTCGGTACTTCATATAATATAATGGGTGTGTCAAGAAAGGGGGGGTATCCTTAGTCCCATTGGGACAGTCACACCTCTAGCTATAATTAGATGTAGGTATTGTCAGTGTTTCCTCAGTTCCTCCCATGTTATTATGATTACCATATGCCTATGGGGGGAGGGTCGGGGGCATATACGGGTAGACGTAGTCAAGAGCTCTGTCTGTCCTACCATATCGGAGTGTAATTCAGGTGTGTTATCTTTTGGCAAGGTGAATTCACATATTGGTACCCACATTAATTTAGGCTAATTTTCAAGGCACATAACTTTGTTCCATAATTCTGTTCTGTGAGAAAGGTCGGTTTCATGGCAATTAGGCAATGGAAATTGATTTTTGATCTATAATTGTAGATGTAATTTAAGACATTGATCACCTGTGGACCTGTTTGAATTTTTCTGTGGTAAGACGGATCGCATCCGTCCTCAGGCTGTGTCATTCGTGTTTCCAATGTGAAGGGGTAGATTGCTTGAGACCCCACCACAGTTCAATTCACACAAGGTTCTCAGCTTCTGTAAATGTCAGATTACATCTGCCATGTAATTCTACAATAAGTCAATTAGACCGTATATTCACGTTAAACAGTTTCTGTCGTAATATTACGATGAACAACAATTTTCTTTAGTACATTTGTGTTGGTTTAACTTATAGTATCTCCATTTATCGGACGTTAAACAAAAAACAAGATGAAATTTAAGACTAAATTGGTTAAGAGTTTCGTCCCCAGCGACAGCCATTTTTCTGGGTTTTTCACATTTCTAAAAATAGACAGCGGGAGGTTCTGGCAGCGTTCAGACATAGCGTAGCGAGGGGACTGCACACTGTTTGCAGCTTGACATGGAAGTTGCAGAAGAAAATTATACACAAGGACATTGGGTAAATATTTTTACACAAATCGTGTGATAAATGATTTGAACTCTCTAACACATGATATACAATGTAGATGTATATGCAATTGTCTATCGACTTGTCCCGTAGACATACATGTATGATGATGATGCACTTGAGTGATTCAACTTAAAACAACTTGATAAGAACATGCACACTGGAACTTCCAGTCATTGAATGATTTTAACATATATCAAGATTGCCATCAACAATTATTCATAAAAATAAACGAACACAAGTGAAAAACGGTACATGTGTGATTTATATATGTCACCATATTCTATTTGTATACTGAATTTGATTAACTTCTAAGGATTTTTGTATTTATTAGAACGAACACAAGCGGGAATCGCGCTTGTTTTCGTTGTTTAGTAGCATATAGTACACCCTGACTGCAATTGAGGGTGGTTCTTATACAAGGCTATTGCGTACTCAGATTAATTAACAGATGTGTTGGCGACATAATATTATGACTTATTGTCGAATTCACGCCATGAATATTAAAATAAAATCATGGTGTGATATTACATGGGGGAGGCTTGAGAGAAACGAAGCCGATTGGGCGGCCATCCATCCGATTTGACACCTCAATATAACATTTCTGCTGCTTCGGTCCTTAAAATTGGATTTTCCGTAAGTCACTTGTGGGTTGCAACCCACAAGTCAATCAAATAAAAGATCGCACCTCACAAGTATAATCACGTCGGTCCGCCCGTTCGTCCGTCCGTCCGTCCGACCTCATAACTCGAACAACTATGAACCGATTTCAATAATTTTTTGTATGCAATCTCATTGGGACGGTCTCTCCGCATGATGTTAATTGCGGTTCGGTCCGACTTTTTTTTTCAAGTTACGCCTCTTTTTCGACTTATTTTGACTTAGAAAATTCTGTCCGACTTAATAACTTTAACAAATATGAACCGATTTCAATAATTTTTGGTATACATGCTTCTCACAATACCCTCGCTACATGATGCGGCTAGGGATTGGCTCAGACTGTTTTTCGTAATATTACACCTCATTTTCGACTTATTTCGACTTAATAACTTTAACAAATATGAACCGATTTGAATAATTTTTTCTGTACAAGCTTCTTGTGACACCAACCATATCGATATTATTAGTCCGAATTTTTCTTTAAAGTTAAAAATCTTTGTGGTTGAGTTTACAGATAATGCGTGTTGAATTTGCCACGGTGGGGGTATGCTAGCACTCGAGTGCACACCTCTTGTTGACTTAAAATTGGGTAAAAACCCCTATTTTCATATCATCACCATTTCTGCCCCATGCAAGTACCGATATGTCTCCATCCAGGAGCTCAAGTGTATTTGAATAAAGGGCATCTCCTGCAGATATTTACAATATCCATGGTCATAAAAAGGGAATAAGGGGCTACATGGGTCTGCTTCCCTCGTGTGGTGGTCCTATATAGTCTCGAAAATTGAAGAAAAAACATATTTCCTAATGCATATCAGCATCACTGTCCATGATTGTTTATCTCCACCCGGATCTCTAGTGTTTTTGGTAAAAGGGACATCTCCTGCATATATATAAAATTATATACAAGTTCCATGGTCATAAACAGGGAATTAGGGGTTCCATGGGGGGATTGCTTCCCTCATATGGACCATGGTGTACAGCTTTCCGATGAATGGCAACAAGCCATATTTCCGACTAAATCCTGAAAAGTTACCCTTAATTTTGCTGTGGTTAAGGAGTCGATTACTTAGGGCATTACTGTACTTATTGACTTAAAATTGGGTAAAAAACCCTATTTTGATGTCAGCATCCTTGCCCCATGCAAGTATGTCTCCACTCTGGAACTCTAGTATATTTGAATAAAGGGGCATTACATGCACAGATACATACCATATCCATGGTCATAAAAATGGGGTTACAGGGCCTGCTTCCCTCATGTGGTGGGCCTACATAGACTCGAAAATGGAAGAAAAACATATGTCCTAATGTATATCAGCATCGCTGCCCCATGAATGTTTATCTCCACACAGAGCTCTAGTGTATTTGATAAAATGGACATCTCCTGCACAGACATATACAAGTTCCATATATATGGTAATCTATGGAAAGTTCCAAGCCAAAGGGTTGATTCAATTAATATTTCCAACAGTTGAAAGTATTGAAATAACAGTTAACTGTTGCAAAATTCCAACCCAGTGGGTGCAAATTTATGTCCCGTTTCTATTTGTGAATTCATGCATTCGTTATTGTCATAAAAGTAGGCCTACATTTGAGGGCTCGCAAATTACGTTTACGTATAGTCATATTAGCGTCCGCTAACATTACTGATCAATTACCAATCAAAATTAACGTTACTTATCAATTACTATGGTTGACTTTGACTCCATTTCCATTGCTTGAGTTCCACCTCGAATTTCATAATAATTAACATAACTGATTACAGTGGCCAGGAGCAAATATAAATGTCTTTTTCAGCAAAGGTGAGTTATACTCCATTACATAGTAAATACCATGAACATGAATGGCGAAACATTTTGTAAATTTGCTGACGATATGTTTCATAAAATTTATCAAAATCAGACAAAAACGTCAAAAGACGAAAAGTGCTGAAATTGGGAAACGGGAATTGTAAAAGTTTTGTCTACATATTTCATTCAATTATTAAAACTGTTTGCCTCAAAACACAATTCTAGTTTTCATCTTGGACATTTGGAGCTTGGCTTTAAATTTATATCGATGTTTTCGCCTAGAACATTGATGGAGGATTGTCAAAGCTCGAAGCCGACAAACCAAAATTATAACTTCAGAGCGATACACTTTCAGCTGTTTCCCTTTAAATTTAAAATGAACGGTTACCAAGGAAATCCATTGTACTGCTCGTCGTAACATCGGCGAGAAAAAAAATAGTTCCCAACATTTTAATCATTTGAGTCATTATATTCACAAAAGAAAGACGGAATATAAATTATGTGATTATAATTATTGATGACTGGTTGACAATTTATGTATTTGTATTTAACGAGCGAATGAAATTACGAGTTTGTTTTGAATTAGGCTAGTAGTAATTGTACGCAAAAATAGTCCGTTGATAACATTACAAAAAAATCTAAATAATGGGTGCTGAATACAGGTACGATTAAATCGGATCAGTTAATAACAATAGAAAGAACATCCATAGTTGCCCAGACGGAGTATATGCATAGCACCGAGGTAAGCATTATGTGCCGAGTTAGCCTACCGTACGAATACCAGTTGAACAACATATTTGATAGCAAATTTTAGACAGAGAAGTCACAAGGTCACGGTGTTCAAAATCAAAGGTGCAAAGGTTAGGTTGCCGACAATTTTCGCACAAAAAAATCACAAATGCCTTCGTTTCTCACGATGAACTAGATATAATATTTGATGCAAAATAGCATGACAATATGAAAATCGGTATTAAAACAAAAGTTTATCAAAGTTTATGCATATTGACATTATTGTTGGAAATTAATATATTCCTAATTTCGAGGCATCTGTATTCTCATTCTGTGTCTGTTGAGTGTTGTCAGTGTTGATACTAGTTACTACTATACTAGTAATAGTATTTCATTTTCAGTGCAGGAACAAATTCTGGTTATAGACATCAATGGTCCAGGTGCTACCACGACCGCATAACTTTACAGTGTACCCCGCTGGACAAAACAAGTGTCCATTGGGCCTGATTGGCACCACGGTGTATTTGCCGTTCGGCCGCTGTGTCAGAGTTAGTAATAGTAACTGCACTGCAGTTGAGCACCGCGGCCAAACGGCAAGTTCACTGCAGCCAAAAGCCGAAAAGGCAACTACCCTCGCAGTCGAATGGCATGTACACAGTGGTTAGATTTCTGGTTTGTATTGTCTTGTATTGTAATTTTTCAGTTTGATGAAAATACACCGTGGCAACTACACCATGCCGAATGGCAATTACACCTCGACCCAACTGTAGTTAGCTGGTGGAGCCACGGTGTAGTTGCATTTTGGCCGCGGTGGCAACACTCACCGCAGTTAAGTGGACACTTGTTTTGTCCAGCAGGGTACATCTACGGTATAAGTTATATAACCATGTAGTGACTCAAGTTCAGTTCTTTAACATGCACAGTGCCACACCGATGCATATACGCAGTTCTTGGAAATTTGACCAAAAAAACCTGAAGAAAAAAAAAGATATCCCCACCCCTACTCTTGGGCTCCAAATAAAAGTGCAGGCCCAAATAATAGTGCAGGGGGTAAATTCCATTGAAAGTTAATAAACGTGCAGACCCAAATAATAGTGCAGGGGGGGACTCTGAGCAAAACATCAACACATTAACTGTGGTTAAACCAAGTATTTGTATTGTACTAAGGTCAAGTATAGGAATCAAGACAGTATGTGTCATGTGGTGTTTTATTCAATATTTAAATGTTCACATGTATGCCATATACATGTACATGCATAAAGTAATACCGGTAAGCTCAACATTTTGATATCTGAATCATAGAAATCTTGAGTTTGTGTTGATTTCAATTTTCATAGCATCAAAATTAATAAACATGCAGACCCAAATAAGCACTGTGCAGGGGGGAAATTAACCAATAAAATAATAAACGTGCATGCATGTTTATTTGGAGCCCAAGAGTATTTATTATTATCCTATTGACAAGTACAAAAGATGCGCGAAGGGAAGGGCTTCACGAAATTTATGATTTCATGCAATTCGTATGTAGCAAATTTAGTGGGCGGGGCCAAACTTTAACACTGAGGCCTATGGTAACATTTTTGGTACAAGTACATAGTTCCTTCTAACCTAACTTTAGCACACAAAATCAAGTTTTTCGTATTTCGGCCTACCGGTATGTTGGAATATAATCTAATCGTTGTTGTCAGTTTGGCGAAGCATACATACATGTAGTTAGACATTATACTACACCAGATTTTGATTTTATGGCCATTTTTCGCGGTGTGGAGAATATTTGCACCTAATGACCTCAGTGAGATTTTCGCACATTTATCACCAAATGTTCTGTATCTGGTGTGCTCATTTAAGTGAGGAACCACTTCACATCGATATCTTAATATCTATTGGTGGATAACTGACTATCGAAAAAATACTCGATATCCCGAACAGTTTTAACCTTGTAGCTGCCAACTTGTCGACCACATGGAAATTCATAGCTTCCAGGTACGGGGGGGGGGGGGGGAGTTATAAAAATCTGCCATTTTATTCAGAAACCCGGGAAGTTCAGTTTAACGAAGGCAAGTACACCGCGGCCGAACAGCATGTACACCGTGGTTAGATTTCTGGTTTGTATCGTTTTTTTTTCAGTTTAATGGACGTACACCGCAGCAACTACACCATGGTTGAACGACAAGTACACCGCGCCCCAACTGTTGTTAGCCGGTTGAGCTGCAGTGTAGTTGCATTTCAGCTGCGGTTGCAACGCTAACCGCACCGCGGTTAAGTGGACACTTGTTTTGTCCAGCAGGGTATGTGGTGACCACGAGGCACCCATCATTTTTAATGTTGAACTGCAGACGATACTGATCAATTCCCGAATATTACTTCTTTGATTAATGAACGGACATTCCCATAATTGCCGACAGCAAGGACAAATTCCCATCGAAATTTTCCTGGTAAATCAGGGGGGTGGGGTTGGAAATATGTTTCAGGCATGTATGCTGATTTTTTTCTTTCGACCCTTCTTGGGGACCCACCCACCCCGCGTCCAAAACTTGTTCTGTTTTCGGCAGTTTTTGTCGGCCATTTTTGGACACCCACCCCCCTTAACACTAAAACAGAGATTTGCAGAGGCCCTGGGGGGGGGGGGGAATTCACTGTAAACAGCTGTACCTGAATTTCTGTGCATACTATTAGTCATGGATGTTAACATTGACATGTAAATAGCCTGTTGGACAAAAAAAAAGTGTCCATTGGCACCGTAGTGTATTTGCCGTTCGGCCTCTGTGTCAGAGTTTGTAACTGCAGTTGAGCACCACGGCCGAACGGCAAGTACACTGCAAGTTCACTGCAACTGCCCTCGCAGTCTAATGGCATGTACACCGTGGTTAGATTTCTGGTTTGTATTGTCTTTTTTCAGTTTGATGAAAGTACACTGTGGCAACTACACCATGCTGAATGGCAATTATACCGCTGCCCAACTGTAGTTAGCCGGTGGAACGCGGTGTAGTTGCATTTCGGCCGCGGTGGCAACCCTAACCGCAGTTTTGTTCAGCAGGGTAGGAACGAGTCATTTTGGGGTCATTCGGCCAAAAAAACAATGGCTGCCAGTGGCCATGTTGGATTTCAAAATTCAATCCATTAGCATGGGCTACAGGCTACATGTATACTGTTTCTCTGATCTGACATCATGAAATTTGTCATTTAGGTTAATATTAACATATAGATGTGTTTTAAGCCAAACTCATTGCAAAAACAGTCAAAAAGACTTGCCGGAAAAATATTTTTGAGCCGCTGTAGCAAATTTAGTGGGCAGGGCCACACTTCAACACTGAGGCCTTTTAGGCCCATTTAGTTCCTTCTAACCTAAACATTGACATGAAGAAGGGAACGAGTCATTTTGGGGTCAATCGTCAATAAAACATGGCCGCTGGCAGCCATCTTGGATTTTGCTCTTTGTATGACTAAATTGTTTGGCGCCGGCTACATGTTGTTCCTTTGGTCGGATCATTCTGAAAAATTAGTCATAGCTGTTAAAGGTACTCAATCCGATCAGACCCTCATAAATTACTAAATTATATTTCTTTGTCTTCGGGGGTTAAAAAAATATTTGATTGGAGTCCAAGGAACCTACATGTACCCATCAACGCTCAGAATGATCAGATATAAATTTTTGAAGTTTTGTTATTTCTATTGTTTCTGGCCCAGAAACACGCCATTAAAAGGATGGTCTCGGTCAAAATTGCGTTATTATTACCACTTGATTTTAGAGTTATCTATCTTCGTCCGTTTGAATAAGTGTTTCTGGGGCAATTATTAGTACCGGTACACATCTCGAGAAATAACAAACTTCAAAAATCAATATCTGATCACTCTGAGATTTGATGGGCGAGTTTCTCAACTCAAATAAAATATTTTTTACCCTTGAACTTGAAACCAAAGAAATAGTAATTTAGGGGCGCTTAATCGGACTGAGTACGGTACCTTTAACATTGACATCATGACATGTGTGGTAGATGTCTAAGAAGAATTTGGTTCTATATCTCATACCGTATATATTTTGAAGACCTCTGTCTGTATGTATGTTTGTTTGTCTGTCATTGATACAAATCTACGATTCTCGACCGATCGGGACGAAACTTGGTACGTGTGTGTAGTTTGACCAGGCGGTGGACGTTGTCGTATTGGCGAGCCCGTGCAGCGCATGCGCAGACGAGATCTCGGAAACGGGTGGAGCTATCGACTTGAAATTTGGTATGTGAATGTATCTTGCCCCGGATACGAATTTCATCGGGTCGTCGAGCCTGTGCGACGCCAGCTTCGCGCATGCGCAGACCAGATCTCGGAAACAGGTAGAGCTATCGACTTGAAATTTGGAATAGCCCGGATGAATAGCCCGGACAACGTCGGGCTCACCGGCTGGTCTATTATATATTTTGGAAGATCTGTTTGTTTGTTTGTGTGTAATCGATGAACTCGAAAACGGCCGACCCGATTTCAATGAAACTTGGTATGTGGGGGTATTTTTGGGCCAGGGGTAACATAGGCCTACTGATTTTCAGATCCGAGGTCAACTTTTCACGTGCCGAGGTCAAATCTGTTTTTACGCTGTGTTACGGGACTTTCATTTGAGTTCGGTGCTTACAAATCGATTCGAAACAGCGCGAATAATAAAATGCCAGTCATAATAATGACACTGTGAGAATCTTTCGTGTTTCCTCTTTCCAACGATATATAATGCGTATGTATCCGTTTTAGTTATCTGCCTCAATTATCAAGAAGAAGTGGTACTATCTTCCATCAGGATAAAAACAATGCGTAACTTCTATGACGTCGTTAGATGTCATAACGTTAACGCTTAACCGGCCGATGCATTTGACTGTTTCAGACGTCTTGGTGATATCTCGGGCACCGATGTTATTTTATCTTTACGTTGAAACTTGATAATTAATGAGCGTGTGTATATGAGGCGCGTTTATAACTTTATATACTTGAGTGGAAATCAAATCGGGTTAAACTGGCGGATTTTTACGGACGAAATTTGATGCATAGGGTATCTCGGTATCCGCTGGGCCGATTTCCCGGTATCCGCAGGGCCGATTTCCACCATTTTTGGGGTGTTAGTGTTTGACCCCACCTGACCTTGACCTTCAAAATGGTCAATTCAAGGTCAAATCGGGTAAAACCGGATGGATTTCGACGGGTACTTTTGTCGGGTACTTTTGTTCGGGCACTGTGTTTTGGACGGGTCAAATCGTGACCCCACTTGACCTTGGCCTTCAAAATAGACAATTCAATGTCAAAGCCCGGACGAAGTCGGGTCACCTTCTAGTATTGATATAATACCACTCATGTTGGTACTATCCACTCTCGGAACCTAAATGTTTATACCCACGTGACGGCATCACGTGGTAATTTATTTGGTACTAGGCGATCTCGGAACCCAAGTGTTACCCACGTGATGGCATCACGTGATAATTCATTTGGTACTAGCCGATCTCGATAAAATGGTGGCGTCCAGCCACTTCAAGTTGAGGCGATTGAGATTTTATTTTACAGTATATAAACAAACAAACATCAGACTTAGACATTTTATGTTGGAATCGATCTCGGACTCGACTTACATGCTGTAGCATATGACGGTTTAGGTACGTTGTTCGCTCGCTGGGTGGATTTAAGATTAGGGAAGTAACTTCTCTGAAATTCATCAACATATTTTTTGTGTGTGTGAAATTGGACCTAACTGGCTTCTCAATAACCTGGAATATTGTCAGCACTGTGTGGATTATGTTTGTACATGGACGGGACAAGATGATATATAACCTCCGAAAAAATAACGGGCGTTAACATTATTGAAAGCAGCAATTTTCGGTGAACTGAGACAGACCAAGTTCAAAAGTCATTGAGTGCAGTGGGGTTACATGTTGCATGCACAACCACTGGTGACTATGATTACGAGACATCCAATTCTGTAGAAATTAGTCAGAGTTATTACGTCACAGATCAGTCATGACTCATGAGTCAGTAACAAGTTTACGGAGTCTGCTATTCTTTTGATCGAACCGCCTGTGATGCTGTGATTTTGTTCTGATATATTTATGGAATGGTGGATAATCTCGGAGATACGGATCCAATTCTGGGACACATGTTATAACTGAATCAATCGCAAGCTTTTAGTAACGTACTACAGCTACGCTCTAATTAATCATCCCCCTTTAACAAGGTTGTAGGGTGTTAATGACACCGGTTATACCATACCGCCGTTCAACCATAGTCAAGTGGTTGATATGTGGCAACCGCAGATAATCTTTATACAGTCTTATGAATAATATTTTGCGACCACTGTACTCCGCACTAAGTTTTCACATGGACACCTTGTAAACATCCAGTCCAGCTTTTCATCAGCGCCATGCACCATATTAACTATACACAAAACAATATTTCAATTAATAATTTGTTTACAGTTTAATTAACATTAAAAGTTGGTCACTGACCGACATTCGCAACTACATGTACTGGTAATATCAGTGGCCAATGTCGTTAGGGGGGGGGGGGGGTGTCAATTAGAGCTTAGCTGTATACCGGTACATACATGAACATGTAGACCATTCCAATGTCCAGATGCTTCATGTTCTTATCAAAACATGTCTGGCTACATGTGCGGTTATCATTCTGAGCGATTCGGCCATTTCCGCTTTGCTAGGAAATAACCTCATCCATAACTGGAAACCATATTAGCGAAATTCTACATTATATGGCTCTGGTGATCAGGCAATGCCATTGACTTGTTGACGCATAGATGCGAATGGAGAATAATTTATTAACTATGGCTTTACCAAACTTTATCATATATTAAATACATTAAACTCTCTTTGTGTTACATGTATCTTAGTATTTGTTCATTTACTGATACAGCGCATTGGAAGTGTACGATAAGCAAAACACTGAACACCGTGGCAATTTTTTTGGGAGAGTGATAATAATTCTGGTAACCCATTCAACATCTCCTTGTAGCGAGGACTAGTGAGCGCTATAGCGGTATTTTTCAAACAACAGTTTAATTAACCAAAGTTAATGGTCTCCCCATTTTTGAGTATTTTGCTTATCGCACACTATTTACAAAGGTTTGGGAGTTATCGCAAAGATTTGCTCCCCTGGCTGTGAATGACCGATCGGTCTATATTAGCATGTCCGGGCAATTATAGATTGATAGGTTGTTCACTCAGACCTGTTTAAGATGTCTGGTTTATAATGTTCACAGAAGCCCATTATCGGCAAAAAGCCTTTGCGACAAATCTCAAACATCTTTGCGATAAATCGCAAAATATAATCACCCAGTACGTAGTCTGAAAGTTATCGTTAAGATGTTTGAGATTTATCGTTAAGGTTTGTGTGTTATCACAAAGGTGTTTGTGATTTATCGCAAAGGTTTGCTCCCTCATCACTCATGCATCTGGCTGTGAATGACTGATCGGTCTATTTTAGTCCGACCAGGCATAGATTGATAGGTTGTTCACTCAGACCTGTTTAAGATGTCTGATTTATAATATTCACAGAAGCCCATTAGTGCCAAAAAACCTTTGCGACAAATCTCAAACATTTTTGCGATAAATCAAAAATTTTATTCGCACAGTACATAGTCTGAGATTTATTGTAAAGATGTTTGAGATTTATCGTAATGGTTTGCGTGTTATCGCGAAGGTGTTTGTGATTTTTCGCAAAGTTTTGCTCCTCTCACCATTCTTGCATCTGGCCGTGAATGACTGAACGGTCTATTTTAGCCACAAATTTCGAACATGTTTGCGATAAATCGCAAAATATAATCACCCAGTACGCAGTCTGAGAGTCATCGTAAAGTTGTTTGAGATTTATCGTAAAGGTTTGCGAGTTATCGCAAAGGTGTTTGTAATTTTTCGCAAAGTTGTTTTGTGATTTATCGCGAAGGTTTGCTCGCCTTATCCCACATGCATGCTGGCTGTCAAAGAACGATCGGTCTATTTTAGCCCAACCATGCTATTATAGATCGATTGGTGGTTTACCCAGACCTGTTGAAGATGTCGGATTATATTTATATTTATACGGTCCAAGCCAATGCATGAAAATATATCTGCGATAAATCACAAACCATTGCGATTAATCGCAAACCTTTTGTAATCAATCGTAAACCTTTACACTAAATCGCATATATCGGTACTTATTGCAAAGTTTGTTTGCGATTCACAAAGGTTTGCGATTTATCGCAAGGTAGTTTTTTATTTATCGGCCTATTCATGATCGATTGGTGTTTCATCCAGACCTGTTACAAGATGTTTGATTTATAATGTTTACTTTAATATTATTGCACACAAATTAAGAAATTCAGACCAATTTTACTCCACATGCAGGGAACAGTTCATGAGAATCCTGAAATCGAGATATTAAACTTTGAATTAAGTACAAAATCACGATCAAGGTTCTGTACTAATAAAAGTAATGCATGTATAACTCGGATTATCTCAATATCAATATGCAATGGAGTCCATGTGGTTTTGTACTTTATTCAATGTTTAAACGCCATAGCATCATTTGGAATCTAACATGCCACATTGTTAAATTTGCTATCGGCCATGTTTCGTAATTTCGAGTGCTTGGTATCTGGGCAGGTTCTCCACTTAGTACCTACGGTATACCCCGCTGGACAAAACAAGTGTCTATTGGCACCGCGGTGTATTTGCCGTTCGGTTGCGGTGTCAGAGTTTGTAACTGCAGTTGAGCACCGTGGCCGAACGGCAAGTACACTGCAGCCGAGCGGCAAGTACACCATGGCCGAAAGGCAACTACAACGCGGCCGAATGGCATGTACATCATGGTTAGATTTCGGGTTTGTATCATCTTTTTTCAGTTTAATGAACGTTCACCGCGGCAACTACACCATGGCCGAATGGCAAGTACACCGCAGCCCAACTGTTGTTAGCCGGTGGAGCCGCAGTGTAGTTGCATTTCGGCCGCGGTGGCAACGCTAACCGCACCGCGGTTAAGTGGACACTTGTTTTGTCCAGCAGGGTATGTTTGGTTCTCTGAAGTACCAAATTGCTGGGTACTATGCATAGTACCTAAATACTTCAGAGTACCTGTCTTTATATTCAGTACTTCATATAATATAATGGGTGTGTCAAGAAAGGGGGGGGGGTATCCTTAGTCCCATTGGGACAGTCACACCTCTAGTTATAATTAGATGTAGGTATTGTCAGTGTTTCCTCAGTTCCTCCCATGTTATTATGATTGCCATATGCCTACGGGGGGGGGGGGGGGGTCGGGGGCATATACGGGTAGACGTAGTCAAGAGCTCTGTCTGTCCTACCATATCGGAGTGTAATTCAGGTGTTAATTATCAAAGTGTGTTATCTTTTGGCAAGGTGAATTCACATATTGGTACCCACATTAATTTAGGCTAATTTTCAAGGCACATAACTTTGTTCCATAATTCTGTTCTGTGAGAAAGGTCGGTTTCATGGCAATTAGGCAATGGAAATTGATTTTTGATCTATAATTGTAGATGTAATTTAAGACATTGATCACCTGTGGACCTGTTTGAATTTTTTTGTGGTAAGACGGATCGCATCCGTCCTCAGGCTGTGTCATTCGTGTTTCTAATGTGAAGGGGTAGATTGCTTGAGACCCCACCACAGTTCAATTCACACAAGGTTCTCAGCTTCTGTAAATGTCAGATTACATCTGCCATGTAATTCTACAATTAGACCGTATATTCACGTTAAACAGTTTCTGTCGTAATATTACGATGAACAACAATTTTCTTTAGTACATTTGTGTTGGTTTAAATTATAGTATCTCCATTTATCGGACGTTAAACAAAAAACAAGATGAAATTTAAGACTAAATTGGTTAAGAGTTTCGTCCCCAGCGACAGCCATTTTTCTGGGTTTTTCACATTTCTAAAAATAGACAGCGGGAGGTTCTGGCAGCGTTCAGACATAGCGTAGCGAGGGAACTGAACACTGTTTGCAGCTTGATATGGAAGTTGCAGAAGAAAATTATACACAAGGACATTGGGTAAATATTTTTACACAAATCGTGTGATAAATGATTTGAACTATCTAACAAATGATATACAATGTAGATGTATATGCAATTGACTATCGACTTGTCCCGTAGACATACATGTATGATGATGATGCACTTGAGTGATTCAACTTAAAACAACTTGATAAGAACATGCACACTGGAACTTCCAGTCATTGAATGATTTTAACATACATCAAGACTGCCATCAACAATTATTCATAAAAATAAACGAACACAAGTGAAAAACGGTACATGTGTGATTTATATATGTCACCATATTCTATTTGTATACTGAATTTGATTAACTTCTAAGGATTTTTGTATTTATTAGAACGAACACAAGCGGGAATCGTGCTTGTTTTCGTTGTTTAGTAGCATATAGTACACCCTGACTGCAATTGAGGGTGGTTCTTATACAAGGCTATTGCGTACTCAGATTAATTAACAGATGTGTTGCAACTCATTGGGCCGATTTGTACGGAGTCGCAACTCACAAGTTGACATTTGCACAAGTATGTTCTCGTTCGTATTACCGTCCATCCGTCACGCTTTCTCCGTCCGTTCGTCCGTCCGTTCGTCCGACCTCATAACTCGAACAACTATGAACCTATTTCAATAATATTTTGTATGCAATCTCCTTAGGACGGTCTCTCCGCATGATGTTAATTGCGGTTCGTTCCGACTTTTTTTTTCAAGTTACGCCTCTTTTTCGACTTATTTTGACTTAGAAAATTCTGTCCGACTTAATAACTTTAACAAATATGAACCGATTTCAATAATTTTTGGTATACATGCTTGTCACAATACCCTCTTTACGTGATGCGGCTAGGGATTGGCTCAGACTGTTTTTCGTAATATTACACCTCATTTTCGACTTATTTTGACTTAGAAAATTCTGTCTGACTTAATAACTTTAACAAATATGAACCGATTTGAATAATTTTTTCTGTACAAGCTTCTTGTGACACCAACCATATCGATATTATTAGTCCGAATTTTTCTTTAAAGTTAAAAATCTTTGTGGTTGAGTGTACAGATAATGCGTGTTGAATTTGCCACGGTGGGGGTATGCTAGCACTCGAGTGCACACCTCCTGTTGACTTGAAATTGGGTAAAAACCCCTATTTTCATATCATCACCATTTCTGCCCCATGCAAGTACCGGTATGTCTCCATCCAGGAGCTCAAGTGTATTTGAATAAAGGGCATCTCCTGCAGATATTTACAATATCCATGGTCATAAAAAGGGAATAAGGGGCTACACGGGCCTGCTTCTCTCGTGTGGCGGTCCTATATAGTCTCGAAAATTGAAGAAAAAACATATTTCCTAATGCATCACTGCCCATGATTGTTTATCTCCACCCGGAGCTCTAGTGTTTTTGGTAAAAGGGACATCTCCTGCATATATATAAAATTATATACAAGTTCCATGGTCATAAACAGGGAATTAGGGGTCCATGGGGGGGGGCTTGCTTCCCTCATATGGTGTACAGCTTTCCGATGAATGGCAACAAGCCATATTTCCGACTAAATCCTGAAAAGTTACCCTTAATTTTGCTGTGGTTAAGGAGTCGATTACTTGGGGCATTACTGTACTTATTGACTTAAAATTGGGTAAAAAACCCTATTTTGATGTCAGCATCCTTGCCCCATGCAAGTATGTCTCCACTCTGGAACTCTAGTATATTTGAATAAAGGGGCATCTCATGCACAGATACATGCCATATCCATGGTCATACAAATGGAATTAGGGGTTACAGGGCCTGCTTCCCTCATGTGGTGGGCCTACATAGACTCGAAAATGGAAGAAAAACATATGTCCTAATGTATATCAGCATCCCTGCCCCATGAATGTTTATCTCCACCCAGAGCTCTAGTGTATTTGATAAAAGGGACATCTCCTGCACAGACATATACAAGTTCCATATATATGGTAATCTAGGGAAAGTTCCAAGCCAAAGGGTTGATTCAATTAATATTTCCAACAGTTGAAAGTATAGCCCAAGTCTTCTCGTACTAAAACCGGCTAAGATATTGGGATGGAGGTGCCGGTATTTAGTCCGAGTTCGTCCCGTATAGTCTCTTATGACACAACTTACGCCCAGGATCTGTGGCGGGAATCTGTGGTGTATTTTACTCGATTAACCTAGCAAATCAATACGTGATGCTATATACATCGGAAAGGGTGACATCTTATGGTCACAATGGTGTATAATAATCTAACTTTAATGTTAAATTACACATAGAATATTCCGGTTGATTGCCACAAACATCGCGTTGTTTCTCTGTTTGTTTACGTTTTAACTGAAAGCCGAATTGTTCCGAATAACTTCGGCATAATCCGCTGGGTATTCTAGTTTCCGTTTCTATATATAGCGCGGGGTTTTCCGAACAAAATGGCGAAAACCGATCGCCCCAAAGTCCAGTTTCCTATGTGCTTTGAGAACAATTCCCGCACTAAAAACTTAATGACATAATGGAGGATCAGAACGGTAGTTTTGTTGACAATTTTCGCAAACAACTTGTCAAAATTGGAGCAAATTAGAACTCTTACGTCTGACTTGCCATGCGTGTGATGTGCATTTTGACTTGTGTGTTGATAATATAATCGGAGAACCGAATCACACAGTTTCGAAATATAGTTCTTCCGTTTCAGTGGGACTTTTCAAACTTAAGGTTCAAAATTTATACAATTTTTTTTTGACTTTTTGTGTGCTTAACAAGAGCAGTATATTGCCCTGTTCGCTTAGTATATATCTTAATTTCGCGGAAGTCCACCAAATGTGGGTGAAATGTAGCACCATATATTAAAGGCATATTATTTATTTATTCTAATGCTCGTTGTGTTTACACTGTTTTAAACTTTGGGAGGGTTGTAATTCGCGTAATTTATTTAATGTATTACATTTATATCTCCAATGTTTAATTAATCTATTTATTTTTTATTTATTGACACACATAATTACGATTACAATGGAGAATTCATCGTAATTTGCGTTGTTAGTCCAAAATCTACGGAATATTTTCAACGGAAAATGCCGAACACAGTTCGCGAGGTCAACTGAGTTCGCATACTTTAAAAAAATTGTAAACATTGCGATAAATGTCTCTTTTCGCATTAAATTACCGCTTTCAATTCACAACTGATGTGGATTTCAGATCAAATAGCATGTCTTCTGTTGAAAATATCCGTTTATTGTCGCAATTGTGATATTTTATTTCATATAATTGTGGTTTTATTTGAGCGGGTCAATAACGCTTAAGTCGTGTCATAAGAGACTATACGGGACGAACTCGGACTAAATACCGGCACCTCCATCCCAATATCTTAGCCGGTTTTAGTACGAGAAGACTTGGACTATTGAAAGTATTGAAATAACAGTTAACTGTTGCAAAATTCCAACCCAGTGGGTGCAAATTTATGTCACGTTTCTATTTGTGAATTCATGCATTCGTTTTTGTCATAAAAGTAGGCCTACATTTGAGGGCTCGCAAATTACGTTTACGTATAGTCATATTAGCGTCCGCTTCTATGTCACATGACATGCCGCCACAATAGTCAACATAGTGTGCTCCACGTGGACGCAACTGGAATTGATCGGACGTTAGTTATATATAACTCGCCTCGATCAGCGACCGAACAAAAGTGCATAACTGACCACGTTTCATCGCGGAGTCGATTTATAGTTGGAGAGATACATGTACATAAATGAGCGATGCCAGTCATGTATTCGCGTCGTGCAAATTATCGATTTGACGATGTTTGGTAGTCCTTCTAGCGAGACGAATGGGTGAAATGTTACCGAATATTTTGTTTATGTTTTATTCTAAATCGCGTTGTTCTTTGTGGCTAATATTTGGCATATAATATTTATTTTATTATATGTTAGTAAGTACATAATATCGTTTTATAGTTTACAGTGTTTATATAGAGACCGAAATGTGCTTAATTGAGAATAAAACGTCTTTTACACTGAATGCAACCGATCATTCAATTATTTGGAAAAGGTCTTTATTTAACGAACACAATTGCATGCAGAGTCGGGAAACTACGTCATAATTTTCTCGAAAACGGCGGCAAGATACATGTATCACGCCAGGCAATTTCAACATTCGTATTTCGTTTCTACATTTATCCAAATATATCAGCAAGCTGTTATTCTAATGAACTATCCAATGAGCTATCACAAAACAGTCATCTCGGATACTACAACACTCGAATATCGAACTTATTTGTTTTAAGGATATTTGCCGTTGACATTTCATTACCACGAAAACTGGTGACAGAAATAACTTGAACACTCATATTATCTCGACTGTAAAATGTATATGGTGAGACGGTATTAATAGTTGAGCAAAAATGGGTACATACCCGAAGCTCCTTACTATCTTTTTTGGTTAAGTTATTTATTTAAGCGAAGAAAACGATGGATACTCACTTCGATGTTATATATTTTGCCACCATTTTTGAGAAAATTATGGCGTATAAGTTCCAGACCCTGAATTGGACTCGGAATTATCAATAGGAAAATTTAAAGTCGCCAAGGAGCGTTCATACGAACGATGTGTATCGCTAACTTTACTCGTCAATACATATAAAACCATACTGTTTAGCACAGTGTGGTGTGAGATCGTGGCCAATAGCAAATTGCAATATGTTGTTAAACACCGCATAGCACCGAGCGTGAATTGTTACTCACGAATGGCGACCGTGTTTAATGCTGACTATAGTATTGCACATTTCGTGTCTCATTGACAACAAACGAGATCGGTGTGTTACGTTGCACGGACTTTAATTGGAAGTAAAACATAGCTGCCTGCCTACTGGATAATACCGTCCCGGTCACACTCTTCTATACCTGATGGGTATATTTTTTAATCTAAACATTCCTATTATTAATTTGTGATGTATTCCTTTCATTGTAGAACAGAGAAAAACGCAGTTGCGACAGCTCCAGTGACACTAGCTCAAATGACTCTGAGAATTGTCCTGAATGAAGATAAATGAAACATATGGATCAGCTACCGCCCCAGATATCGGAGTTAAAATAGCAGTTCATGGTTTTATTATAGTAATGAAAGAAAACTTTGGTTCGTAGAAAGGCTCTATCTGATTTTGTGATGTCACAAATTTTTAACAATTAACAATTATTACCTACCAATGAAAACTCGTTGGGAAGCAGAAATATGATGAGTACCACGCCCAGTCTGCCGCTCTGAATCCACCTGGGGTGGATCAGTCTACCACCCTCAATCCACTCGGGATGGCTCAATCTCCCTCTCTCCATCCAACCGGGTGGTGGCTCAACTCTCGCTCTCAATCATACCGGCTGGTAAACATACTAAATCATGATGAAAACCACGCTAAACCTGCCACGCTCAATCCACCCTGGGTTGCGTAATATCCCACTTTCAATCCACTTTTAAAGTTGTCTTGTTTACGTTGATTGGCTAATCCGAGCGATTTGAACAAAAAAATCAGTGTCAGTATGAATCATTCATTTATATTATGAAATATTTTGTATAATGGCTGCACTTGTGCAAAAAATGATCAGAATAAACGACTTGATCAGGGTCGGTTTGCAACAACTCAGCCATTATTAAAATACTTTACAACATAATGTTCCTGAACATTTTGGTATGTCTTCACCGTGCGTGGATAATGTACAAATCCGCGATTATCGGAATTGGAACCAGCCTCATCGTCCATGGACGTCTAATTGTATGTTGATCTAATGCGTTCATCTCTCATCTTTTTCAGGAAACACTTGGTCAAAAGGAGGCGTTTTGGCTTCTACATGTAATAGAAGACCGGTTGCTGAAACGAACAAAATGGGACCACACTTGTCAGCAACTCAATGTTACCATGATTATAATGTGATAAAATAAATACCTTCGATAGTACGGCTTGCTATAATTCTTGGTTCCTTTAACTTTCCAACTATTGGATAATTCTAAACAAGTGTGTGTAATAGGTCCCAAAATGAAAAGTGTCCTTGTCAACTTTTGATATCTGTGTCTGTGGTCATCGTACATTTATGTCATGTTTGAATGATCATTAGTATGCTTACGACGTGACATGACGTAGGTTCCTGAATGTCCGAAGCAACGGCGTAGAGATTACATTACGCTACCCGACTTCCAATCTGTCCTATATAAGTGCACTTTTTGTGATTTTGTGTAAATCGATTTTTAAAGGTTGAACTATTGCTACGAGCTGCATGGGCAGATAGATGTCTTAGCTAACATTCTAAATTAACAACACGAATTCACTTGGACCTAAATTATGTTGACGAATTTGCAAATTACATTTTAGCTCCAGACGTGGCAGGGTTATAATATATATACTGGCACAGGATTGTTAATAATATTGGTTGTAATATACAGTTTTTGTATAATATGCATTGTATATACACATAAATATAACAAAATAGATTCAAATTAACCTTATATATGCATGTATAGTTCTGGCATAACTAATATAATAGGCCACACTTTCTCGCTGAGATACCATTGAATTTCCCCCGATTTGCCCGAATTTGGTGGTTTGAAAATGTTTGTGGGTGGGGGGTTGCAGCCCTCCCAGCCAAAGTACCGCCCCAACCACCGGACCCGTACGTCTATGGTCATTATACTTGCTTGACACGGGCAGCAAACTATCTAGCGCGAACCGGAGATAGAGTTATGGCACTTGGGTCGTGAGAGATATCTTGTTTAAACGAAACGTGTCAAGATGCAACTGATCGCGAATTATTGTTTTCCAGCAGAAACTTAATACATGTGTTGTTGAAACTGAATGACAGACGAACAATAATTCAGACTACAAACAGGGTTAACTGGTGGCGATCTTTATGCGGCGTTCCAGCCGTGGTGTTTGGTATGCCAAACTAGAAAGTTTGACTTCTCTCCCGTTCACCAAACAGTAAAGTGAAACAATGGACATGACATTACACAATTATATATGGTATTTATACGTGTATAATGGTATATGTTGTTGTTGCTGCTAGTCTCTCCCAACTTGTTCAAAATTATACGAATCGAAAGCGTCTATCTGGTTGCGCTAAAATATACTGTGGTCATCCTTAAGGTAAAAATGCAGTGGCTGAGTTCATGAGGCGTTTTCGACTGCAGTTGTCACCTGTGCTCAGAAGTATTAGTGTTATTGTATATTCCCCCTAATAATCATCTGCTATTAAAATTCGTATGTTATCATCCTGAGATGTGTCTCTTATATAAAGTTTTGGACAGCCTTGAAAACAAACTTTTTCATTATTATTAAATTATTGCAAATTTATTCTTGGAATAATAATTCCAATATTATATAATTCCACTCGAGTACAATGAAACCTATGCATATGATCGGATATACAGATATCGTATCGTCTGGCTGGTTCAAGTCTTATCATATATGTATGGTCACAATGCCTTCTCATCTGAACGTGGGTATGCATGTCCACATAAACCCTCCCCCGAACACACACAACAATATGCCCTGTCACTAACTCGCGGCCATATTGGATCCACCAGGTCCGGTTCCGTGATTTTACTTAGCTTTCCATATATGGAAGTAATGAATAATTCAAAAGCTCAATATATGGAAATGCTACTCCAAAATTTGACCTGTAGCACTAAAACCACGGAACCGGGGCTGGATGAATCTATGAAACCATGGAACCGGACCTGGTGGATCCAATATGGCCGCTAGTTAGTGACAGGAAGTATAAAGAAAGATCGTACATGGCTGTCCGAAAAAATATTTTCAAACAGAAACAGTCGAAATGCGAAATAATGACAAAGTTGACGTTTAATTATGGGAGGAAAATATTTTTCGCAGGTCGCCCTCAAATGCATGGGAATCACAACACAGATTGTGAAAGTGATGTTCAATGAACAGTACTCAATTGACTCGTTGGTGCAAAAGAAAAAAAACCTTTTCACACAATATAATATACATTTAATGTCCTTTCATTGAATCAGCAAAGGGAAGACGTTTGGTTTTTAATTTTTTTTTTTTTAAATAACCCGGAGCTTTTACGGACCAGTCTTGTCGGCTGAGCACCCCGTCAGAGGTACCCACCCTTACGAGCATGGTCAAAGTGCTCATCGGGGTCAGTCCCCGCCTAAGCGGACAGTCGGTCAGTCAGTCAGGTCCGCTTGTCGGCCAAAGGCTGCGAACCCAAACAGTGGAAGTCCCTTCAGGTGGGGAAAACCACCTTGGGGGACGTATCACACCGTAAGGGTTCGATCAAAGTATAGCGACCCTGCTCACGGCCAGCGCGGAACAGATACTACACTTTGATCTTAGTCAAAAGGCCGAGAAGCGAAGACGTTGTTTTTTATGTTTTTTTGTTTTTAAAGTAACCCGGAGCTTCTACGAACCAGTCTTCTCGGCTGAGCACCCCGTCAGAGGTACCCACCCTTACGAGCATGGTCAAAGTGCTGCTCGGGGTCAGTCCCGCATGCAGCGGAAGTCTGTCAGTCAGTCAGGTCCGCTTGTCGGCCACAGGCTGCGAACCCGAACAGTGGAAGTCCCTTCAGGTGGGGAAAACCACTTTTGGGGGTCGTATCACACCGTAAGGGCTCGATCAAAGCATAGCGACCCTGCTCACGGCCAGCGCGGAACAGATACTACACTTTTATCTTAGCCAAAAGTCCGAGAAGCGAAGACGTTTGTTTTTGTTTGTTTTTTAAGTAACCCGGAGCTTTTACGGACCAGTCTTGTCGGCTGAGCACCCCGTCAGATGTACCCACCCTTGCGAGCATGGTCAAAGTGCTCCTCGGGGTCAGTCCCCGCCTAAGCGGACAGTCGGTCAGTCAGTCAGGTCCGCTTGTCGGCCAAAGGCTGCGAACCCAAACAGTGGAAGTCCCTTCAGGTGGGGAAAACCACCTTGGGGGACGTATCACACCGTAAGGGTTCGATCAAAGTATAGCGACCCTGCTCACGGCCAGCGCGGAACAGATACTACACTTTGATCTTAGCCAAAAGGCCGAGAAGCGAAGACGTTTTTTTTTTTTTCAAACAGCCCGGAGCTATTACGGACCAGTCTTGTCGGCTGAGTACCCCTTTAAGAGGTACACACCCTTACGAGCATGGTCAAAGTGCCCCTCGGGGTCAGTCCCCGCTTTGCAGCGAAAGTCGGTCAGTCAGTCAGGTCCGCTTGTCGGCCCCAGGCTGCGAACCCAAACAGTGGAAGTCCCTTTAGGTGGGAAAAACCACCTGTGGGGCTCGATCAAAGCATAGCGACCCTGCTCACGGCCAGCGCGGAACAGATACTACACTTTGATCTTAGCCAAAAGGCCGAGAAGCGAAGACGTTTGTATGGACGTGGTGATGCGAGAGAATTAATTAAAAATGACCGAGCGCTCTTTATGCGTGTTGACTTATGTATGACGAGACGCGACACGAAGTGCGGTGTTTTAGTTTGTGAAACTAAGAAAGTGTGAGTGCATTTGTAATTTTGGGGACATCGAGATTGAAAAAAAAGAGGATATGAAGCAATAATATTGTACTTTGTACCAAGATATACGTATTGCTATTAGGAAATGATGAAGGGAGGAATTTTGTATGTGATTATGCCGTTATTGTCGCCGTTACGAATATGCTACGATAATTATAGGAAAGTGGAAAGGACACGATTGAGGTTGACAATGATAATGTAGCAGAAACCACGGGATGTAAACTTTATGATTGTGTGGTATTATATACGTGGAGGAATTTGTTCGTTGATAACGGTTCCAATGTGCGTTAATAGATACCGATGCCCCGTTGAATATGGAAATTCTGAAGAAGGAACATTATAGCGCGGAAATCATGAAATGTACGCGATACCACAACGGTATTTATTTAGACATAGAACACTCTAGCACTCAATATGTTTCTACTATAGACCCCGTATATGTTAGCCTAAATTACTACGACCAAAAAAATCATGAACCCATTGTATAAGCAATTACTGTCATGTCCAATTAACTTAGCTAATTACATGCACCAAGCTGCAACTGGTAGTTGATAGGAAACCAATTTTATTTCACGTTTCTAGGGAGTAGGTGTCAAAAATGTTCGGGAAAATGTTGCTAAAACGGAAATAACATAGGGTCGAGGGGTGGGTGGTTCCAAGAAATGGTCAAAGGAAAAGAGTATCATACGTGTCTGTTTTCCGACACACCTGAGTCAGTAGCAGCTTACTATTTTACTTGTATGACCTAGAATCTTAATAGGATGGATGAAAGCATGTTTCATAGAAATTGGCCTGTGGTCGAAATAATCTTGTAAATTGCATGTCTATATTGACCGAGCCACACAGAGGTATGAATGTGGTGAAAGTTATCCTACGACGTTGTTATGGTGAAATTTGTCAAGGAGCGGCGTCAAGCTCGAGTTATAATGTGAAGCATAAAAACGAGTGCGATAAAGTTAACACCCTTCACACGCCGATGCTTTTTGGTGTTTATGCCACACCAACAGTCAAATATTGTGTAATAAAACATTTGTAGTACTGACAGCTGAACTAGTTATATATCACCATCAATCTGTCATATATTCTATAAAAGAACATTCTGAAAAAAGACATGACCCCGTTAGCACATAGTGGGGGGTCTTTTAATGTCCGCCATATCCCATGCGACAGTTCGTCAAAAATCTGTTGTCCGTACATTTTGAGGTTCCGCGAAAAATCACACTGATCCGGTGGTTCCCTTTGATCATACAAGTTATCAGCGATTGGTTCCCTTTCATCCGGTGGTTCCCTTTGATCATACAAGTTATCAGCGATTGGTTCCCTTTGATCCGGTGGTTCCCTTTGATCATACAAGTTATCAGCGATTGGTTCCCTATGATCCGGTGGTTCCCTTTGATCATACAAGTTATCAGCGATCCGGTGGTTCCATTTGATCATACAAGTTATCAGCGATGATCCGGTGGTTCCCTTTGAGCATACAAGTTATCAGCGATGATCCGGTGGTTCCCTTTGAGCATACAAGTTATCAGCGATGATCCTGTGGTTCCCTTTGATCATACAAGTTATCAGCGATGATCCGGTGGTCCCCTTTGATCATACAAGTTATCAGCGATTGACTTGTGACTCACATTCAACATTTCTGCTAGAATCCCAGTTATGTATGCGTCTTCCATACCCATATACGGCACATATTCCGATAGGAACATAATGGATTTCGCAAGACCAGCAGGCATAACATAGAGGTTTCCAGAACAGTAGGGCGGATAACGATACATAGGATAAACATTGTGATCAACCGTGAACTTCCCACTACGTGCTACAACACTGTGTGTTTGAACAGATCCGAAAATACTTTTGGTAATATCTGTTGTCCTCATGAAATGCAAAAGCATTGGGACATTGATGAAAGTGTCCTCGTCAATGTTTATCACATATTGAGCGAGATGACAGTCACGTGACATCCATCTGAATCCTGTTAACACTTTTATTGTTAAATTCCAATATGAATCTGTATAGTCAACTTTTAGTATATCTCCTTTTTCTATGGATTCTTGTTCCAGAGCTCGTTGTACTTTTGTGTCGTTGATTCTACCGAACAAAAATACTATTTCTAATTTCCCCCAGAATTTCTCCCTACTTGTCGGCCATTGTCCTGTATTTACAACACTTCCCCATATGTTTCTTGTAACGTCCCGGAAGCGTCTGTTGCCCGGAAGTGATGCAACTAAAATTAACAAATATGGAGCGTGTCGTCCTTGGCAGACCCTGTGTGGGTGAATCATTGTATCGTAGTCGAGGGAGTATTGCTTTGTTTCCCTTGGCAATACTGGGAACGTAGATCTATTGCTTCTTATTTCAAAGTAAAGCACGGAGGAATGTATTGTTTTGTGGTCATTTACCGATACCGATGTTTGATTGTTGACGTGAAGGACTATCACAATGAAATACAGTGCGATGAACAGTCCTAACCGTGTCTTGATCTGTTTGAGGTTGGTCATGCCTCATCTTTCCGTAAAATAACACAGCTGTGCGTAGGTGGGTGTTTCTCCAGTCATCTGGAAGTAAACCAAAAGTGCAATGTTTAGCGCATGCATGAAGAAACACAAATAATCATGACGCTTTTCGTGTAACGTATTTAAAACTATATGGCTAGGTTCAGATGTAGAATTCATCACTTACCCATTGTGACTTGCACGGAAATATTACGGAAATTTATAACTTGTGCAGCGGAGATAGTATTGGCAATGACTATTATTATACATCTGTACTCTGTTGTTATATTTGTTCAACGAGAAGACATTTTATACCCTGGTCGTTATTAACAAGTTCTCCTAGCTTGATACAGTTTAAACATATTATGATAGCAAAATACGTTGTTGCGATACGTATACATTCTGTGCTTTTATCAGAAATAAAACTGTACATCGGAATTGTCTATTATTGATTTTGGAGGGATGTTAAGGCGATAAAAGCAGACGACAGATAAACAGAAGTGCAGAAGGGCTCTATTTATTGAGGGACATTTTTAGATTATGGGATAACAACTCATCAATGATGCGATAGTATAGAAAGTGTTAACCAATTGATAGCCGAATACTTACTCAATACAATAGGTACATATAACTGAAAATATGGTTAGTGTAATTAATATTTTATTCTCAATAACTAGCACATATAAGACATAATATAAAGGCATAAACAATTTATCATTAGAGCAAAGGATTTGGCACAAGCCAATGGCTTATACATGTAGGTGACAATTTCCTTGGTATATATATTGCATCATGGTTTGATTGCATCACAATGATGATTTGCCCGTTCCCCAATCACTCGCACGCTATCCCGTGGCCAATTGATGCATGTCCCATGTCCGCCCCCACAATCACATCTATGGCACGCACGAGTACAGGAGAGCACATGTATTTTATTTATGGTTCACGCCTTACAGTTCATAACCATATTATGTCAGTTAAACTTTTGTACGGCGATGGATATGTCGGCATTTTTGATATATGATATATAGAAGATCTCCAACGAGTTTAGTTGGGATGTAAGATTTTATGAAACGAGCTGATAAATTTGATTCACAATGAGTCGTATGCGAGTTGTGAATCAAATTTATCAAACGAGTTTCATAAAATCTGATATCCCAATATTTGAGTTGAAAATCTTGTATTTTACATGAAAAAGTAGAGCTTTATGCCATTTTTAACAAATAAAACTCTGTTGAAAACTGACAAATACATCCAGGGCGTTGACTGATAAGCTCACAACCGTATACGACATTATGGCGCGCTCTTGCTGGCGATGACAAATATAGTCGCCCAATTTGCCTTTGGTATTGTGATTGTCGTTAGTGCAAAGAAGGTGGACAATAATTTAACTTTAATGGACAAAGCAATCATTTTGAAATGTCTGATGTTGGTGTTAAGCGCGGCTTTTTGAAATAGTATTATTCCGCGCTGTAATTTTGTTGGCGCGATGTTATGTATCCCGGGAATCGCGCGCATATTCGTCACTAGTGAGATATAAGGAAATATGTAATGGCCTTTTAAAATCATATGATAGAGGTTTCGTGTGATATATCTATAACTCCATACACAAATAGTTTGACATCGAAGTTCAAATTTAGAGTAGCAAAACAATGGACTCTTTCAAGCTCGAATATTGGACAATTATGGAGAAAGAAGTGCTCGACAGTTTCTAATTCTTCGCAGTCGCAAAATGGACTATTATTCAAATGATTGCAAAGCAGGTCATAGTTCAGGTTACTGCAGTTCGTTCGCAGGCGACACTTGTAGATTTGACTTGGTCTTCGGTACGCTGTAAAATAATATAACGGTATGATAATGCGATCGGTTAAAAGAAACTTCTTAAAGTCTGAGACTAATTCACTGACAATCTGCTTGAATTAAAACTGAACAATTACTAAACGCCAGTGTAATTATAGCTCAAAGCTAATTCGACTAAATTGTTGAGTAAACTATAGTTCTACTTGACGAGTTGAGTAAACTTTCTACTCAACTTTGAAAGTGAAATCGATCAACGATCGAGTGAAAACACAACAGTAAACAACAGTACGCAATGCATCGTGTTTCTGAAAAGACTTAGCAAAGTCTGGTACATTAAATAAGCTGTTTCAGAATTTCGAACAAAGGCGATTACGTGGTACAGCGGGCTAGCATCACTAAATTCACCCTCTGCATGGCCTCGTCTGCTATGGGAGACATAGACTCAGATTGAAGTTCCAAAAATGGTGAATATTGTGATGTACACCCAATGGGAACCTCGATTATGCAATGTGTCGTCTGCCAATTTGGGGATATAGAGAAACTAAACTAAAAAAGAAATAGAATCTATGTGAAGAAGTTTTATAGAAATTTGACAATAAGGAAACTTTCCAGAGAAGATGAGGCCTAAGCAGAATGAGGTCCGCAGAGGGTGAATTTAGTAATGCTAGCCCGCGACCTCATTCTGCAAATGACAGGCACACTAAATTCAGGCTTGCTCCCCTTACGATTTGAAATTATTCTGTGACATAACCTGATTTATTTGGTTCATCTCTGGATTGTCTATGGCCAGTGTTCGCGCTGTCGGTGGCAATTATTTATTTTCGAAATTGGCCAATAAAAATTTCATTTGGCCATAATTTTGGCCAAACTTTAGTTTACCCCAAATTGGGACTGAAAGCTAATTCAAAAGTACTGAATAGATCGACGAAGTTAGGCGACGAAAGTATTTCCGTTTCGTAGTTCGGAAATATGTGACCCGCCATATCAAATCCAGTCGGAAGTCGGGATTTTTTTACCCTGTGCCAATGCATTCTCTTATATATGCGAGTCGACCATAGGTCTCCTCGCATATATAAGAGAATGCATTGGCCTAACAATTTTTTATCATTTGTTTTAAATAAATGTTTCTGACAATTTTTAGGACATAAAATAAAAAACATCCATTACCCTGCAGGGAGCTCCACACATATAATGTATATATATAGAAGCATATAGAAGAGTGTCGTCTGCTCATGTTTGTCTGGGGCTCTGTATGGGTGAAATTATAAAATTGTTAAAGAATACAAGAAAAAAATATTAAAATTGTAAAAAATTGTTAGGCCAATGCATTCTCTTATATATGCGAGGCGACCTATGGTCGACTCGCATATATAAGAGAATACATTGGCACAGGGTAAAAAAAATCCCGACTTCCGACTGGATTTGATATGGCGGGTCACATATCGTACCATGAAAACCCAAATTTAACCAGCCATTTCAAATCATATTGAATTAAAAAAAAATCGTCAAAACGCTTAGCTTGATGTACAAGCAATCAGTATTTAACTCAATGGCATGTCAGTTACGTAATGCCATTCATTCATTCCCCAGTTAATTGTTGAGCGGGCAAGACGTGTTAGCAATAGCGCGTCTTGTCGCTGTTCCAATTGACTGGTCTGTCGCTTGTGAGTCATGTGGTCTTCTCTTCGGGGACAACCGCCCGAGCGACATGTGTGCTGTGAGTTGTTTACTGACTTGGCAGGGGATTATGGAATTAATCCCCTCGTCTTCGTTAGCGGCCTTGTAGACTATGCGTTGTGGACACCCTTAGCTGGAATCTTCACCAGGCTAAGGGGGGCTTCGTAACTCTATCCGTGGAGTACAGGACTTCAGCAGCTGGACACCACCAGGGGCTCAAGACCGTCGGCAGGAATGTTAATACCGGAGCAGGGACGAGGAGGAAGAAGACCCATTCGCGTCGACGCAGGGACGCAGCTCGGAGGGCTGAATGGAGTAAGAAAAGGGCAACCGTGGATCGGCCGGCTGCCTCCTCCCACTCGGCAGCGAAGACTGATGGTCGCCTGCGCACCACCTTAGATGCCACCGGTAGTCCAGCTCGGGAGAGGTCTGAGAGACGCACATACCACCCCTCCCCCGCTGGATTGCAGAATGTTGAGATCCAGCCAGCTGCTGCTGATGCCGGGATGGATACTGAATCGTCATTCAACCTGATGACTCCGGAATACACCTGCCCGGAGTCATCTACTTCCACCGAGACCCGCAGCACCACCAACAACAACAACAGCTCTAACAGCGACCGCCTCTCGGAGGTCGTTCGGTCCGCGTTGGAGACGATGGCATCAGCAAGAAAATACTTGGCAGAACAGGCAGAAAAACGAGAAAGAGAATCAGCATAAAGTCTCAAAGCCAAGGCCATCTCCTCTGAACCAGCAACAACAACAACAACAACAACAACAACAATAGCGACTATATCAGAAAACAGGAAAAAAAAGAAACCAAAGAAAAAAAATAACATCATTCTCATCCATTGCTCCATCATTTCATGATTATGTTGTACCATGTCATGTACTTTAAATAAATTCAAAAGTGGGTTGTAGGGAATGGGTTCCGCCCCTTCCAAATCTTCCGTAGGCAGTTACGTAATGCATCATAAACTGCCTACCGTCCACTAACAACATCATGGCTTCACATCATAAAAGGTTTGAATACATGTGGCATTCAACAGTTAATCCCATATAAAAATGTACCTGGGTAAATCTTGGTGTTTACCTAGGTATACCCCTGATGAACCCCGGTACATGTAGGTTTTACCCTGGTTCCACCCAGGTCACACCCAGGTTACACCCAGGTAAATCAGGGCTTTATAAAGATTTACCCTGGTGTTTTCTATATATGTTAGGTTAAACCCCAGTTTACCCGGGTTTTTACGGATATAATTTAGAAAAACGCTGTCACACCCGGGTGGTATTTAGACCCAGGTTATCCGGAGTATTTACACCCAGGTATTTACACCAGGTTTTCGCCCAGGTATTTACTACAGTGTTCACCCGGATATATACACCTGTGGTATTTTGTTAAACTGTATAATCTGCACTTGAAGTTACCGTATTAATCCGTTCTATATTACAGCAACATTGGCGTGTAGTTAACCATTATTAACCATTCTATATTAAAGCATTAATTGACAGGTAGTTACCTTATTAACCCTTTCTATAGTAAGTAACATTGGTGAGTAGTTACAGTATTAACCATTCTATATTAAAGCATCATTGACGTGAAGTTACCTTATTAACCCTTTCTGTATTAAAGCATCATTGACGTGTAGTTACCTTATTAACCCTTTCTATATTAAAACATAATTGATGTGTAGTTACCATGTTAACCCTTTCTATATTATAGCATCATTGACGGGTAGTTGCCTTATTAACTCTGTATATACCAAATTATCATTGTCGTGTATAATTACCTTATCCATTTCTATACTAAGTACCATTGGCGTGTAGTTACCTTATTAACCCTTTCTATATTAAAGCATGAATTGACAGGTAGTTACCTTATTAACCCTTTCTATACTTAATATTATTGGTGAGTAGTTGCATTATTAACCCTTTCTATATTAAATCGCCATTGACGGGTAGTTACCTTATTAACAATTTTTGTATTAAAGCATCATTGACGTGTAGTTACCTTATTATAACCCTTTCTATATTAAAGCATCATTGACGTGTAATTACCATATTAACCATTTCTATATTAAAGAATTATTGCCGGGTAGTTACATTATTAACCCGTTCTTTAAAAGTATCATTGGTGAGTAGTTACCATATTAACCCTTTCTATATTAAAGCATCATTGACGTGAAGTTACCTTATTAACCCTTTCTATATTAAAGCACCATTGATGTGTAGTTACCTTATTAATCCTTTCTATTTTAAAACATCATTGACGTGTGGTTACCATGTTAACCCTTTCAATATTAAAGCACCATTGACGGATAGTTGCCTTATTAACCCTGTATATACTAAAGTACCATTGTCGTGTAGTTACCTTATTAACCCTTCATATACATTGACGTGTAGTTACCTTATTAACCCTTTCTATATTAAAGCATTAATTGACAGGCAGTTACCTTATTAACCCTTTCTATACTAAGTATCATTGGCATGTAGTTACCTTATTAACCCTTTCTATATTAAAGCATTAATTGACAGGTAGTTACCTTAAACAACCCGTTCTATACTAAGTATCATAGGTGAGTAGTTACATTATTAACCATTTCTATACTAAAGCGCCATTGACGGGTAATTACCTTATTAACCATTTTTGTATCAAAGCATCGTTGACGTGCAGTACCATATTATAACCCTTTCTATATTAAAGCATCATTGACGGATAGTTACCATATTAACCCTTTCTATATTAAAGTACCATTGTCGTGTAATTACCTTATTAACCCTTTCTATATTGAAGCAATAATTGACAGGTAGGCACTAGTTACCTTATTAACCCTTTCTATAATAAGTGTCATTGGTGATTAGTTACATTATTAACCCTTTCTACAATAAAGCATCATTGACATGAAGTTACCTTATTAACCATTTCTGTATTAAAGAATTATTGACGTGTAGTTACCTTATTGACCCTTTCTATATTAAAGTATCATTGACGGGTAGTTGCCTTATTAACCATGTATATACCTAAGTACCAGTGTCGTGTAGTTACCTTATTAACCCTTTCTATACTAAGTATCATTGACGTGTAGTTACCTTATTAACCCTTTCTATATAAAAGCACCATTGATGGGTAGTTACCTTATTAACCATTTTTGTATTGAAGCATCATTGGCGTGTAATTACCTTATTAACCCTTTCTATATTGAAGCAATAATTCACAGGTAGGCCCTAGTTACCTTATTAACCCTTTCTATAATAAGTGTCATTGGAGATTAGTTACATTATTAACCCTTTCTACAATAAAGCATCATTGACATGAAGTTACCCTTAACCATTTCTGTATTAAAAAATTATTGACGTGTAGTTACCTTATTAACCCTTTCTATATTGAGACATCATTTACGTGTAGTTACCATGTTAACCCTTTCTATATTAAAGTATCATTGACGGGTAGTTGCCTTGTTAACCTTGTATATACCTACTAGTAAGTATCAGTGTCGTGTAGTTACCTTATTAACCCTTTCTATACTAAGTATCATTGGCGTTTAGTTACCTTATTAACCCGTTATATACTAAGTATCATTGACGTGTAGTTACCTTATTAACCCTTTCTATATAAATGCACCATTGATGGGTAGTTACATTATTAACCATTTTTGTATTGAAGCATCATTGGCGTGTAGTTACCTTATTAACCCTTTCTATATTAAAGCATCATTGACATGTAGTTATCATATTAGCCAGTTCTATATTAAAGCATCATTGGCGGTAGTTACCATAGTAACCCTTTCTATATTAAAGCACCGTTGGCGTGTAATTACCATATTAACCCTTTCTATATTAAAACATCATTGTCGTGTAGTTACCCTATTAGCTCTTTCTATATTAAAGCATCATTGGCGTGTAGAACTTTATCTTATTAACCCTTTCTTTATTAAAGCATTATTGACATGTAGTTACCTTATTAACCCTTTCTATATTGAAGCATCATTGACAAGAAGTTAAATTATTAACCTTTCTATACAAAGTATCATTGCCGTGTAGTTAGTTACCTTATTAACCCTTTCTATATTAAGACGTCGGTCATTGACAGGTAGTTACCTTATTAACCATTTCTGTATTCAAGCATCATTGGCGAGTAGTTACCTTATTACTTGAAGTTTATTATGACAGTATGACAATACACTACCCCGGACAAATGAAGCAATATCACACTTTATCTAACAGCCTAGCTATAACTAGTGAACATTAAGCTGACAAACAGACAATTTTCAGGGCCATTACCGGTATTTAATATTAAAGGGATACAAAATAAAGATATTTCTAATTATCAGTAAGAATTATTCTCTAAGTGATACTTATTATTTCAAATAAATGATTGCGTATACTATAGTAGACCATATACCAACAGGAAAATATTAGTGAATACAATTATTGTGTTTCAAAATTCGTTTCGTTTCGTTTCTGCAGCCAAATTACAATCTTAACTTTTAGTTACCGTTACTTCGAAAAGAAGCGCCGATAATTCCTGGTGAGCGTGAGAAGGAACCCCAACCGGGAAGGTCTGGATTTATGACCTTGACCGAATAATTTGTGACGTCACATTCAATGTGATTGAGTGCGCTGTCATTTCAAGTTCAAAACATGACGAAAATGAGCGATTAAAACATACGAATTAGTCTATATAATAAAATAATTATATAATAGGATCTAGATGCAACATGGACCAGTGAATATGTCGTTACATGGATTATATATGCTACCGTAAGTCGCCGTAGATTTAGATTAAATGAACATTTTGCAGCGAAATTTGTGATTGTTTCGTTGAGTCTATTTTTAGCACTCATTACAATGTTAAAAACTATCATACTATGGCAGCTAAATTATCGGAATTATTTAGGCCTATGGCAGTCTATCCAAATTGATGGCGTTTTATGCATACGATCTCAAACAATGGCATGGAATAAATAGTGGTGTTGGAGCAATGCTGAGGTGGCGGATTGATTGGGGGGGGGGGGGTGATATGATAAAACGGATAAATACTAAAAAAGGTAAATTCAAAATAATGAATAAATGATAAGTTATAGGTTTAGTTTATAGTATACCCCAGTCCACAGTGAACGCATCCTGGAACATTGAATTGTCAGTCGCGGTGATTAAGTGAATTGGCACAATCATTTAAATCAGAAATGCTAATTAAGATCCAAATGCTAAGATAAAATAATCTAATAATATAAAATTTTGTCATTTTCTTTGATTATTTTCTTTTTTTAATCATGTTGTTTAAAAAAAATATATATATAATAATAAGGCCTTTGTTTACTGTAACCCACCAGCCCCTATTTATATTCAGATATCCACCCCTACTAATTGTATTCCCCCCCCCCCCCCCCCCACCCCGCTAAAAAATATTTTAAATTGTACTCAGCTCAGCTCTAATTTCTTATCGCATTATTTTTATCTCTGTTAAATTAGGTGCCAAATCATTTCAAAATTTGCAGATTTCTTTCTCTTGAATTACTAGTACATCTGTATACACCCTGATAGTTTAAGAACCCTTTTATTTTTGTATTTAATGTGCAATTGGTACTGATATTAAAAAACCTCCTTGGCTATGGGGTAACTTGAGCTGAATAGGTCACTCTCACCGGTTTTCTGTGATAAAGTTACCCAGGTTCCTAATTTTGTGATAAAGTTACCCAGGTTGGTGAGAATTGTGATAAAGTAACCCAGGTTAAGCAAATCTCACAATATCAACTCGATTTAAAAGTGACAGAGGGAAATATTGTTCAGTTTTGGCAAGTAATAGCCCTTATCAAGCATAAATTAAGACATATTAGTATTGTAGTTCGTCATTTTGATCACAAAAATCAATAATTTGTTGCTAAACATGAACTATTATTAACCTTGGTAACTTTATCTCATTCTTCTCCAACCTGGGTAACTTAACTAACTTTATCACAATTTCAGGAACCTGGGTAACTTTATCACAGAAAACCGGTGAGAGTGACCTATTCAGCGTAACTTGATTGCAAAGCAAATAAAGAAGATACATGTAGTAGTTTTCAAGTTTTGGGGGTTATAATGCAGTATGTAAAAACTTAAAAGTTCCCACACTATGTGAGTATGTGTGGCTATAAATAAGAATACATTCCATAACATTAGATTAAAAATGTTCATAGATTTGTAGGCAAGATTCAGCTAATGCCCATTGTTATTCCCCTTCAAATGAATTGGGGTTGCCTGGGATGGCACATGCACCTGAAAATAAGCCTAGAACATCAACCAAACACATACATTATAGCATATTATTCTAGGTATTGGAAATTATCAATGAAGCCTAAATGAAGGCAAATTATTGTGTAATCCATTTGTTTCTTTCCTTATGTCCCTGTATGGCCCAGACACTGCTGATGTCTGGGATAAGCACACGCTGGGTATGTTCCTCAATAGATGGAGTATTCACCCCTGGTTAAGTGGTACTGCTAATTTGCTATGCTGCTGGTGGATCCTGATGAATTGATATGATGCTGGTAGCCTAGTGGTTGGGCAAACCGATGCTGTTAAAAAGTACTGGTATCTATACTAATACCAACCAATTCTGTTTCTTTGTTTGTCAATTAAATCAGAATATTTGCCATTGACATCATAATCAGATAATGATCAGATGTCTTAAAAGGGCACTAAGTATTCATGATTAAATTTAATTAAATATTATAAATTAATTACATACATGTACCTAAAACAGTTGGACCCATGGAGCTGAAAATTGTTACATAGGTTTAAGTCTGCTGGTATCAGACGACTTACAGGGGAAATAATAAACAATTTTAATTAAATAGTTAATCATATCCCTAAAATGATTGGACCATGGTCACTGAAAATATGTAGGACTACTTAACCACTAACCAGAGGTGAGATTGTAGTTATATTTTGTATATGATTGGTCTCAAGTTACCATATATCCTAGGTACTTTTCTGTGTATCAATTTACACTCAATTAGCCAAAGCTTGGTTAAGCAAAAATATAAAACGGTCCACAAAAAAAAAATACAAACCAGTCCCAGCTCAACAAAAATAGCCAATATGAGGTCTATCAGAATGTATGAAGAATTAAAGATGTAACTAAGATAAAGAAATTTTATAATGTTGATCAAGCTGGTACGTAATTTAAACGAGAGATAAAAGACTGTGACAAGAAATTTGAGCTTGGTGATTAGTACATTGGGGGGGGGTGGGGGCAATTAAATTGGGGCAGAGGTCTAAATTAGTAGCGGTGCGTTACCAGAATCATTACTATTTGGTAGACATTTTACAGATGGTACTTAAACATTTTCATACTTTTTGTCTTAATCTTAAAGGTACTCAATCCGAGTCCCCATATCTGACAACAAGTTACAACTGAACAACATTTCTTCAAAATACGCTTTTGTTATCAGAATCGATCAATTACAACATAATAATGCTAACGGCTGTCAACTATGGTATAAAATTTCTCAAAATGTGTTATTTATCAACATGTTGTTCAACAAAATTTGGCCATATTACCACTTGATTTTAGAGTTATCCATCTTCATCCACTGCTTCATCCGCAATTTTGTCCAAGACCGTTGGTTTGACGAATATTTTCTGGGCCACAAATAATTACACATTTCGAGAAATAACAAATTTCAAAAATCGATATCTGATCAACCTGAGCTTTGATGGGTGGGTTTCTCAACTCAATAAATCCCAAAGAAATAGTCATCTGGGAGCATTAATTCGGATTATGCATCTTTAAAACAACAAATTTTACACTAAATTAAATACTGTTTGGAAATTCAAGCTATCAGTTTCAGATTCAGAACAGTTTCAACTACTTTCAGTATCTGAATCTGTTTTTGGTCTGAAATTTCCAAAGGTGTCAGGTACAAATTTCCAATTGTTGACATTGTTTACCAAAGTTGGAGATTAGACAGTCATTTAACAGTGTCACACACCCACCCCACTTCACTTTTCAAAGACCGTGAAGTGATGAGAAGTCTTAAATTAAAAATCCTCACCAATGTTACTGTCACTGACTCACTCGTCGACTGAAATTGGCCATAACAATAACATTAACAATGTGTCAAATTAATGTAAGTATCTAACTTTTATTTTATTTAATCATGGTTGGTCGAATACATATGCTCTAAATAGATCGTGATTTATAACCGATTGTTAATGTTATTGAACATTCAGTTATTTCAGTATTCAGCTTTTCAAGTTCAAATCGGCATCTTCAAAACTTTGTTGATATCCGCGCACCGTTAATGCTGGATAGCCTGCGACGAAAGACCATCCTGTTAGATTTGTGCGCATGCGTAAATCGGACCTTCCCGGTTGGGGTTCCTTCTCACGCTTACCATAATTCCTTGTGGTGTTTTGGGTTAATTTTGTCGCGAATCAACGCGGAATGACAGAAGGAAATGGTGTATTCGCTACAAACGGATAAACTGTGGACTTATATATAAGATTCGCCGATTTTGTCTGCATGGATGTAGCGGTTTTAGGTCCCGAAGAGTACCGGTTATCCGGTACGAGTGCACCCGAGGATGTGACGTCACTCCCAGCTATCGAGAAGAACAGAACAGAACTGAATCCCGACCGAACCACACGTCTTTTGGCTGACATGTTGAATACCATTGATTGTGACTTATGTATAGAATAAACCATGATGTTAAAGACAATGTCCTGTTTTGCTTCATTGGCGACGAGGTAACCACGGATCCACGCGGAGAAGTGTATTATGATGTGAAAAATTTCGTAAAAAATTACTTGTGAATTTCTGCCATTTTCGTCATGTTTTTCCGTTCCTGAAGATGATACTTTCAGAGTTCGGTTGTTTTTGAACCATGATAATGTTGCTGCATATATATATTTAATAATACGATTGATGAATTCTGCTGACAACATGTTTCAAAGTGTAAAATTGACTTTTGCTGTGCCGTTTCTGCACAAAATTCCAATGTGCCGCTTTGTGCTAAAAATAGCATAAAGTAAGACAGTTTCCGGACAGCAATTCTTCACCACAGCTAGCTGGCCAGTTTTTGAAGACAGGGGAGAGAGGAAGGTGTTTGAACAACTTCGCTGCCCAGTGACTCCAGAATTACGGTCAGATAAACTTTCCTATTTTTCACACAAAATGTCAATCACAATGTAGTTCAATCTGCCAACTGATTTGAACATGCCACAACTCATCAATAATCGACATGAATACAAGTCACAACCAACTAAATAGTTCTGTTCCACCCATCAAACCAATTTAGATGCCATACCAGTGAAATACCAGTGGTGAAAATATAACATTTGGCAGTTCCCAACAAATTGGACAATTTTCATGATACCAGCTCAACCACGATTCAACTGAAATAAAATTCTTGACAAACTTTGAAAGCAGCCTGAAATATCTTGTTCAACTTGATGTCAGATATCTGAGTTTAAATTGGACATCAACATTTCTCAATGTTGACTCAACATGATTTTCATGCTCTTGACTTTTAATAGATTAACGCGAGCCACTCGTTTAATTTGAATATGGATTTAACCAAGCAGCCTGAAAATTACATGTTCATCCTTATGCAGATATCAACATATCCAGAGTTAAAATGTGACAGTAATTTGATCAACTTCCACAGCTCGTATACTAAATTGAACAGCTTCCACTGAGTATAAACATATTAGTTAAACCAGCTCAACCAGTATTCAACTGAAAGGAAATTCTTGTAAAATCAGCATGAAACTTCTTGTTCTAACTGATGTCAAATATTAGAGTTTGTATTGGACAGTCCACAAGGATAAGACACAGCTCCACATGAGTTTCACTCCATGTGACATTTGAATCAGAGATTTTGATTAACTAACCACCTGAACTAACGCGAGTTGTCTCGTTTAATTCGAATTTGGATAAAAACTTAGAGTTCCACATCTTTTGATAAATTAAGGCGAGTTTTCTCGTTTAATTCAAATTTGGGTAATAATTTATTGTAGTTTTGCATTTATTTATATATTTTCATGTCATTGTGATTAGTTTCTCTGTATAAGTTATATTTACTTTAGAGACACTGATTTATTATATTTCTAATGTCAATGTGATCAGTTTCTCTGCATAAGTTTATTAACTTATGAGACCCTGATTTATTTTTCAATATTAAAATTATATACACATCTATGATATATGCATGCTTTTCATAATTATTTTGTATGTGGTTATTTTTGATAAATGAATTAATTATTTGTGTGTAGCCTATCAGATAAAGTTATATTTTTGTAGTATTTTGAGTAGGCATTTTCCATATATTTCTGAATTGGTTCATAGTTCCCATATATACAACTTCTTCTATTAAGTTCTATATTTCCATAACTCGCTGACTGAATACATATTTCATTGTGTTAACAGAATCTATATTTCTTGTTCATTCAATGATCAACTTCAAATTTAGAAATTGATGCGGGCATAACCGTTCAATACCTTAATTTCTTACATAATCCAGCCGTTCTTCCAGGGAGATTACTCTTTTCATAAGAAACGGACTGGATTAAGCCAGCCTATATCTTGTAGTTAAATTGATACACATCGATTCAATTTATCTACCAGTAGTTTTGCAATCAGCTTGCCAATATAAGTTATGTTTACTTTTAGAGCTGATTAACCTAAATGTAATTGGTTTTTTGTTTCATATATTTTTGTCACTGTGATCAGGTTCTCTGTACAAGTTAAATTTACTTTGGAGACCCTGATGTATATGTATTAATTTTTGTGAATTTCTGATACACATTTGCACAGTATTAAATTAATTGCTTGGTATTAAATAGTATAAGTTATGTATTCTCTGTGCAGTAATTGTCATGTTTAGTGTGTCAGAATAGGTATATTTATTTCCATTATTTTTTGTTCTAGGAATATTGCTTAAGTTTTCTGAGCCCTGTTGTGTATTTTCCGGATGCAGATTTGCTGGGAATGATTTTTTGGAACCTCGGTTTGTGTTCAGTCATTCCTGTTGAAATTGCATTATATCTCATGTATTCATAAGATAGCTGCTCAGATTGCTAGTTGGAATATTCAATTGTTTTTTTCCTTTGTGTATTGATTTAAATTGAGATAGATTAATTAAAAGTACCTACAAAGTTTTCGGAAGTTTAGAGGGCAAATCACTTGTAGTATTGCACTATTGCTAGTGCACTAACCAATTGATTTGTCAATCATACTCTGAAACGCTTGGAATTGGGTATTTACATACCGTGCCGCTTGATTGGTCAGACTGGAATAAATTAATTGATAAGCCTGTTACGCCTGATTTATTTAGGGTCGGGTTCAATTGAGATGTCCAGTACTAATCAAGGTCACAACCTACCAGGTCAAACTCCCAGGTATGGCTTCAACCCACAACAAAGCTATGGGTATCCACCATACTGTCCCGTGTATAATCCATGGCCAGCTCAAGCACCAGGGTATTATTCACCAGGTGTGCCATATTCCGTCAATCCCCGGTATAGTCCGGAGTTTTCGACTGGGTATTGTCAGCAGCCCATGGCCAATGCTGTGCACATGCCAAAGCCAACTGGATTTGAAAAGCCTCCTGGCAAAGTACCATTAACAAGCGACCCACCACCAAGTGAAGACCAAAGACAGTCAAATAAGGAATATATAAAAACTTTGAGACGGAAATACAAAATTATCAATGACATAACCCACTTCCGGTCTGAAGAGGAGGAAGAGCAGTTTCAAGAAGAGGAACGAGAGTCAATGGATCTTGCACATAAAGTGGAGGACATGATTACAGACTATGTTGATAGGGGCGTGTGTGAAAGGAATGTAAAATCCACCATACACGAACTAAATATGGATAGGGTGAGAGCTTCATGTGAATTGCGCAAAGCCGACAGGGATATTACAGACATTTACTGGGAGTTGATGGGCAAATCTGACCAACCGATGGGTTATCAGGAAGCCGAGGAAAAAATGAACAACGTCAGCCAAAGGAGAGAGAAAGTAGAGAAAAGATGGAGGGGCATAAATTCCAAAATACTGTTGTTATATAAAAAGATTTCCAGTTTGGGCAATAAAGCAAGACGTGAGCGAAAGAATAAGGAATGGAGAGACGAAATGGTCCGAGAAATAAGAGACATCCAGTTGGGAGATCAGAGAAAAAGTTTTCTAGAAGAATCGGATGAGTTAGACTGTCTTAAGAAGGAGGTGCACGACTTTGTGGGTGAGTATATAGATGCCCGATATATCGGCGGTGCAGTCCTATACAATGTAGTTTGCTTTCTAAAAGAACTAGAAGCGGAGAAGGTAAATATTCTAAAAGAATTTTACAGAGCCAACAGTGAGATGTGGGACCTCTTGGACGATTTGCGTGAATATGATCAGCCGATGAAACTCCAAGAAGCTAAGATCGAGGTCGAGCGAATTCGTAAACTTGAAGATAAGGCACAAGAAGAATGGCGAGAGACCCATTCCGTGGTCCGTATAGTTCAAGAGGAGTTCCGGATCCCCCAAAAGCGGAGAAGTTATTTCCGAGTCGAGCTGCAAGAGTCAGTCAGGGTTGCGAACGAAGTACGAGCATTGATGGAAAACTACGCTAAGAAGGGCTATTTTAGAAGTCGAAGACTGTATAGCTTAGCGTCCACCTTACGTGAACTGAAGTTTTCCACTTTTGGAGCCCGAGATGCAAATTCCAAGAGATCATCCAAAATGGCCGTCCAAGACCAGTCATCATATATTGGAGACAAATATGGAAACTCCAAGAGGACATCCACCCATCGCCAACCAGCTTTGGAGAGCATAGATGCACTGGGGGCACAAATTCACATGCCTCCAATCGAAACTTCAAATCAATTGACAGAAAAGAGGGCATCCAAAACGGTCGCTATGGACACCCAATCGTGGACGATAACCACTGACTCGACACATGGGCATGAGAGAGCGAGGGGCAGTCCAATTGATTTAGATAGGGAAGAGGTGGCGGACAACAGTAAAGCCTCACAAACTTCTTCGGCGCAGAGAGATCCTCTCCGTCTTGATTCTCGAGACATTGAGGTTCCAGTATCGCCCTCAGAAGAAATGTCTCCCAAGTCTGCGACACAAAGGGATCCTCCCCGTCTTGATTCCCGAGACCTTGAGGTTCCAGTATCGCCCTCAGAAGAAATGTCTCCCAAGTCTTCGATACAGAGAAATCATCCCCGTCTCGATTTCCGAGATTATGATGTTCCAGTATCGCCCTCAGAAGAAGAAGAAATGTCTCCCAAGTCTGCGATACAGATGGCATCCAGAACGGCCGCACAGGACCAACCATTATGTACGAGTTCCATAGAGACCGACAGTGTTCCTGCAGATCGCCATTCTAATCAAACGGTCAACACATCAGAAGACACTATGGCAGGGCAAGTGGCCTACAACCAGCCAGCATCCAAACAATATCTACACTTACTTGTCAAAAAGTTGCTACAAGGCGGATTATCAGAAAAGATGGCATCCAAAACGGCAGTCCTGGACAATCGGCAGTCAACAATAGCCACCAAGTCGGCACATGGCAATAAGAGAGTAGAGGGCAGCCCAATTGAATTAGTTAGGGAAGAAGTAGCTGACAATAATATAGTCACAAAGCTCCAGGTCGGCAAAGGTTCCCGACAAACTTCTTTGGCGCAGAGTGATCCACCCTCAGAAGAATGGTTTCCCGAGTCTGCTTCAATGCACAGGGATTCTTCCCGTCTCGATTTCCGAGAGTTTGAGGTCCCAATATCGCCATTAGAAGAAACGTTGACATCCAGATCCGAGTCTCTCGATCCAACTCTGATGTTTCCCAGCTCTGAGTTGAAGACTGAAGCTCCAACAACCACGAGTCTTCCTATTATGCCGACACCCGCTTTATCATTGGAGGTAAATGATTCTGCGTCCGGGCCATTTTCCAACGATGAACAACCAGGGACACTGGTGCAGGAACTGACAACCTTGTCCGACAAACTGCTGAATGTACAGTCTGAAATAGACGACATGCAACTCCTGACACCAGATGAGTATGCATTCTATTCAAGAAATGCAGTTCAGCATAAACCACTATCGCCGGATGAGACATATATCAACCACGATGCCAACACAAGCTTCTTACAAGATGAAGAGTCGCCGATCTATGATATCAATCTAGAATGGGACGATAGCGTTTCTCTGGAGCTGAGGTCAATAGATTATTCAGAATCTGAAGAAGATGCAGTTCTGCTTCAGCAGCAAGGATGGTCAGGTGGAGACAGAGGCGATCTGAGAGACGCCCAGATCCCTCTTCTCACACAGTTTGAGTCTTTGACATCCGATGGCGATATATCCTTCCTTGAATACGAGAAAATTGGCTTTAACTCGACCATGTATTCGATCACATCAGGCTTCTCTGATGCTGATTCGGCAGTCCTGGAATCAGACGTTAACATCTCAGACGCTGTTCCAACAGTTCGGGAATCATCCGCTATTGTCTTAGATGCTGCGTCAACAGTTCTAAGCCAGGTTCCCTTTGACTCTTGTGGTGAAACTGCGGGTCAAATGAACAAGCCACCTTTCTTTGACGATGAACAGCCAGAGCAACATCCAATATATCTGAAGCCTCCTGACATCGTGAATGATGTTTTATCAACAACACAGGTATACGACCAGCCGAACCATCAACTGGATAATGACCTATTGACTAAGGGCAGTTCGGAAAGCAGGTCGACCTGGATCTGCAAACCAAGTTCAGGTTTCATACCTGTAAGTGCCAAACAAACATACAGGGAGAACCCAAGCCAGAATCCAATGAATCACACCTGGCTCCGAAATAAAGCAGGTTCTCCAGATCAATGGCCTTGGGATCCTGGTGGCAAGTGAGTCCGAATCAGACGTGGATCGCTAGTAGTAACTACAATGAAGAGATCCACACCCATGGTCAGAGTATCATCAGACCCCATGGCAAACTATTAAGACCATTACTTGTCGCCAGAATGATGCGGGTTCCAGTATGGAAATGTACCTCCATGACTCACTGAACGTAATCATATGCTTGTTCGCAACGTTTAAATGATGTTCACAGTTAATGCAGCAATGAGTGAATCCAACATTGTGGTTGCGTTGTCGGTAATGGATATCGGGCCAGCTGATATACTACACCGACATTGAACCACCATTTGTATGTTGTACTGAGAATGCCGGGCCCCGGTTTCTCTTTCACTCTGCATTGATGTACATATTCCACGAAGCATAACACGCAGAACCCAGTCAATGGTTATCGGTCGAGTGGACCAAGAAGTGAATGTCAGCAGCTATTCACCACTGGCCAGATTATACATAGTGCAGACCACCTCTATACGGTTCAACAGAAGGAACTTACTGTACCTACGACATGCGTTCCGGATCAAGAACTTAACTGGTCACCCAATGGAGCCAAGACATTGGGCGGTGTCAACAAGCGGGCCAGACAATCATTTGACCGATACAATGGCGAAGACATTACCAGATATGACAGAAAATGGTAGTTGGATGATACGAGATGCTGAGAAATTCTACTCTGCCAGCCATCCATATGACGGTGCCTTCCTCGACCAAGTTACAAGTGTTCGTCAGTCATCCGATGTTCAGGATCCAATGCGTCGACTACAAGACTCTGCAACCGAGCCCACGGAGGCCTATGACGTAACAGAAGTCTTGTTGGAACTTGGACTGACTAATGACGATGGATGGACGAATTCTTCAACCCCCTCCAACAGGGCCTTCTTTTCAAAGCTTGGGGGAATGTAGCGGTTTTAGGTCCCGAAGAGTACCGGTTATCCGGTACGAGTGCACCCGAGGATGTGACGTCACTCCCAGCTACCAAGAAGAACAGAACAGAACTGAATCCCGACCGAACAAGACCTATTTGGCTGACATCTTGTATAATATGACTTTACCATGAATTGTGACATCTTCATATAGAATAAACCATTATATAGACAATACAATGTCCTGTTTGGTTTCATGGATGTGCGCAAATATCGAAAAAGACTGAATTTCATGTGACAAAAAATATTTCAATTCCCGGAACAGTAAGAATTAAGCTACGATAACGAAACGGATCAACTATAGTATTGAACGGCCATCTGCCCATAACCAGAATATTCCCGCTGACACATCTGTATGACCTGGAATATTTGTATCACATGAAAACCACTGACAGTGGACATAGTGCATTGGGATTTAATTGTAAAGTAATACATGTACAGTACATTGTAATTATTTGTAATTGTCACGCTACGACAATACGCAAAATTGAATTTGTGGTACCGGTACAAGCCGAGCATGATGCAGTGGCAGTGGCCTGATCATGCACCTCTCCAGAAGAAAATTGAGAAGTTTGATCTGCGATAGTGAGGGGTCTGTACTACTGTACATGTAAATGTGGCCATAGACTCATACGGTACTGATAGTGTTAAGCCTGCTGTTACAATAATACTACTACTGCTGTTTTACTGGTCTTACTGTGTCAATGTGACATTGTTAATTCAGTTCCACTCTAATGTACATTAACTGGCAATGATGCATCACTATTAAAGGCACCTGTAATCCCTACATACCAGGAGGACGCGGCATTGAAACTTGGTACAACAGTTGTTACACGACAAAGAAAATTATCAACAAGTTCATGGTGACAATTGTTACAATTTACAAATATTTAAGGATTATACTAATGTCAATTTGATGAGTAGATGCGTGACTGATAAAAGAATTAGAGACTCCATAGTTACTCAAAAGATAACAGTATACGATGCCATACAGTTGTTCCATAACACCTCAACCTTTGGTGGATAACAGCAAACTAATGCAAATGATGAAACCCAGACTCAACATCCAGACTACATGTGCATGCATAAGTGACGGTTCAATGATTTTGACTCCCATCAGATGATATTTAGGCGACACCAATTTTTAAGTCTGGTTTACTATAATGTGGGGATAAAAAATGTAGATGCAGGACAGTGCAGGAGGGAAAAAAATAAAAAAGATTGTCCCCCCAATTTATATCAAGTAAATCGTGGAATTTCACATAAATTGTGAAAAAATGTTTTTGAATAAAATTCTGAACCAAACAAGACATATCTTGTCATTAAATACATGCAAATATGGACAAAAAGTTGTAGGAGGTGTTCGTAAACCAGACTTAAAAATTGGTGTCGCCTTAGGCTCATGTTAACACAGGTTCACATATTCTCAAAATAATTGTCTCCCTCAACCGTACTAGTATTTATATCTGATAGAACCTCAGTGAGACCATGTTGAAAATTACCATCAATACTGTTCCAGTGTTGATCCAAGTTACATGCAACGTGGTCATGTTACTTCAAACCAGTTGCAATGTTCCTTCGTGAAAATAAATGTCAATGCAACTTACTCTCGGGCTCCAAATAAAAGTGCAGGCCCAAATAATAGTGCAGGGGGGGGGGGGGAATTCCATTGAAAGTTATTAAATAAAAGTACAGACCCAAATAATAGTGCAGGGGGAACTCTGAGCAAAACATCAACTGTGGTTAACCAAATAATTTTTATAGATGGTATGTAGTACATGTACATGTATGTATCATGTGGTGTTTTGGTATGTCACATACTTGAATATGTACTCTTGAGTGCCTAATAAACATACATGTACGATTATTAAAATCGAGGTAAAATTCCCACCTGTACGATCGTTATTTGGTCCTGTACGTTTATTAAATTAACCAAAAGAAATAATTCACCAATCTTAAATTGTGTTATTCATAGATAAATGAACTCTGATTGTTGACAGTGATCAGCACACTGTAGATTCACAGACCTGGCTATCAATCAAAACTATTTCTGTCACATGGCATCAGTATATAAACCAGTCACTGGCAGTCAGATGGTGCGTTTTGTTGGGATGTATGGTACTAATAGTTCCAGTCTGTACGTTTATTCCGCCCTGTACTATTATTCAGTTACGCGACATTTTCCAACCTGTACTACATGTAGTCTATTATTCCACCCTGTACTTTTATTAGGCACTCAAGAGTAATGTTTGCAACAGCGATGTTGTCGATTAATCAAAATACCGTAAATACTATGAGGCATTCCAGCGGTCAGCGGCATTGTAATTGAATGTGGTTGAACAGTCAAATACCGGTGGTCAATCTTGTTGTGGGGTGGGGTCATTTAATTAGAACATAGCTATATTTATGTTAAACTAGTCTCTTGTGTAGTTTGGGTTACTATTAATAAGATATTTAATGAATGTTTGGAATGTATGGTAGCATTCTTACTAGTACCTGGATAAACATATGCCATGCACAACGCTGGTCATCATATCATCACCACTGTGGGCAATAAACCCCAGCGGGCATCAGTAAACCGCTCATCGGGCTATAAAAATTAGAGTTTTCCATACCAGGGTTAGTCTAATCAATTAAAATTGGTCAATTTAGAGGTTATACCAACCAGTGGAAGACGTACATGTATATTCAGATATCTATCAGTTTTCGAGAAAAACCCCATCTTAGTCGAGCAGACTTAGAATATCGGGGTAAACTTAAATTTCATTCAGCAAAACTTTCACAACAGAATAAAAAAATAGTACATTATGATCACTTACAGTACATGCATGTACATGTAGCCCAGGTGCAGTGCTAGCCTATATACTACCAAAACTTTTGGTCGGTTTCTCGATGTCTGACACTTGTAAACGCTTGAACGGGTTTATAGTACATGTATGTGAATTAAAGATCTTATTAGTGACACAACACTTCACAAGAGGCTAGACATACATTTGTAACTACAGTAATGCTCTAATTAATCGACTCCTTAACCACAGCAGAATTATGGGTAACTCGGGGAGAGCTTTCCGATGAATGACAACAAGCCATATTTCCGACTAAATCCTGAAAAGTTACACATAATTCTGCTGTGGTTAAGGGGTCGATTACTTAGGACATTACTGTATCTGTTTTAGTGCACATCAAATTGATTTGTTGTATTTCCTCTTGTAATTTGTCTTTGATTGTGTTCGCCATTGCGATGGACTACATGTACTGACATCAATGACTGAAATGAGTCAAAATTTAGCAGTGCAGCCAATTATATAGATAAACAGAATTAAATAGCATCCAAATTCCAAATGACCATAAATGATAAAACAAACTTTATTGAGCACATTTTTAATACTAGTAATTACAGCTACAATGAAAGCATACAGTTTGAGCTTCTTTATAATACCACTGAGTTAGGTGATGTTTTGATATTTTGGTTTGGGCACCTAATAAAAATTCTAAGTTTGGTAAAACTGTCTGTATACAAAGTTTATCTGACCGTGATGAATAAAACCTATAAATGGGATCATATACATGTATGTTAGATATCATTACATGATTATTTGAAAACACATATCCGTATGGAAAACAAACTATTTTACCACTGGCCAAGTGGTCCTGCTAATATGCTATGATGCTGGTGGTCCTGCTGAATTGCTATGATGCGGGTAGCGCAATTCATAGCAATTCAGCAGGACCCAACCGCATATCATAGCACATTAGCAGGAACACTTGAACAGGGGTATATTTACAGTGTCAAATCGAATGGGCATCTTTTAACAATATTTTTTAACAATTTCCTAGAAGTGTTTGAAAATTGAGAACTGAATTTATATTTTTTTTTATGAGGTTTCGATTGAAAAATTTCTAACTTAGCACATCAGGATTAACAGACTACTGGTATGTTTGGTATATTTTTCTGTAATCGACACCTGCTGAGGTGGGGAAATATCATCCATTTTCGCACAGCTATATTCTCTTTCCCAACAAAGTCCATAGAACATACATGTAAAATTACATCTATGCTTTAATTAATCAACTCGCCTTATAAAGGTTGACCATCGGGTATTACTGCAGTATTCAGGCGTGTTCATGTGATCAACCGCAGTCAGTTATACTGCTGCAGAATGTGGTCCACCTCACATTTGCAGTTAGGTTGTATTTTTCATGCGATGTTTAAATGAATTTTTTTTTTAAGTTGACATTGTAACCACACCAGAATTTTTTTTTATTGTTTCAAAATGTCTAGATAGAATTCAGAATTTTTGTGGTAAAACAATTAACTTGGTTATCACAGACATATTACTGTGGTAAGATTACAGGGACTGCATGCTCTAATTATTATCAGGTTTAACATGTTTATACTGGATACAGTTCATCGAGACTTAATAGTGGCCCAGAAAAATTTGTCGAGCCGACGGTCTCAGACCAAATTGCAGATGAAGATGGATAACTCTAAAATCAAGAGGCTTTGTGTTGATAATAAGGCCAAACTTCATCGAACAGCATGTTGATAAATATAATGTATCGGGCAATTTTATACTATACATGCAATTGACAGTGGTTAGCATTATTTTTGGGCAATTAATCGATTATGATAACTGAAGCAGCATTTCTAAAAAAAATGTTGTTGGAATCTGATTATATGGGGACCATCGAATCTGATTGAGCACCTTTAATAGTTAACTATATGAGCTAAATACACATAATGCGACACCAATTTTTAAGTCCGGTTTACGAACACCTCCTACAACTTTTTTTCCATTTCATGAACCCAAAGAATTTACACGCATAATAGACATTTAAACTTTGAAAATTGCAGGTTTTGCTCTAAATTTACACATTCCCATCTTAAAAAATTATTTGATTTCCTGTATCGCAATACACATGATATCATGATATGCGTATCATTGATAGTGTATCCCAATACAATGCATGAATTCGCTATGAATCATTACAGTCCCACAAAAAATGGGAACTGCAGTTATCTCTCATTGATTTTAACTCAATAACCACATAGTAAATTGGAAGTTTTCCATGGAAATTTGTGTTGTCGATTAGTCTACTTCAACTTGATTTTTTTACTGTCGATTAGTCAACTATGAAAAACCCAAGCCATTTCAATACTAATGCAGTATCTGCTGGTATTAAATCTTACTGCAGTAATATTTTTGTTGTAACCAAGTGAATTACTGCAGTGTTTCAACCACGGTAAACCGCATTAATTTTTCTCATGACCGCCTTTCAGCCAGATCATTCTTTACAGTACTTACCATGTACATGTACCATATGTTCTATTTGGGGATAGACCATGATACTAGTATGTCACTTTGTGGGTTAAGTTTATAGAATTGGTGCAGTTGCACACTGCATCACTGCCTAACTCATTGCAAATGGAGGTCTCTTAATACATTTACATGTGTATAGTTTCTCAGTGCAATTTGGCTTTTTGGATGAAAACCAAAACTCGATAAGTCCATACAATAGGGACAATTTGATTGAAATTTAAAGCAGAAATATAGCTTGGAGCAATTCATAGGGTCACATAACCATTACCGCAATTATGTACATTATTACATGTACCTCAATCATATTTATGATGATTCAATGACAGTGCGTTAGACCGAGTGGTCATTACTAGTAGTCCGATGGGTTCGATTGTCAAGAAGTTCAATAGTTTGAGGGTTCAATAGTCCAAATGTTCAATGGTAACCGCGTTGAGAGTATCAATTACTGTACCGTAGTACAAAGTTATTTACTTGAGACATAACATGTATTGTCGATATACAATGATATGGGAGGCCAAATTCACATTTAATAATGAATTGCGCTTAAGCGCAATTGATTGCGCTTAAGTGCAACCAATTGCGCTTAAGCGCAAATACCACATATTGTGCTTAAGCGCAATAAGGGCATTTACGCTTAAGCGCAATTAATTAACCTACCCATAAACTATTAGCATAACCTGGTGTATCACCTAGCAACACAAGATGAGCATTGGGCTAATTTTGACCTGTACTCAACAGTCAAACTGTGAGTATGTGTTCAACAAGGAGAATCCCCTAATTACATATTATCAGCATCCCTCTATCCAAAGAATTGATGTCGCCTTCCCGGAACTCTAGTAATGTTTTGTATGATATTTTTAATGTATTTTTGCACAGATTGTAGCCTTTACTATGCTAATATCCTATACATGCATGCGGTGTCACTGCATGAGGGCTTTCTTACCTCATACCGTAATGCTCTATTTAATCGACTTCTTAACCACAGCAGAATTATGGGTAACTTTTCAGGATTTAGTCGGAAATATGCCTTGTTGCCATTCATCGAAAAGCTCTCGAGAGCTTTCCGATGAATGGCAACAAGCCATATTTCCAACTAAATCCTGAAAAGTTATCCATAATTCTGCTGTGGTTAAGGAGTCGATTAATTAGAGCATTACTGTATGGTTTACTTATTGACTTAAATCAGGGGGAAAAAACCCTATTTTCATATTATCAGCATCCCTGTCCAAAAAATGGTGTGTATTTACTGGAGCTTTGGTGTCTCAGTCCTGAAGCTCTAGTTTTTCTTATTAAATCAGCAGCTCTTGCACAAATCTATAGTATTTCCATGATCATATAGTGTGAATGTGGTGTCACCGAGGGCTTGCTTCCCTCATATGGTGTGCCTGTATACTCGAAAATTGAAGAAAATCAATGTCGCCCCGACTAATACAGAAAGTAATGCTATTGCAAGTAGCCTCAACTAATATATACCGAAGATAATATAATGCTATCACGAATCGCTCCAACTAAAACAGAAGGTGATACTATTGCGAGTCAGCCATTTTGATAAAGAAGTTGGGCTAGCTCCCTACCCATCCAAACCAATGAAACCAAGAAGTGACATGTCAATAGGAGTTAATGCTAAGTTATGGAGAAACCTATTTATTCACCAGGGGTGTTTTGTTACATATAACCATGAATTGCGCTTAAGCGCAATTGATTGCGCTTAAGCACAATTAATTATTAAATGTGAATTTGGCCTCCCATACAATGAATGTTTTATCCAATTGATATTTTATGAATACATCTACTCACAAGCCCCTGGAGAAAAATACAATAATACCAATATGGACTATACCAGTGACTGGTATACTCACTGTATAGTCTATGTTGGTAATTCAGTTTTTTTTCCCCAGGGGCCTGTGTATGTACATGTAGATGTACTGATAGATGCTTTGTATGGGAGGCCAAATTCACATTTAATAATTAATTGTGCTTAAGCGCAATTCATGGTTATATGTAACAAAACACCCCTGGTGAATAAATAGGTTTCTCCATAACTTAGCATTAACTCCTATTGACATGTCACTTCTTGGTTTCATTGGTTTGGATGGGTAGGGAGCTAGCCCAACTTCTTTATCAAAATGGCTGACTCGCAATAGTATCACCTTCTGTTTTAGTTGGAGCGATTCGTGATAGCATTATATTATCTTCGGTATATATTAGTTGGGGCTACTTGCAATAGCATTACTTTCTGTATTAGTTGGGGAGACATTGATTTTCTTCAATTTTCGAGTATACAGGCACACCATATGAGGGAAGCAAGCCCTCGGTGACACCACATTCACACAATATGATCATGGAAATACTATAGATTTGTGCAAGAGCTGCTGATTTAATAAGAAAAACTAGAGCTTCAGGACTGAGACACCAAAGCTCCAGTAATTACACACCATTTTTTGGACAGGGATGCTGATAATATGAAAATAGGGTTTTTTCCCCCTGATTTAAGTCAATAAGTAAACCATACAGTAATGCTCTAATTAATCGACTCCTTAACCACAGCAGAATTATGGATAACTTTTCAGGATTTAGTCGGAAATATGGCTTGTTGCCATTCATCGGAAAGCTCTCGAGAGATTTCGATGAATGGCAACAAGCCATATTTCTGACTAAATCCTGAAAAGTTACCCATAATTCTGCTGTGGTTAAGAAGTCGATTAAATAGAGCATTACTGTATGAGGTAAGAAAGCTCTCATGCAGTGACACCGCATGCATGTATAGGATAAAGGCGAAAAGGATATAAGGCTAAAATCTGTGCAAAAATACATTAAAAACATCATACAAAACATTACTAGAGTTCCGGGAAGGCCACATCAATTCTTTGGATAGAGGGATGCTGATAATATGTAATTAGGGGATTCTCCTTGTTGAACACATACTCACAGTTTGACTGTTGAGTACAGGTCAAAATTAGCCCAATGCTCATCTTGTGTTGCTAGGTGATACACCAGGTCATGCTAATAGTTTATGGGTAGGTTAGATAGTAGTCACAATTACGCTTAAGCGCAATTAATTACGCTTAAGCGTATATGCCCTATTTGCGCTTAAGCACAATATGTGGTATTTGCGCTTAAGCACAATATGTGGTATTTGCGCTTAAGCGCAATCAATTGCGCTTAAGCGCAATTCATTATTAAATGTGAATTTGGCCTCCCATAGCTTTGGGGAAGATATTTTGTGTATAATTGGGTGTCTACTACATGTATGTTACCTAATTGTACATGTAACTGTCACTATAAACTGGGCATGAAGATTACAACTTGGGAGACTATTATTATTGCGGCCTCATTGCAAATGGGGGCCTCTTGGACGGTACATGTGTATACTAGTAGTTCTTCGTTGCAATTTGGATGAAAACAAAAAATCAGTGTCGATACAATTGGAACAATTAAAGGACATTTACTAGTAAAGCAGAAAAATTACTTGGACCAATTCCTGAGGTCACATAACCATTAACTCAATCATGTACAGTGCATTAGTCAGAGTGTTCATTACTAGTACATGTAGTTCGATGGGTTCGATTGTCAGGAAGTTCAATAGTTTGAGGGTTCAAATGGTCCAAGGTTCAATTGATGGTACATAGGTTTGAAAGAATCGATTGTGTTTTACAACACATTAATTTAGTCAGTTATATACATGTACATGTATGGTAATAGTATTACCCTCATACAAAATAAATTACCCGAGACATAACATATATTACCCATGAAAATATACACAAATTAATGCAATATTTATGCAATTTATAGTTTACGCATACATGTACTGATGCTTTGGGGGAGATAATTAGACCTAACATGACTCTCGCTATAAACTGGGCATGAAGATTACAAATTTTGAGACAATGTACACTCTATAATAACCAAACACCCAGGTTATCAGACTCTCGGACTAATGCACAGTACTCATGATTTCCGCTTGGATCTCACATATTTGAAAATAAAAAACATTGTTAGGTGAATCAGCTACATGTACTTGTACAGTTACATGTACTTGTAAATGAAGTAAATTGAAAACATTGATGCACAATTTTCAGGTGGCATGCATGATTCATACCCCTCTGCTAATTTGGTAGTCGGGATTCATTTGCGCAGTTTAACCGGTATTCCGGTATTCAGGATTCAACAAAAAGGCTGGTTCGCAGCTTTTCTAGCACAAAATTAATTTTGTTTTACTATTTTCCAGCCCAAATGACATTTATGATGTAATTGTCCCCCGAAAATTTCAGGGGACTATTAAAATAGCCGGTGTCCGTCCGTTCGTCTGTCCAGAAATGGTTTCCAGATGATAACTTTAGTTTCGGTTATTAGATCAAAAGCAAATTTGGTATGTGTGTTTATCAGACCAAAATTAAGATCAAGTTCGAATATGGGTTTGCTCTGCCCATTTTTGCGAGAGTTATGGCCCTTTTTTTACTTAGAATTTTGTAATTTTCTGGTTTCCGGATGATAACTTCAGTTTGTGTGATCATATCTGAAACAAATGTGGTATGTAAGTTTATCAGACCAAAATACAGGTCAAGTTCGAATATGGGTGTGCTCCGCCCATTTTTGCAAGAGTTATGGCCCTTTTTTACTTAGAATTTTTTAATTTTCTGGTTTCCGGATGATAACTTCAGTTTGTGTGATCGTATCTGAACCAAATTTGGTATGTGAGTTTATCAGCCCTATTAACAGGTCATGTTCGAATATGGGTTTACCCATATTTGCGAGAGTTATGGTCCTTTTTCGACTTAGAATCGTGTTAATTTCTGGTATCCGGATCATAATTTTAATTTGTGTGATCATATCTGAATCAAATTTAGTATGATAGTTTATTATTCACCATTTCATGGGACACTGGTTGGATTGTTCTGAAATGTATTATCAGATTTAGGGTCCTTGATATTTTTTTCAGACAAGCTGATGCCCCAATGAAGCCACTTTTTCGGGGGACACTGCGGCCGGACGTCCTTTTATTCAATCTATTATCTATAGGTATGTAGAAGTTATGGATACAACTTCAGCAAATACTAGTACATGTATATGAAAACTATATTATTAGTGTAATATTAGTTTTCATTCAATATTTCCTTACTTGTAACTGGTACGCATGATTCAACCTTTTACATTAACTGGTATTGGGGCCAGGGAGGTGGGGGTGGTGACACCTTCCATACTGGTGTATTCAATTGTGAGTGGCCTTTATGAGGGTGTTACCCCTCCTATCACCCATGAATACTGAATACCAGTTCACAGTTTTCTCACATTTGCTGAAATAGTATCCAAAACATCAACATATCAAGAGGTATTAGACTGAATTAGATAAAAATATATCACTTGGGTCTGTTTAGGCTGGAAAATACTCAAAATTTGTATGATTTTCTGCTACCGGTATTATATCTGCATACTAGCCTTTTTGCTGAATCATGAATGCCGGTTATATTACCGTGTGAAATCCTGGTACCAGATAACATTGGGTATGTATATAGCATACCACCTGAAAATGGCCTGAATATCACATGCCAAAGCGGGGTGGGGGTGTGTGTGACACCCTCCTTGATCATAGTCTGTATTCTACAGGGTATGTTAACTGTTTCGAGTTGGTGCAATTAATGTGATTGTTTAATCTCTACCATCTGAAATCTATTTTTTATAGCATATTTTGCTATCTGATCAATTGCTACTGATATAAAAAAGGATAAAGATGGTGTGTCTCTTTCCCAAATGTTCTGCTTACATGTACATTTGGGGGTTTATGAGTCAAATAATAATAGACAACATGTCCTTCTAACACTAAGAAATAATGTGTTCTTATGAACCAGGACAAAATATGACTATTTCTGGAGCATTACAGCACACTATTACAAATATATATTTGTAAGCAGTGAGATAATGACAGGAAACATGTCCTTAAGACTAAAAAATAATTTTTTGGTGTGTATTTCACATCACAGCTCATGTGTATACTCACATTAGTTTATGTCATTCAAAGGGAGAAACCCATTTAGAAAGTTTAAATGAGACAAAACTACCTCACTGTAGATGTAGTTGCAAGGTAAAACATGTACATGTATACTGGTAAATGACATTGGAACTAAAATAATGATTTTTGTGTCCACCGGTATGTCATGTACCGGTATACATTGCAACTACATGTACATGTAACTTGCCTAACATACCATATACATGTATGCAGAGGGAATTTGCAAGTGTTTTTTAATCAAAAATTTTACCCAACTCTTGTTGTCAGTAAGTTTTAACCCATGCAGTTTAATGAGTTTATATATTTATGTATTACATGTGTTTCTATACATGTATTTTATCTTTAGTTAGTTTGTTGTCCTTGAATAAACTTGTATTGCTGCACAATCAGTTTCCTTAATGTTCTATTATACTAAAACAACTCCATTGATAACAATACCCCTGCATCCCATCCAAATCTACTTCATTGCCATCCTCATCATTTCACTTTGGATCCCCACCCAGGTGTACCTTGGTGTTATTCACCCAGGTGTTCCTTGGTGTTTCCTACCCATGTGTACCTTGGTGTTTCCCACCCAGTTGTACCTTGGTGTTTTCTTACCCAGGTGTACCTTGGTGTTTTCTTACCCAGGTGTACCTTGGTGTTTTCCTGCCCAGGTGTACCTTGGTGTTTTCTTACCTGGGTGAACCTTGGTGTTTTCTAACCAGGTGCATCTCAGTGGGAAATCCACCTGGGTAAGAAAACACCAAGGTACACCGGCGTAAGAAAACACCAAGGTACATCTGGGTTGGAAACATCAAGGTACACCTGGGTGGGGAACACCCAGGTAGGAAACATCAGGGTTCACCTGGGTAAATAACACCAAGGTACACCTGGGTGGGAAACACCCAGGTAGGAAACATCAGGGTACACCTGGGTGAATAACACCATGGTACACCTGGGTGGGGGAAACACCTGGGTGAATAACACCATGGTACACCTGGGTGGGGGAAACACCCAGGTAGGAAACACCAGGGTACACCTGGGTGGGAAACACACAGGTAGGGTACACCTGGGTGTGGTCACATGGGTAAATACACAGGGACTTTGTAGAAAATATATTTATAAAATATACATAAACAATACGACAAGGGGAGACACCTGTCGGCACCCAAAAACCACAGTAGCGTTGAATTCCGACTCGCAACACCGATTTTGGTCGTGTAAACGGCAATTTCGCGTATATTTCGACTAACAAATGTGATAGAAGCTCTCCTTACCTTGTTATATCATCAGAATAACCGTTTAAACGTGTTTTACAACATTGAGGTGGGATAAAATCACCTTGCTTGACCATCAACATGCAGGGGAAATAACTCTATCTATCATACCACAATTGGTCTCTCAGAATAGGTCCCTCTATAAAGCGGTGTATAAAAGAAATGGTAACATTTCATCCTCACAGATCAAGACTATCTTATATCATGTTCAACAACAATTTTAACATTTACAAGTATGCAATAATATATAATATAATAATAGATAATAAAATATGTAATTTAATGAGACCAATAATTTAGTAGTTTACAAATTATGAATGGAGTGCTCCTAACACAAATGGTTACAATACACCAAATGATTTACATAGGCCCCAGTGTTAACAAATCCCGCTGGCCTATATTCGCTGCAAAGCTTTGACCTGCACGAGTATTTGAAATTAAAGAACGTCCTTTTAGACACACAGAAATGTGCAAAAAAAGTACTTGTTAACATGGTAGATCACACTGGAGCTTGACAAACGTCACACTACCCTTAAAATTGTGAAAAAAATGACATCGAAAAAAACCTCCCATAAATTATTCGCCACTTGCACAGCCATAACCATTTACCATGTGGTTATATTTGATGGGAAACACATCTGTGCATTTTTTCGTGCACTTTTCATCCATATATCATTGACCATTCAGCTGCCAGAATTTTTGTTATGCTGATCCTAGCTTGGGGGTCCCAGGGGAAATCACTCTACTAATTTGTATTTGGTGTATTGTAACCAAATGAAGGACCTCAGAACAGAACTGTGTAGTTTACTGTGTCACGTTGCATTAATAAAATATTACATATGTACTTGTTCGGGTATGTGAAACTGAACAGATAGTATTCAGGAGCTATACCAACTGTAGGAATTTAGCATTCTACGAAGATCACCAGTAATCTGAAGAAAATGGACTGTACCACTCCATAGACAACGCGGCGATAAACTGACGAAAGTGATTTCGCCATCGAGAGTCACTGCATTCAATTAATATATAAGAATGATGGTGTTTATTGTCAATTTGGATATAATATTTGTAAAAAATACCTACTTTGAACAAGATTAATCTACATTTTTAATAGATCACCCTACTGGAGTGATCACATCACTTTAAAAACATGGAGCAGAGCCTGGCAGAGGCGACTAAAACGACATGCAGTTACATTCATGGTGCTGCACTCTGGTGTGATACCAGCAGGCAATAACTTATATGACCGAATACCGTATATTAGTCTCCAATATTGTCATTGATGATGTCGCTTACTGATTTAGACTGAAGTTTCGATTGTTTATCTTTCTCCACATTGGGACTTTCATGCATTAATTCTGCGAGTTTTAATAATATTTGGTGAACCAAATTGACGTAGAAGTGTAATAAATAGAGTAATCAATTAGTTCCGAGAATTACGTTAAATAATTCGCTCGAGGCATGAGACGTTTGGGTAAGAAACGCGCACTCGTTTCTTGCCGACGTCTCTCGCCTCTCGTGAATTATTTAACGTAATTCTCGGAACCAATTGATTACTCTCTATATATTTGATGCAACTCAAGCATTTATACTAACTAGCAATCGATTTCGTTGTTTGCCAATTGTATTTCTGATTCATAATAAGTACCTGCTTGAATTTGATAATCTTCAGAGACACAAATCGAAAATGATATACATGTAGCTAACAATGTGGTAACAATTTCAGTAACTTTTTTGCACAAAACGCCATACAAAGTTATTGTCATTGTGATAAATCCACTCTACACATAGTTCTAATTTTTCATATATAACACCATATCATGCATAAGATAATTGATCATTGCAAATATATGTGCTAATTGTTTTTTCTCTCTTCTACCCAACTGTAATCCATCAGTTCATTAATCTTCTCATCATGCTCTTTATCCCTTTAGCTTAATCTACTCTTCCACTTCTCACTGACCACTATATGTAATCTGTTCTTTTCTGAGGAGATGGCTCTATATACGCATCTGATGCTTGTTGTCAAATCATCTTCCTCCCTTCTAGTCTCATGTGAGCCTATGCATAGGCCTACATGTGTCATGTTTTATAATTATATGTTTTTGGGAAGAAAATCACAGGTAAGAATATTTTATATATAACAAAACGTTCAAATCAAAATATAATATAAACTAGTATACACTTTAATTACAACTTAAAATGTTGTATTATGATAATAAAATAACATACAACAGAAAAATATATTTTAACATCCAGACGTTACACAGTGATATTCTGTTCTTTTGTGAGGTCCTTCCTTTGTGTGAGGAACACTTCATTCACAATGTGCAATCTACTGAAATATTGGTCTCGTTAAATTATGTAGCATACCTGTAAATGTTAAAATTGTTATGTTGAACATGATATAAGATAGTCTTGATCTGCGAGGTTGAAATGTTACCATTTCTTTTATACACCGCCTTATAGAGGACCTATTCTGAGAGACCAATTGTGGTATGATAGATAGAGTTATTTCCCCTGCATGTTGATGGTCAAGCAAGGTGATTTTATCCCACCTCAAAGTTGTAAAACACGTTTAAACGGATATTCTGATGATCTAACAAGGTAAGGAGAGCTTCTATCACATTTGTTAGACGAAATATACGCGAAATTGCCGTTTACACGACCAAAATCGGTGTTGCTAGTCGGAATTCAACGCTACTGTGGTTTTTGGGTGCCGACAGGTGTCTCCCCTTGTATTGTTTATGTATATTTTATAAATATATTTTCTACAAAGTCCCTGTGGGTAAATACACCCAGGTTTATCCATACCAGGGTTTTTTGTCCAGTTTCAGGTGGGTAAATCATGGTAAAACCCAGGTTTCAGGGGGTCTTGATGGTTGGTGGATATCTTGGTAGATAGATTTACCTGGGTTTCGGCCCAAAAAACCTGGGTGGATTTACCCAGGTACATTTTTATATGGGATAGACTGTGATGTCCGTGAAATTAGAACCTCATCTTCGCGATGTTTACTCTCTATGATTAAACTATGCAGTTGTGACATCCTCCCATCTGAATGTTGCAGCTCTATACCCAAAAATGATGGGTCAACATAGATTAAACATCTGTAATAAATTACCGCTATAGGTGCAGTGTTGTTCATGAGTATTTGTCCTTTGAAATCTTACTACGCATGTCAATTCAATCAGAAATTGACATCCTGATTTGACAGTGCTGAGCGTTCATTACGCAACCACTGAATACAGATCGCTCAACAGATTATCGCTCAACTTATTGAGTAGACATTTGAGTCAACACGATTTTCAGTACTATCGATATTATAGTTTTTAAAATCTTATATAATAATTATTATTATACGATTATAAGAATAAAATATATTTTGTTTTGCTTAACTAAATACAGACGAAAATGAATAACGGCTGATTGCCAATAAATTACCTTCAATACAAGAAGCCGTACTTCCACATAACCAAATAGTCCCATTTTCCCTCCCTATTATTGTTCGCCAAAAGTGTATTAATACGCCTGTTAAATAAAAATAACAACCCAGAGAATAATGTTCCATTAACAGTCCCACTTTAAATAACATTAGTAACATTTTTATAACATAAAGCCGGTGGCTTCATGACGTATTCTTTTAGTAAGAGCGCGTGTCCTCGCGATTCGCCAATATTAACGCTATGAAGGTAAACACGAAAAGCAAACAAAATGTTATTAGCTCCCTGGGACAAGCGATTGATACGCCGCTTATTTCCGACTCTTTCGTTATAAATCATACAATAAACTGGATTACCGTGCGTTCGTTGATTGTCATCTTCAACTTGCATGTTGAACAAACAACTATAGAATGTTCTATGTTTTATGGCAAGGCATGCAAAGTCTAATAACTTGGGGGGGAGACTAGAGCCCGAAGCCGCCATCGCACGCCGCCGCCGCCAGCCATATTGGCCACAAGCCGCCGCCAGCCATATTATCTCTGACGCCAGCCGCATGAACAAATCTCCGCCGCCGGAATTGTAAAATGGCTGAGCCGTGTGCATGGACTTATATGTTAACTTAAGGACAACTGCACTGCGAATCGCAAATAACTAAACCGCATTGCCTAATATTGGCATACTCGTATGGACACGGCATGGTTGTTACACTATCAGAACACCCGGGGCCTCTCATTGTGGAATAGACTATTCCAATGCATGCTTTCATATAACGCAGTGGGATCATCCATTCAGTATTGACAGGGTTTAAAGTATAAATTGTTTATTTCGACACGACTCAGTCTCAGACATCGCTGACATTTGTCAATATATGCATAATACCTGCATATAGAATTAAGAGAATAGAAAATAGTTTGAAATATTATATATCAATACTATCGAATTCAGCATTCAATGATGTATACATGTATATCGCAAGATGCCAGTGATGATAGCCGTCTGTAGTCGACAGAAGTCCCAATGTAACTTATACCGATTTTATAGATGGGAAACTACATAGTACATCCCTGCGAGTCATTTACTGAGTCCTTAATTCGCGTATTTCGCCATAATAGAAAAGCCCAACACCAAAAGAATACGCGTGGTCTGGAATTATACGGGTTCAATACAAACGCCAATTAAAACAAGCGGGTGTCTATGACCGGGGATTAGGAAAATTTCGGAAACGAAATACGCTGAATAAAGCCTGAATTATAACGTCTCAGCCGGCTGAGCCGCCATATTTCGTCAGCCACGAACGTCGCGACTGAGCCGGCTTAGCTAGATAACCAGCCACGAAAATTGGTTCAGCCAGCCGTGAAAACTAGTTGTCGTGGCTTCGGGGTCTAGGGGAGACGCACGTTTTGCACAAATCCAGCTACAAATGGCAAGAGATTTTCAACTCAGAAAGAATCAAATGTAGGTTGTGTCTATTTTAAATGCATAAATAACACCTCGACTGTTTGATCACATGTGTCACCCAAGGGATGTGAATACAGACACGTCATTTCTTGCACCTCTTGCCTAGGATAAGTGTATTTCTTAGAATCATTTCAACATCAAAGATCTATCCACGATTTATCATTGTACATGCACATCTACATACGACTAATTGCGTTGCGTTTGGTGGCCCGTATATGTAAATATAATGGTTTAATTATATTGTTTTGGCTCTATATGAGAGGAGGCTTCAGTTGTTTCACAATGTTGAGTTAGATTTTTAATTGCATAATACCCACATATATCATAATGCAGAATGGTCCCCATGTCATCAGACTCCAACAACAACAAAATGAATTTAAGAGTTATCCATCTTCATCCGCAATTAGGCCCGAGACCATCTTCTCATCGACTTTTACTTGGCCACCAAAATTATATTTGGCCCCGAGTCACACACCAAATTTGGTCCAAATCGGTTAAGGGTTCTGTGAGACAATCCGAACAGAGAGATCCCACTCTGTTGTATACAAACAGCCATGTGCACGGGACGAGAGCGTTCAGTGTTAGTCTATACCTAATACGGTAGAAATAAAGAGCGTTTATTTCAATTGTGTGCGAAAAATGTAAAGCAGTATGTTTGACCAATGAGGTTGAGTGGTTGTTCCTCTTTGAATCAAATGCCCAAATATGGATTTTGAATGACGAAATGAAAGTGGATCAAAAGAGGATCAATTGAGCCAACGAAATGACGGCGTTCTTCGTGTAATCTGAAAAATGTAAACGCTCTTTACTTTATATAATCAGTCTAATGTGGATTATCGTATCACCTTTCGGGATTGGTGACTCGAATTGGATTTGCACCAGGACGTCAGTAGTATGGGGGGCTCGTTACATCCACATCTAAAAATAGAATTTTTGGGCCTAAAATTGTTTGTACTAAAATATTCCCAAAACCCATTTTTTTGCTCATTTGCTCATTTTGTTTTGCTCATTTGCTCTTTTTCTCACCCCCTTTGAATATACTTTGTGTGATATTCTGTGTCATTGTTAATTGATTGGTGCATACTCAATCAAGATCTCAACGAAACGCATTATTGACATCGATAACTATCATGGTGCATTTGCCATTCATGGCCAGACAAATTTAATTCATGGATTTTAGAGTCTGATGTCGCCAGATATCAAAATTAAGTTGTACACGAGAACAATTACAATCATGGATAATAGAACAGGTACCTTGACGAATACGTTTCAAACAGAACGTGGTCGTCTACATATGAATCTCCTTAAATGGATAGGAATTACTATTATGGTAATCACTGTGTCACTACCATTTATTTTAGTTCCAAAGAAGATACCGCGTGAGTCGGTTGACTATGAATTACTTCATACTAATATGTCACACCCCAATGATTACGAACAACACCCGTGTGTTTTCGTGAAAAAGTGGACAATACGATCAAACATTACTGTTACATTATGTAATAATCAAGGACACATTTATAGAGACATTAGGCGAGTTGTGAATAACACTCCGACGATTATAGGTATTCCGTTAAATTTGAACCAGTGGTCAATCTTCAAGCATATATTCAGTGATATCAATAAAACTATAAGAGAAGAAGAATAATGATTCTCTTTGAATTGTTTTATTTTAGAAACTATAGTCATATGGATAATTATTATCTGTACCTGACTAGCGACGATTCGATTAATAAATATCCAGATAATCGATTTTTATAAGAGGCGATAAACTTTCTAAAATAAAATGCAGAAAAAAGAGTGACTTGTACACTACATTTGAAGAAACATGTCGATCCCGTATATTCCAGCAGATATTGAAACGTGGAGAAAACATTTCAGAGACATGCTTGATGGGAAGTTAATACCAGATAATAAGGGTCGATATTTTATTGACTGAACTAAAAATAGTGATAGTGAAGAAGACGTTCTAAAACCACATATTAACGTAGTGACGCCCATCGCTCAAGCGATTGAAATGGCTAAGGCCGAAGTTGCAGCAAATAAGTTGACAAACACACGTAAAGCGTCCAAACAAACCAACAAGAGAGTGTTAGTTGGAGGTTTGTCTAATAATAAGAAGAAAATGAAAAGAAAAGTGTCATACGATTAGCCAAATCATGAATGAATACATAGAGTACCATACTGATAAATTAGCATTAATTGAATCACCGGCGGTCAAATATCTATACCCTAGCCCCGGGACGATCGTACTCTTAACGCGACGGTTGTATACCACACCTTATTCTCTCTTTTTATCGCTACTTATAAGATCGATCGTTCTTCCAATAATTCGCGATAATGCACGTGTGTCATTTATGCGGAATTATTTTATTGACGAACTACAATCTACAAAGACATAAACAGATTAAACACGGAGTTATGTCCGAGACAAAAACAACTCTCTTCGGAGAAGATACCGATGACCTAGAATCTGACGAAGCGGTTCTAGATTCAGATGAAGATGAACGGGGAACGATATCAGATTCAGAAGATGATAATGTCGTCGGTAGTAGAACGGTATTCGGTCTTAAGAAAGCTGCGCGATGTGTCAACGAGATGGACACATTCAAAAGTATGATGAAACGCGTCACCAATGATGCGAAAGGAGAAGAGAGCATGTCGGGAGATGAGAGCATGTCGGGAAAAGAGACTACCATCGACACAGAGTTTGCTCTGTTTCTCAAAAGTTATAGACGATTAATAGAATACCAGTATCGATTGAAAACATCACCCATACATAACATGATCATGAAGAAAATGGTCAAACTGACCAAACACGGATATAATAATGAATGGGCTGCAGATGAAGCGATGAGAAAATTCAAGAAACTCTTAGAAATAAATCTAACGGTCGAAGATTCAGACAATGATTAAATCTCAATAAACTTCATCAACATGTTATTCTCGTCTTCGTTATATATCTATAAGTGGGGAGGGGAGATTGTAGAGCGAGAAACGATACATAAATGGTACATTACGAGCCCTAAAATTTGAAGTTTAAATATTGTTCTGTGTCTTTTTAACTTTCACCCACTGCGTGTGTATTGTGTTTCTTTAACAATCATTCAAAATGAGTGCCATGTGTACCTTTAGAGCGCATTGTGCTCCTTTAATATTCACACACCAATATTACATAACGTCCCTTACCTCGTGTCACTTTAACATTCCACACCGTGCGTGTATTATCCCCTTTAATTATGTCATAGCGTTGGTACATAGAAGACTGTATAACACTATGCCTATGTCTATATATGTTGTCACATCGTGAGTGTATTGTCCACCATTATATTGAAATTTTTGAAGTTTTTGAAATTTTTAAAGTTTTGGAAGATTTTGTAATTTTTGAAATTTTTGAAGTTTTTGAAATTTTTGAAGTTTTTGAAAGTTTTGAAAGTGTTTGAAACTTTTGAAATTTTTGAAGTTTTTGATATTTTTGAAATTTGTGAAGTTTTTGAAATTTTTGAAATTTTTGAAGTTTTGGAAGTTTTTGAAATTTTTTGGTGATTATGTGTGTGTACATACTTGAAAATTTGTTCCATCGAATATGTCAGTTCATTCTGGGGTTGTAATTTCGCATTACCCTCTTCGTCCGCTCATGATTCAACATAGTACATCTCAATACTTCCAATAATTCGCGATAATGCACACCTGTCATATACTCAATAACTTCATCGGGATAGAGAAGTAAAGAATAAACGCTCTTTATTATTCATGTAAGAGTAATGGTGTCAAATTATTTCAGGTATGACAATTATATGATGCATGGACTGCGTCTGATTGATAAACACTGGAATGTATGCATTCATACCGATGGTCACAATGTCCAAAATTACAGCGACTCGGACCTGTCCATACACATATAATTGGTATAAAGCTATTTCATGAAAAATATTTAAAATTTGGTTGAACAAAATAACAAAAGATATTACACTCAAATAATTAAAAAAAATTTAATACCGAGATTATCCGAAACCGAAAACTCATTATAAATTTTTGAGATTAAAACTTTTTTTTTTGAAAATTATGAAGAAAAAAAATTTGGGTTTTGAATTTTTTTTTTTGGGAATATTTTAGTACAAACAATTTTAGACCCAAAAATTCTATTTTTAGATGTGGATGTAACGAGCCCCCCATACTACTGACGTCTCTGTTGCGAATGTAGAGAACTGTGTCACCAGGTTAATGTATAACCTACTTATAAGATAAGAGTCGTGGGAATTGCTGACTCTGTGGAATTAGTGCGTGTGTGTGTTTGATATATACTGTACCTTGCATAGCTTAGATCAGAGTAAAATTATCTATCGAACCAGTGACTTCTCTCTGTAAATGTGACTCTCCACTTATACCCAAACTCTTCAACACATGGTCCCTCGAACCGGATAGCAACGACGCTATGGATACGGATCAGTACATGGAGATGGCTCGTCGTAGGGCAGCCATCAGAGGTCACATTACCCGAATAACAGCGGAGGCTAACGACATTACAAAGAAGGAGGAGCGATCTGTGTCACCAGGTTAATGTATAACCTACTTATAAGATAAGAGTCGTGGGAATTGCTGACTCTGTGGAATTAGTGCGTGTGTGTGTTTGATATATACTGTACCTTGCATAGCTTAGATCAGAGTAAAATTATCTATCGAACCAGTGACTTCTCTCTGTAAATGTGACTCTCCACTTATACCCAAACTCTTCAACACATGGTCCCTCGAACCGGATAGCAACGACGCTATGGATACGGATCAGTACATGGAGATGGCTCGTCGTAGGGCAGCCATCAGAGGTCACATTACCCGAATAACAGCGGAGGCTGACGACATTACAAAGAAGGAGGAGCTACCCTCAACTGACCAAATCGAAAGTCTGGAACGGTTGATGGAATCGGCGGGAAAGAAGATGCAAGCGGTTGAAGAACTGAGCGATAAAATGCTTTCCATGATTCCTTTCGACAAACAAGATGAATACACAAAGACGGCCGACGAATTCGAACTGCAAGTTTATCCAGTGCAGAACAAACTGATGGCATACGGGCAGTATCTAAACAAACTGTCAACTAACACAGAACCACATCCCGAGGAGATACGTAGAGAGACAGAGCTTTCAATATATGGCGCATCACACGTGAAACCTGTGACTTTACCCAAGTTGACTCTTCCCATATTCAATGGAGATGCCATGTCGTAGACCCAGTTTTGGGACTCATTTTGTGCTGTGGTTCATGACACGAAGACGATGCCGGTAATACAGAAATTTCAATACCTGAAATCGCTACTCACAGGGCAAGCTGCACTCAGCATCGAAGGACTGAGTCTTACATCAGCCAACTACAATGCAGCAGTTGATATCTTAAAACACCGATTCGGCCGGACGCATGCCATCATAGATGCTCACATGCAAGCACTGATACACCTACGGACTCCAAACGACACAATATCAAGTTTGGAAAACTTCCGCGACACGATGGAAGCGACCTTACGATCCCTGTCTGCACTCACAGACACACTCCATTATGAAGATATGCTGGTGTCCCTGATTGTAAACAAACTACCCGGATCCATGCGGAGCACCTTAACCCGGGAACAAGGAAGCGGCGAATATGAGTTGGGTCAGATAAGAAAATTTCTACGGACGGAAATAGAAATTTGAGCCTCCGCTGGAACGACGACATCGCCACAAGAACCAGCTGTCTCGACCCTAGTGACTGGTGCCGGGAAATTGCGTCTGCCTGCTTCGCGCGACAACGAATATACCAAATATTGCGTCTATTGTGCAACTTCAGGAGATCACTGGCCAACACGGTGTTCTAAAGTTCGTGACGTCAATGAGAGATACAAGATAGTGAGAAGGCTCAGACTCTGTTTCAATTGTTTGCGTGACCATCGTGGCGGCGTTTCAGCATGTAAAGTCAAGTCTGGCTGCAAGACCTGTAATCGCAGGCATCATACGAGTCTGCATACCGAGGCCAAGCCACGTGTGTCTGAGGAGATACAAAACGAAGAGGTATCTCATTCAGTTGTTGTCAACACCGATGATTCTGTAGTTCCCGGGGATATTACCGCTAATTCTCAAGTGCTCAGCAACAGCTGTGGCACTCCCGTCTTGCTGAAAACGGCGGTCGCTACGATGAGTGCGGAATCGAATACCGCAACCGCACACATATTGCTGGATGATGGATCACAACGTTCCTTCATTACACGGGAATTCGCGGAGAAGTTGGATTTACCCGTGATTAGCAAAGAAATAATCCATTTATCAGCATTCGGGTCAAAGACACACTCAGCAGTAATTATGGATGTCGTGAAAGCGCAAATAGAATCCGACTATGGAACTATCCCTGTCAAATTACTCGTCACGCCACAGATCACGACACCTCTGAATTGTGAGTTAAATAGTCAAGACTACCAAGCATCTCATCTCCGAGGATTGAAGTTGGCGCATCCAATGAACAACAGACACTCAGTAATTATCGACGTGTTAATAGGCGCTGACTATTACTATGACATTGTGGAAGGTGATGTAATTCGAGGCGAAGGTGGGGCCGACGCCAAGTCAGAACCGAAATGACTCTATCTCCACTGCGATGTTACACGTTATAACTGACCACTCACGTGAGGAAAAGTTGATTCAGAAATTCTGGGACATTGAATCAATTGGAATACCCGACGACGGTTCCGATCAAACCAGGGAGAGTGAGTTAAGGGACTACTCCGATCAAATACAGTTCAAGAACAATCGTTATATAGCTCCACTCCCCTGGAAAGACACTCATTGTGACCTCCCAACAAACATTAAAGATGCGATTGGTGATGTTTTTATTTCAGACCTTTGGGTTGATTTCACGGGTGTTTCCAACTTTGCAGCTTTGTTTTCTGTTTGCGCTTTTATTTTCTTCATTTCTGTTTCTTTCGTTTTAATGTCGTATACTTGTCTGCCTTCTTCGAACATTCGAACGTATTTCCTTAAAGCAGCTTTGTTCATGTTGAGGTTTGATGTTGTATCACGTTCCTTTCCCGAAGAGACACACATGTATCCTACATACCCCAGACAGTTCTCCAACATCCATAAGAAATTTTGTCTCTTGTATTGTCCCATTTGAAAGATGTACTGACTTAAAACATGCATGTCATTTTTTACTTCCCCTCCCAACCTCAAGACATCAAGTCGGGCTTTAATTTTCACATCAAAGTCACTTGGACATTCTGAACTTTTCACTTTAGAGTCACTTGCACTTTTTGCACAAGAACGACTCCCATTCTTCTTCTTAACAGCTTCAGCTTCATCTGTATCCTTTAGCCATGGAGTCCCGTCTCTAGCAAACTTGATTTTGGGAACCCCGTCGAAAGGCATGTTCTACAATTAAATTAAAAAATATATTCTTATGTTAACTAACTTCGAATAATCTCTCACGAAAAGCACAATAAATCCCGCAAACTCGTTAATATTTTGTTTGATTTTGTTCTCAGTACTAGGGTTAACGTACCCCAACACCAGTATATGATTCCATGTTCGCAATATCAAAACTAATATATAAAACATACCCTTCGATAGTTTGTTTCGGTGCCGACGGTATCGACCGTACGTAGTCCGAATGTACTTCAATCGAAAGTTCCAACAAAGTCCTCGAAACTCCGATAAAAGAACAAATTAATCCGGTTTTATTCCTGAAAAGATAACAACAAAACACAAGATATCCGCGTAATAATATATCCGGAAAGAATCGAATACACCGAAAACAGCACGTTGAAACGAATAACAAAGCACCGCTTCGATAAAGTAAAAATAGCACCAGTCTGCGAGTCTGGCATAAATCTACTGACCGATAAATAACAGAGAAAGCACACACCGGGCCATATTTATGCCGCTCGACCAATCAGAGCGAAGGCTGGATCTCTCTACAGACAAAGCACAGGAGCAATTTATGTCGAATTTATGCCGATTTTATGCCGGCGGACCAATGGGAAGGCGGGATTGGCATAAATATGCGACATAAAATGGCATAAATATACAGAGAAGATTAGCATGGCCCCTACGCCAATCTTCTCTGTTGGGATTCCAATTGTTGGCTTATTAAATATGCACATATGCTTAAGATACAGTCGCGCGCGAGGCGCGCTCCCGTAGGCAATCCATATTGGACGCCATCATGGAATTAATTTTTGTTTGTTTAATTTTCACACATTTCTATTAGTTATGTGGATGGAGTTCTCATTAAACCTCACATCCTTATATTGGTTACAGTAATGCCCAAAGTAATTGACCACTTAACCACATCAGAATTATTGGTAATTTTTCAGGATTTGAAATCCTTAAAAATTACCAATAATTCTGCTGTGGTAAAGTGGTCACTTACTTTGGACATTACTGTATGATGATTGAGTTATCATTAAACCTCAAATCCTTATATTGGTTAGGTTATGTACATGTAGATGTGAGTTATCATTAAACCTCACATCAGTGTGTTGGAGATTTTGGACCTAGACTTGGGACCTTTGTTTGTTTTTGAACGAAGTTCACATATCGTTCTTATACAAAATTTCCTCTCTGCATTTCAAGGGCTTGAGAACTTCAATCAATCTTATTTATGGATTAATTGGCTGCATTAAAAATTTTGTTTCTTATAATAAAATTTTCTCTCTGCGTTTATCTAGGCTTGAGACTAGCAGGTATGGAGTTATTATAACACTATACCAGGCCGCATTAAAAAACATTTGGGAGTGGAGTCCACTCCCTCGACGAGTCACGCCGGTGCTTTCGCCGTCTCAAGGTCACCCTATCGGTGACAGGTTCCATGCTGCCGGTGATAAGTTAAGCGCACCTTGAGCTCCATCGGCCTACGTGATTGGTCTCGTCGATAGCAGGTTCGCGAAGAATCTGCTGCTATTGGCTGGTTTGGTCACCTGGTGTTGGTGTGGTCAGCTGGTGTTGGATGAATCTTGCTGCCAATTAGACTCAACAGATCAGACACCGATCAATCATACCATGAGGTGACATCAGCCAGAACCGAAAGGCAATCCTTGCAGTTATGAGGCGCACTGTCACCATCATGGATTCTGATCGGTTCTTCACTTCTTGGCTTCTTTCATCTCTGCCTCCTTGACTCGGATCCTCTCCTTCCAGTCCTCATATGACTCTGCCATTGTTCGACAATACCGATATCCAAGATCAGCCCGATGACCAGACTCCGGTCCCATTTCGCCTTTACACAGTGAGCAGACTTTGAACTTAGCAGTCCTGGGATTGTATTTCCTTGGAGTCTTGCCCTCCTTCATAAGTTTCTTCATGTGGTAGAGTGTACTTGTAGGTACTGACTTGCCTTGCAACTGTGGATCCATCATGAGGACAAATGGCCGTGGTGCTATCTCTGGAACAAGACTATGAACAACTTCCACATCTGGTAATGCTCTCTTCACCCCTTTGGTTTTTGCCAGCCCAGCCGTAATCTCTTTCAGCACGAACTGGTGCTGCTCGGCAGCAGATGGTACCTTTGCTGGGGTCACCGGTTTCGGTTTCGGTGGTGGCAACATGTCAGTGGCAACTTGAATGTGAAGGTCACTGGCTGGCGTACCTTGCACATACACTTCCCTCTCCAAGCGCTCTGATCTCTTGTTGTACCTGGAAAAATTGTTTAAAAAATCAGATTAATTGAAAAAATGACTAAAATAAAATCTAAATAATTGAAAAAATGACTAAAATAAATCAAAATAATTGAAAAATTGCTCAAAAAAATTCAAAATAATTAAAAAATGTGTAACAAAAATCAAAATAATTGAAAAGTTGCTAAAAAAAATCAAAATAATTGAAAAAATAACTAAAAAAAATTAAAATAATTGAAAAAATGACTTTAAAAAATCAAAATAATTGAAAAAATGACTAATAAAAATCTAAATAATTGAAAAAATGACTAAACAAAATCAAAATAATTGAAAAATTGCTCAAAAAAATTCAAAATAATTAAAAATTGCTCAAACAAATTCAAAATAATTAAAAAATGTGTAAAAAATTTCAAAATAATTGAAAAGTTGCTAAAAACAATCAAAATAATTGAAAGTTGCTAAAAAAAATCAAAATAATTGAAAATTTTGATAAAAACAAAATTATAAAAAACAAATGGAATCTAAGAAATGAATATTACTTACCACTTCCTCAGAGTTGTGTTGTTTAAGTCTGGCAGTTGAATGCCACACTTGGAAATATCTGGATGCCCCACCACAACGTCCCTGATCCGCTTGTATGCATTCTGGATTGGAGAGAACCGAGTTGAGAATATGTTAAAATCGATCGATATGAACTACCTCGTCATTGACATTGGACAAATTAGAAAATTGACCATATACTCAAATTGTAGGGAATATAGTTTCTATTTTGTCTGAATAACGAAAGTTTAAATAGCATTCCTGTCATTTCAACAACCGAGCAGAATGAGGAGAGACAACGAACGTCCAACACAGACCGGACGCGCGACGACATGAGAATGGCCCAGAACTAGTCAGTTCGTAATAAATATGACAAAAACTCGAAAATGCAAGTATACAATTCATACCACCAACAAACTTCAGCATCAGAAACCGATTCGACGCACATATTCCATGATGTCCCACCACCCGATTACCACGATGAAGAATCTCATCACGACGATACATGCGGCTTTAAAGGCGTGTTACCTAAAAGAGGTCGGAGAACCCGTAAAATCTTTATAGGAAGGATTGCTACAACTGCCAAAGAACGCGATCTTTGGACATTCTTCGAAAATAGAGGCATATTGCCCACATTCGTTCGACTCATGGCCAGTACAAGGAATGGCACACAATCAGCCCGAGTTAATTTATACGCAGATGATATAAAATTGCTGTACCAAGAAGGTTTCTGGCCCAAAGGCATCATTGCCAGACCATGGCGTTCTGATCCACCTCAGCGTGACTATCATGGAGACACAGCCAAATAAGCTTAATATATTGACGTGGAATGCCACAGGCTTCATGTCATCCCAGCTATATATTTGTGATATTCTGAAAACATTAAAATACAGCTTCGTCGGAATATCTGAGCACTGGCTTAGTGAACAAAATGTTATTTCGCTTGAAACACTACATCATTCCTATTCCGCCGTGGTAAAGCCGGGGCGAACAATCAAAACTAAAACTAACGCCACGTTCACAAGAGACGGAGTAGCCATTATGATACGAAAAGACTTGCTCAACAGATGTACAGTGATCGATCTTCCACACGAATGGTGCGCAGGCATCAACTTCAACGTTTCCCCCAGCATGTCACTGGCATTCCTTCAAGTATATATGCCAAACACAAACCATGGAGATGATGAATTTCAGAAGTGTTTAAAAGCATCTCTGTTGGACATTTATTCCATGTTATCACAAGAAGGTTCTGTTATTTTAATGGGTGATTTCAACGTACACCTACACTGCAAAAAATAATTTCCTATAAACGCGTTTAATTAAAAACACCTGAGAGACAACACACTTATAAGACATGTGGTCTGTTTTAGTAAAAACACACGTGTTTTATAATTAAAGCACCAGTGTTTATATAAAAACATGTCACAGTGTTTTATAATAAGCACTCCATCCAATTATGAATAAACACCAGTGTTTATATAAAAACACGTCATAGTGTTTTAAAATCAACACTCTATCCGATTATGAATAAACACTAGTGTTTATATTAAAACATGTCATAGCGTTTTATAATAAACACACAACGTGTTGATTTTCCAGACACACTTTATAAACACTATGACGTGTTTATTATTATGAAAATAAAACACCCGATGTGTTTATAAATATTTTATTCTCAAAAACAAATTTCGGTACAATTCAACAAATTGTTCAACATCATCTTCAAAATGTTCATTGGTTAACTAGTGTTTCGATTGGTCGTCAATTTGATAAGAGCTCATGAAACTAGGTTGTTTCGAACTAGTTCGATGTGATCCTCGTGCATGCAAATAACTGGTCGACATTGCATGAATGTAGAATATTATATACATTTATAACTAAAGATGGATTTGTTCGCGGAGATTGAGATTTATTTTATATTTTACTATAATTATTATTAATTGTCATTTTTGAATCCACCTTGTTTCTTAACACTTTCATGACGGGAGCTGCGCTGTTGCAGCATTAAATAATATGTGCCTTTGATTATCTTACTTATGCGAGTCTCTCACGGGGAGCATAGCATATATAAGATAATGCATTGGCTTACAAGATCAATATTGATTGGCCAAGGTATTATCTTGTATATGCGAGGCTCTCTATGGGAGACTCGCATATATAAGAGAATGCAATGGAATATGGTTTTCGCAAAACTTCAGGAATCTCCAGTCATGAAATTAGAGTAAAAACCATAACTGACTCAAATGTTGTATAATGGCACGAGTCTTTGGTTTCTTGTATATCCATATTATAATATTTAAAGTCACTTGGTTTCTGATAAATCCATTGTGAGAATATTAAAAGTCACGTGGTTTCTTTTAATCCAATGCTGTGAATCAAAAAAAATTCTGATAAATCATGTGTATATAGTTCCTGATATAATCCAGTGATTCTTTATGTGTAGTTCAATGCCGTGCAGATCCAATGTTCCATATACTGTATATCTAGTTATACGGTATAGACCATATTGTATGTTGAACTTCTATATATATATATATATCCTATATTTCGTCGTATGTAGAATCCATGTGTATCCCGTATAATGGCTCTGAATCCCATATTTGGGACCATCTCCGAGGTTTTGGATAGAAGTGGTAGTTTAATCTTCTGGCTCTGTTTTGAGTACAAGATGACTGATCATCAGATCACTGGTGGAATCTCTGTGCACGGAAAGCTTGTGTTTCCGTTTATCACTGCTTGCTCTTCATAATATTTAAATCATGGTTTCAAATCTCAGCTCGTGCCGTTATACAACTCGTGCAATGTGCCCCGTTAGTCCTCCATTTGTGTACACTAACTGCGTAATATCTCGCCAGTTCCTTAACTTTCCCGTCTCCTGTAATATTGCCTGGTCATTCAGAATCCTGAAACAATGAAGATTTAAAATTAATTAATTAAACTTTAGTGAAAATATCTGAAAAGCAAACAGCAACTTAGATCATTCGTATATATAGCGGTCATATTATAAACCGATTAATACGGATACTTGTTGATATTCTGACTTGTGTTGACAGCGAACTTTGTAATATTGAAAAACTAATGCAGGGACCATTGAATTGATTAATACACGGGAAATGTTCATCATTGTAAGAGACGCAAATCAAAATCGCTCACCAAAGTCACTTAAATCATGCAATCGCGAGCTTGGACATTCACCAACCCGTACGTGCAAGACAGATACATAATATACGGTCAGTAATAATGATTTTAGAATAAAGGTTTGAAACTTATGTGCCGCTTTAAATTTTGTTTTACCACTGGTGAGACTAGCCCCCAAAACGGATTCTATATTCTTGCAACTAAAAAAGATACACGCGTAACTGAGAGAGTTTGAGATTTATATAGTGTCACCCTATCCATTTCAGATAACATGCACATATACAATATATCCTTTTCATTTCGATATAGATCGATTATATCTGCATTACTTCTTGCTAATACCATAGATATAAACTTACCTCAATTTCACGATACCACAACATCCAAAGAAGACTGTTATTCTATGAAGAATTGATTGAACATTGAGTTATAGACATCACAAACAAATATATACAGTAAACATACACAATGCAGAGCGTGATTTAAATGAGGCCAAACTTAACTGTCTTTCCATGCGTGGTAACTTAGCACAGATGTTATTCCATCCAAAAGTCACCGAATTCTACCATATCAATGGTATTGTATTACACCCAGCAGACTATTGATAGACAAATCACAGCATGATACATGTCGGGAAGTCGCTCTGGCAAATATAGTCATAAACGGCGGTGTTTAAGACATACATCAATATATAAACGCTGGCGTTTTATACCATACACAACAAGTGCAATTAGCCATAAATATTTGTTTAAGAACATTTATTACCACATATATTTATTTTAAAGTTAATTTGTAGTTGAATTAATAAATTGGACAATGTATTCAGATTTTAAATTACAGTGCTGCACTGTCGAAGATAGTAATGCAACTGTTTAAAACATGTCGAGTGTTTTATTATAAACACTAGCGATTTCATATGTTACAAATAAACACATGATCCGTATATTTATAAACACTACCAATTTTAATAAAACATTTGACACGTTTATATATCTTCAAATGTTTAGCAGTGTATATAGTCCAGGAGATATTGGTCGACCTCTGCACCCCCCCCCCCCCCCCCAGGACTTAACTTCACCCCACTAATTTTCTTCCTTAAGGTCTCCTCTAATTTTTTTCACTTGTTAACAAGAAAAAAAAGTGGCCGCAGAGACTCCAGACAAGATGGCGTCCATCATGGCGGCCATTTTTTTAAAATGCGCCAGGTCTCTTTGATCGCCATTATAGTAAAGATGATAGCACATGCGGTCTTGTTTTCCGCTCGATTCGTTATGCTAATATTTAACCCTTACAAATTAGCCAAAAATCCAACACCAGAATCCAATATGGCGGCCAAGATGGCCGCCGAAATGTGAAAATATGCTATTTTTCTGACATGTTACCACCTTTCGTTTGTCTCTGTGGGAAAATGTTAGAATTTTTGCGTCATGTTATACATTTATCATATAGAGGAGTCATTGGCGAATACATGGGGACCATAATATGCATTCATTGTGGGATATTTTTGTCCGATATCACGTTTTCCCAAATGCCGGTATCATAGGTCAAAGCCGAATCTCCGTTAATAACGCGATGTTATGTTTCGAATCAATGAATGTTATTGCTATTATAACAACACCCATGCATATATATTTGCAGGAGATACTCTAGCTAGGATTCCTCTTATACCTGAGTTGAGGAATATTTACCCAAATCCAAGATGGCGGCCAAAATGGCCACCAGAAATAAAAAATCGCCGAAAATCGCTGATTTTAACATCAGTGAGCATTATTGTCATGACAACTCCACACCTGCTTACTATTGTAAGTTGGGAACACTTAGGCGAAGAACTTTCCTTGTACCATATCCAAATAAAAGTCCCCCAAATCCAAAATGGCGCCCACAATGGCGGACAGATTTTGAATAATCACCGAAATTCCCTCATATTCACATCATTGGGCATTATTGTCGAGACAACTCCACCCATTCTTACAATTGAGTTGGAAATACTGAGGTGAAGTAATTACCTTACATCTCATGCAAGAAATTGTTTTCCAAATCGAGAATGGCGGCCAAAATGGCGACCGAAATTTGAAAACAAATCTACATTCCTTTACTTTCTTACGATGGGCGTTATTGTTTCGCGATTTCTATCCACCATTACATGTTGATATATAATAGTGACATGAAGTATTCATTAGGGTTTGGCAATTGATACTCACAGCCAAGATCGCTGCTAAATTGGCGGCTAGAAATTTAAAAGAAATCGATATTTTCACATATTAATTTCAACTTTTTGTCATAATATCGGTATGTATGGACGAAACTGTACATAAACCATCTACTAGTTCAACTTAAAGGTATCAAAACGCATAACATAGCTCGTATCCTTCTGGAAAGATGAAACACCACAATTAATATCGCGATGTGGCATTTCGAAATCCAGTCTCCACTTAGCGCCGATAATGGTCGTAAGCGTAGGTGCTCCGAATAGTTATATCAGAACAATTACCTGATGACAGATTCTGATTTGCCACGTCACGTCCATAATTATCTGGACCAGCTTCCATTTCTTTGTCTCATAAATCTTGGTCGCTCACACCGACAAAGTATTCACCACTTCCTGGGAGTAGGGTCCCTCTAATCATAACGTTTCAAATAATTCATATTCCGGTGTCTAGCTTACATAAGGTCACCTCTATGTATGTGTCTCATACCCCATGGGATAACGACATGTACACCTGGCGAACCAGTTAGCTAGTCACTTATCAATAGATGGTTCGTCAACTCACAAATTCAGCGAACGCATTGGCATATGTGGACAACTTCGACAGTGTTTTGAAGGTTGCTAGCTGTCTCATTCCCTTGGACAGATGTCTATCTGCTAAGGAGAAGACCCTAGTGTACCACACTTCTTGACCATTATCCGAAGCAAACTGTGTGACGCCCCGCAGTGTCTCGTCAAATATCTCCCAGCAGAGAAGAACAATGCTCGCGGTGCTAGTTTGTGGACATGCGCCATGATAGTGGGAATGAAATGGGCCACTGTATACACCACCCCTACACCTGGTGCATGTTTAAGATATCGAATGTCATGCGTGTCGGTTTTATTTGGTGTGGTAAGATTGTATTTCCCCATCCGTTTCGAAGCCTTTCTGATTCAACTTCGTACACTTTTGTCTGGATAATAATATGCTAGCCTCCCTCAAAACAGTCGGATGGACTAAAGGATAATGTCTTTATAGCATGAATGTATGCGTGTCTTGTTATCCTCTCTCGGGGTTAGTGTCAGTATGTGGGCGGTATTATTCAAGAAAATGTCAGGAACTGTGGTGCATTTATTTCACTATGTATTTAAAGAACAATTTAAAAAGTCTCGATGGCAATGGCTGTGGCCGTTGGGGAACGCGACCTTTATGATCATATAGCTATATATATAAAACTTTAGAATATAGTAGTTAATGTCTCATGCAGGAAAATGGTGATGTTACCAAGAAATCACTTGGTGTACCAACGTTTGTTGAACTGAATGCAAGAGCTCATCAACGTAACATTCCTCTGGATGTTCTTCGCGTTGAACATTTCACCCTTTTGTTGATGGCATTTGTACTTTCTTGAACCATACCACACAGCGTGAGTATGACATATCAACCAACTATCAAAGGTATCGCCTTTAAGACTACACCCAGTCTTGGTGGAGATTATACAACAGTAGCCAATGGCATACTCCTGGTCCAGTTGTTTAAGAACGGCTTCCAAACGGATGGGAACATACAATCTTAGCAAACATGGAAAGCAAAGCCACACATGAGATCCTGTCTGAATCTAAAAGATAACAAAATAAGGGGCGGTGCAGTCATGGTCCAATTTCATTTCCACTATCATGACACATATCCACAAACTAGCACCGTGTGTATTGTTATCATCTGCTTGGATCTGTTCGGTGAGACGATTGCTGGACGCCAACAAGCTTGTTCTAATGATCATGTTCAAGGAGTTTGGGTATATTATGCATTATGGTCTTCTACGCCTTAGCAGAAATGCATCCGTCAAATGTCGGGCTTTCAATATTCGAAGCCATATACAGAAGTTGTCCGGGTACGTCAGTGCATTAGATGAGTATGTGAATTGATGAACCATATATTGAGAAGTGGCTGTTTGGGAAGATCACCAGGTGTACACGTTGTTATCCCCATTAGGTCACCAAAGCTGACAATACGCAGATAGATAGGTCCTTCTGAAAGCTAGTATACGCATCGACCGAATACCTTTATGGTGTATCGTACAAGATGACGCATATACCCCATATGTAGCATCTGGATTATACCATAAGCTATACCACGAATGAAGCTCGCTGAGAATTCCAAGCTTTCGAAACCAACACGTGAGTTGGACACCGGCATATGTATTGTTTGAAACATTCAGATTAGTGGCACACTCCTACACAGAAGAGTAGTGAACTGTGCTGTGAGTGAGATAGATTAATCTGACGAAGAGACGGAAACGAGTCCAGATAATGCTGAATGTGGCAATTCAGAATAAGCTCAGGTACTGTTGTTTTGATTCTTGGAAGTCATAATATGACTATTCGGCGCACCTATATACGGTTACGGCCAGTATGATCCATTGGTGGAGAATGGATTTTGAAATGCCACATTGCGATTGTGGGTTTTCATCCTTCCAAAAGGCTACGACTTACATTGGAACTAACATATGGCTTATATTATGTACCGTTTCGTTTATACAAATCAATATAATGACAAAAAGTTGAAATTAGTATGTGATAATATCGGATTCTTTTCAATTTCTGCCCGCCAGTTTGGCCGCCATATTGACTGTGGGTATCACTTGCCAAACCCTAATGGATAATTCATACATATCAACATGTAATGGTGGTAGAAATCGCGAAAAAATAACGCCCATCTTAAGAAAGTAAAGGAATGTAGGCGTGTTTTCAAATTTCGGTCGCCATTTTGGCCGCCATCTTTGATTTGGAAAACCATTTCTTGCATGAGATGTAAGGTAATTACTTCACCTCAGTATTTACAACTCAACTGTACGCATGGAAGGAGTTGTCTCGACAATAATGCCCAATGATGTGAATATGAGGGAATTTCGGTGATATTTCAAAATCTGTCCGCCATTGTGGGCGCCATTTTGGATTTGGGGGACTTTTATTTGGATATGGTACAAGGAAAGTTCTTCGCATAAGTGTTCCCAACTTACAATAGTAAGCAGGTGTGGAGTTGTCATGACAATAATGCTCACTGATGTTAAAATCAGCGATTTTCGGCGATTTTTTATTTCTGGTGGCCATTTTGGCCGCCATCTTGGATTTGGGTAAATATTCCTCAACTCAGGTATAAGAGGAATCCTAGCTCGAGTATCTCCTGCAAATATATATGCATGGGTGTTGTTATAATAGCAATAACCTTCATTGATTCGAAACATAACATCGCGTTATTAACGGAGATTCGGCTTTGACCTATGATACCGGCATTTGGGAAAACGTGATATCGGACAAAAATATCCCGCAATGAATGCATATTATGGTCCCTATGAGTTCGCCAATGACTCCTCTATATGATAAATGTATAACATGACGCAAAACTTCTAACATTTTCCCACAGAGACAAACGAAAGGTGGTAACATGTCAGAAAAATAGCATATTTTCACATTTCGGCGGCCATCTTGGCCGCCATATTGGATTCTGGTGTCGGATTTTTGGCTAATTTGTAAGGGTTGTATATTAGCATAACGAATCGAGCGGAAAACAAGACCGCATGTGCTATCATCTTTACTATAATGGCGATCAAAGAGACCTAGTGCATTTTTTGAAAATTAGTGGGGTGAAGTTAAGTCCTGGGGGGGGGGGGGGTGCAGAGGTCGACCAATATCTCCTGGACTAATAGGAGATGCCAGAGGTGAAAATCTTCCCACGCGTCACTCGTTCCGTTCTATGGTTATGAATACATTCTCCAAAGACACATGCATGTGGTCTACTGTTTGTTCGCCTTGATGCAAGGGACCACGATTCACATTCTTTCCTTTCGCTGCAGTGGCCAGTCCAACCACTATTGATCATATCTTCATACCAGAATGTATGGTACATTTGGTATCGTCATGTCGCGTCTTGGATGATGTACCATCGAATGTGTCAAACCATCTGCCTGTGACATGTGCCATTACCGTGGACATGTATGACCACCAAACCACAGCCACCCGCAAACATATCCGCACAGTGTATAAATGGAAAGGTGGTGACACTCAGGGATACCGTCTAATCCTGAATACGGCGGGCTCCGAGATGTTAAAGCGACATATCGTTGACAATTCTGACGTTGATAAATTGTACGCGGATGTTGTATCCTCACTCCATGAGGATGCCCTGTCAGCTATTGGTGAACGAAAGTTCCAGACACACATGAAGCCCTACTGTAATTCTGACCTATCTTCGCTACAACAAAATGTGAAAGCAGACCGATCAAAGTGGTTATTGTCTGGGAAAAAACATTCTACGGAATCAAGTGATTATCTGAACTACAAGGACTCAAAACGTCGATTTCGGTGGGCTCTAAGGATAGCCGTGCGCAATCACGAGCAAAAATTCCTGTTAGATGTTGAAACTGCAGCAAACGAAAATCCCACTCGTTTCTGGAAAATGACGAAGTCTAAAACTAACTCCCATGCAGTTACGAGTGGTATGGATCTTATCAGGCTGGAAATGCTATTTTGAGAACTTATACACTCCCACAGTACACGCTGATCCCGAGTTCAACAAATTCATTACCAACAGCCTCTCGTCGGAATTCGATCCCTCCTGCATAAATTATGACTCGACAGTATTTTGCAATGAAATTATATCAGAAGATGTCAATGCTCAAATAAAAAACATGAAGAAAAACAAATCATCGGGCCCGGATGGTATTGCCAACGAGCACCTGATATTTTCTTCTAAACTCATGGTGTCAGTGATTTGTAAACTTTTCAATGGTATTCTTTCACGGGAATGGATTCCCACGGTTATGAAATCTGGTATCATTATTCCTCTGCACAAAGGCGACCCGAAGCCGCGGACTAAGCCAGACAGTTATCGTGCAATCACACTTCTCTCCTCATTGTATAAACTATTCGAGTCGGTCATCTTACACAGATTTCTGAAAAGTCCATCCCTTAATAAATTTCCACATGCTCTGCAATTCGGATTCCAGAAGGGAGTCAGCTGCACTATGACGTCGTTCATTGTGCAGGAAGCTATACACTATGCACGCGACAACCACTCCAAAGCTTATGTTTGCTACCTTGACTCTGCAAAGGCATTTGACTGCGTTTGGCACGAGGGCCTCCTGTACAAACTGAACAAGCTCGGATTCAATGGGAAAATACTTCGGATAATCCGCAACATGTACTCAAATTGCGCTAGCCGTGTGCTCCACAATGGTGATTTGTCAGAGTCATTTGAAATTCGCCAAGGAACAAAACAAGGGGCCGTAACATCGCCTTTTTTCTACTTGACATTCATTGACGATCTCTTGTCTACTCTGGAAGTTTCAGATCAAGGTACATCTATTGGCAATATCAACTGTACCTCACCAACAACTGCAGATGATATTACTATAGTTTCCCTCACAAAAGCTGGTTTGGACAACTTGATGAAAATCTGCTTCAACTTCAGCAAGAAATGGCGCTTCTGTTTTTCAAAATCTAAGAGTTCCGTTGTCGTATACAACGAAACGAAACAACAACACACAAACCAACAAAGATCGTGGATTCTTGGGAATGACACGATCGATGAAAGCACCGACTGTCGCCATCTGGGAATTTCTCAAGGAAAATTCGGCAACACTGTTAACCGTGCTTCAAATATATCTGAAGTGTTGAGAAAAACATACTTTTCTATCGCTGGTAGGAAATCCTTAAGTATGTGCACCCCTCTCACAATGAATAATCTCCTACACACAGTTGTGCTTCCAAAGGCTATTTATGGCGCTGAACTCCTATATTCAACAGATGACAACGATCTCTGCACAATTGAAAAGGGTCTACGTACATGTATAAAGCACATACACAATCTTCCAACAAGGGCGAGCACAAACCTCTCACTCAGTCTCCTGGGTGTTTTACCGATGAGTCGCCAACTACATTTGAGAAAACTTCTCTTCCTCGGCGAACTTATCCACTTGCCTGCGACTCGAGACTTTCCTTTACGAATTTTCATGAAAAACCTCTATATGCACAATTTATTCAATGTGAATACCACCGGTTATGTAAAAGACATCATCGAAGTTCTAGAAGTGTACAATCTGTCTTCTTATCTTCAAGAATTCTTATCTTCAGGATCCTTCCCAAAGAAGATCATTTGGAAGCAACTCGTCAAGTCGACCATAAGAGCTCACTATTGTGATGCATGGACTTCAGCAGTGGGTGCCAATGGTAGCTCTTCTAATCTTCTCCTCATTGATAACCAGCCTCTCGCAGTCTGGAGTGTGTGGCGTCTTCTTGCTGCCCATCCTAACAGGAGTTTGGAACTGAACAATCTTGCTAGACTTCTAAATAGATTGTTGTTCGAAAACAATGCCCGATGCATGCTGTGTGGCCACACTTATAACAATGAAATTGGACATATTACTGACTCGTGCAGATCTGCCACCATGTACAGACTCCGATATAATTACTGGTGTATGCTTATCGATAGCTTCGACAACTATTTAGTTACCTGGATGCTCTCTCAAACGACCATTTAAATGCGCTATTACTTGGCAGTACCCAGCTTGGTTTTCATATCCCGACTGAGTCATGGGAGCAGCTCATCATCGCATCTGCTGCATTTCTGTATGTTGGTTGTCAACTAATTCGCCCCGGAAGTTAAAAGATGACATTCACATAACATTTGATGCAATATGCCTCTCAGGTGGACAATATTCAACTATGATCTGGCCCCCTGCCACCCGCATCTACAATGTTTTCTCATATACTCGTTTTTACCTTGCTCTTCGTACAATGTACACATCTTTCCAATTTATGTATACAATGGTGGTGTATAGTCCACTTACAATGGTCTCGTGACCACATACTTTCTGTAACTGATATGTATATATGCTCTTCATACTTGGAGGTCAATAAACAATAATATCGCTTTCTTGTCAAAGTCATCGAGAGCATTCCACCGTGTGATAATGAGCTGGGCATCGGGGCGTGTTATGGCACCCAGGTTCTCACGATGCGACAGCAAGGTGTCAGCGAGCTGCAACACCTTGTCATAGCCCGGAATGTCATCGGCTCCAACTGTCGCCTGAAAGGTGAGGTAGGAATGCAATAATTAAACAATTTTCAAGATGATATACTAAGCATTTTGACCCAGGGAATCTTATTAGATGTGTCACCTCAGATGACTTAAATGGGCAAATATGAGCAATAAAGAGCGTTCCTTATCAGATTGTTTATCCCAGATGACTAATAATATTTAATATATTACCATTCTTCACCCGAGCAATGCCGGATGGCCCAGATAGTACATACATATATCTCATATATATTTTGAAGACCTCTGTATGTTTGTATGTTTGTATGTATGTTTGTCATTGATACAAATCTACGATTCTCGACCGATCGGGACGAAACTTGGTACGTGTGTGTAGTTTGACCAGGCGGTAGACGTTGTCGTATTGGCGAGCCCGTGCGGCACCCGCTTCGTGCATGCGCAGACGAGATATACATGATCTTCCAACAAGGGCGAGCACAAACCTCTCACTCAGTCTCCTGGGTGTTTTACCGATGAGTCGCCAACTACATTTGAGAAAACTTCTCTTCCTCGGCGAACTTATCCACTTGCCTGCGACTCGAGACTTTCCTTTACGAATTTTCATGAAAAACCTCTATATGCACAATTTATTCAATGTGAATACCACCGGTTATGTAAAAGACATCATCGATGTTCTAGAAGTGTACAATCTGTTTTCTTATCTTCAAGAATACTTATCTTCAGGATCCTTCCCAAAGAAGATCATTTGGAAGCAACTCGTCAAGTCGACCATAAGAGCTCACTATTGTGATGCATGGACTTCAGCAGTGGGTGCCAATGGTAGCTCTTCTAATCTTCTCCTCATTGATAACCAGCCTCTCGCAGTCTGGAGTGTGTGGCGTCTTCTTGCTGCCCATCCTAACAGGAGTTTGGAACTGAATAATCTTGCTAGACTTCTAAATAGATTGTTGTTCGAAAACAATGCCCGATGCATGCTGTGTGGCCACACTTATAACAATGAAATTGGACATATTACTGACTCGTGCAGATCTGCCACCATGTACAGACTCCGATATAATTACTGGTGTATGCTTATCGATAGCTTCGACATCCAACTATTTAGTTACCTGGATGCTCTCTCAAACGACCATTTAAATGCGCTATTACTTGCAGTACCCAGCTTGGTTGTCATATCCCGACTGAGTCATGGGAGCAGCTCATCATCGCATCTGCTGCATTTCTGTATGTTGGTTGTCAACTAATTCGCCCCGGAAGTTAAAAGATGACATTCACATGACATTTGATGCAATATGCCTCTCAGGTGGACAATATTCAACTATGATCTGGCCTCCTTGCCACCCGCATCTACAATGTTTTCTCATATACTCGTTTTTACCTTGCTCTTCGTACAATGTACACATCTTTCCAATTTATGTATACAATGGTGGTGTATAGTCCACTTACAATGGTCTCGTTTCCACATACTTTCTGTAACTGATATGTATATATGCTCTTCATACTTGGAGGTCAATAAACAATAATATCGCTTTCTTGTCAAAGTAATCGAGAGCATTCCACCGTGTGATAATGAGCTGGGCATCGGCGCGTGTTATGGCACCCAGGTTCTCACGATGCGACAGCAAGGTGTCAGCGAGCTGCAACACCTTGTCATAGCCCGGAATGTCATCGGCTCCAACTGTCGCCTGAAAGGTGAGGTAGGAATGCATAATTAAACAATTTTCAAGATGATATACTAAGCATTTTGACCCAGGGAATCTTATTAGATGTGTCACCTCAGATGACTTAAATGGGCAAATATGAGCAATAAAGAGCGTTCCTTATCAGATTGTTTATCCCAGATGACTAATAATATTTAATATATTACCATTCTTCACCCGAGCAATGCCGGATGGCCCAGATAGTACATACATATATCTCATATATATTTTGAAGACCTCTGTATGTTTGTATGTTTGTATGTATGTTTGTCATTGATACAAATCTACGATTCTCGACCGATCGGGACGAAACTTGGTACGTGTGTGTAGTTTGACCAGGCGGTGGACGTTGTCGTATTGGCGAGCCCGTGCGGCACCCGCTTCGTGCATGCGCAGACGAGATATACATGATCTTCCAACAAGGGCGAGCACAAACCTCTCACTCAGTCTCCTGGGTGTTTTACCGATGAGTCGCCAACTACATTTGAGAAAACTTCTCTTCCTCGGCGAACTTATCCACTTGCCTGCGACTCGAGACTTTCCTTTGCGAATTTTCATGAAAAACCTCTATATGCACAATTTATTCAATCTGAATACCACCGGTTATGTAAAAGACATCATCGATGTTCTAGAAGTGTACAATCTGTCTTCTTATCTTCAAGAATTCTTATCTTCTGGATCCTTCCCAACGAAGATCATTTGGAAGCAACTCGTCAAGTCGACCATAAGATCTCACTATTGTGATGCATGGACTTCAGCAGTGGGTGCCAATGGTAGCTCTTCTAATCTTCTCCTCATTGATAACCAGCCTATCGCAGTCTGGAGTGTGTGGCGTCTTCTTGCTGCCCATCCTAACAGGAGTTTGGAACTGAACAATCTTGCTAGACTTCTAAATAGATTGTTGTTCGAAAACAATGCCCGATGCATGCTGTGTGGCCACACTTATAACAATGAAATTGGACATATTACTGACTCGTGCAGATCTGCCACCATGTACAGACTCCGATATAATTACTGGGTATGCTTATCGATAGCTTCGACATCCAACTATTTAGTTATCTGGATGCTCTCTCAAACGACCATTTAAATGCGCTATTACTTGGCAGTACCCAGCTTGGTTGTCATATCCCGACTGAGTCATGGGAGCAGCTCATCATCGCATCTGCTGCATTTCTGTATGTTGGTTGTCAACTAATTCGCCCCGGAAGTTAAAAGATGACATTCACATGACATTTGATGCAATATGCCTCTCATGTGGACAATATTCAACTATGATCTGGCCTCCTTGCCACCCGCATCTACAATGTTTTCTCATATACTCGTTTTTACCTTGCTCTTCGTACAATGTACACATCTTTCCAATTTATGTATACAATGGTGGTGTATAGTCCACTTACAATGGTCTCGTTACCACATACTTTCTGTAACTGATATGTATATATGCTCTTCATACTTGGAGGTCAATAAACAATAATATCGCTTTCTTGTCAAAGTCATCGAGAGCATTCCACCGTGTGATAATGAGCTGGGCATCGGCGCGTGTTATGGCACCCAGGTTCTCACGATGCGATAGCAAGGTGTCAGCGAGCTGCAACACCTTGTCATAGCCCGGAATGTCATCGGCTCCAACTGTCGCCTGAAAGGTGAGGTAGGAATGCATAATTAAACAATTTTCAAGATGATATACTAAGCATTTTGACCCAGGGAATCTTATTAGATGTGTCACCTCAGATGACTTAAATGGGCAAATATGAGCAATAAAGAGCGTTCCTTATCAGATTGTTTATCCCAGATGACTAATAATATTTAATATATTACCATTCTTCACCCGAGCAATGCCGGATGGCCCAGATAGTACATACATATATCTCATATATATTTTGAAGACCTCTGTATGTTTGTATGTTTGTATGTTTGTATGTATGTTTGTCATTGATACAAATCTACGATTCTCGACCGATCGGGACGAAACTTGGTACGTGTGTGTAGTTTGACCAGGCGGTGGACGTTGTCGTATTGGCGAGCCCGTGCGGCACCCGTTTCGTGCATGCGCAGACGAGATATACATGATCTTCCAACAAGGGCGAGCACAAACCTCTCACCCAGTCTCCTGGGTGTTTTACCGATGAGTCGCCAACTACATTTGAGAAAACTTCTCTTCCTCGGCAAACTTATCCACTTGCCTGCGACTCGAGACTTTCCTTTACGAATTTTCATGAAAAACCTCTATATGCACAATTTATTCAATGTGAATACCACCGGTTATGTAAAAGACATCATCGATGTTCTAGAAGTGTACAATCTGTCTTCTTATCTTCAAGAATTCTTATCTTCAGGATCCTTCCCAAAGAAGATCATTTGGAAGCAACTCGTCAAGTCGACCATAAGAGCTCACTATTGTGATGCATGGACTTCAGCAGTGGGTGCCAATGGTAGCTCTTCTAATCTTCTCCTCATTGATAACCAGCCTATCGCAGTCTGGAGTGTGTGGCGTCTTCTTGCTGCCCATCCTAACAGGAGTTTGGAACTGAACAATCTTGCTAGACTTCTAAATAGATTGTTGTTCGAAAACAATGCCCGATGCATGCTGTGTGGCCACACTTATAACAATGAAATTGGACATATTACTGACTCGTGCAGATCTGCCACCATGTACAGACTCCGATATAATTACTGGGTATGCTTATCGATAGCTTCGACATCCAACTATTTAGTTATCTGGATGCTCTCTCAAACGACCATTTAAATGCGCTATTACTTGGCAGTACCCAGCTTGGTTGTCATATCCCGACTGAGTCATGGGAGCAGCTCATCATCGCATCTGCTGCATTTCTGTATGTTGGTTGTCAACTAATTCGCCCCGGAAGTTAAAAGATGACATTCACATGACATTTGATGCAATATGCCTCTCATGTGGACAATATTCAACTATGATCTGGCCTCCTTGCCACCCGCATCTACAATGTTTTCTCATATACTCGTTTTTACCTTGCTCTTCGTACAATGTACACATCTTTCCAATTTATGTATACAATGGTGGTGTATAGTCCACTTACAATGGTCTCGTTACCACATACTTTCTGTAACTGATATGTATATATGCTCTTCATACTTGGAGGTCAATAAACAATAATATCGCTTTCTTGTCAAAGTCATCGAGAGCATTCCACCGTGTGATAATAAGCTGGGCATCGGCGCGTGTTATGGCACCCAGGTTCTCACGATGCGACAGCAAGGTGTCAGCGAGCTGCAACACCTTGTCATAGCCCGGAATGTCATCGGCTCCAACTGTCGCCTGAGAGGTGAGGTAGGAATGCATAATTAAACAATTTTCAAGATGATATACTAAGCATTTTGACCCAGGGAATCTTATTAGATGTGTCACCTCAGATGACTTAAATGGGCAAATATGAGCAATAAAGAGCGTTCCTTATCAGATTGTTTATCCCAGATGACTAATAATATTTAATATATTACCATTCTTCACCCGAGCAATGCCGGATGGCCCAGATAGTACATACATATATCTCATATATATTTTGAAGACCTCTGTATGTTTGTATGTTTGTATGTATGTTTGTCATTGATACAAATCTACGATTCTCGACCGATCGGGACGAAACTTGGTACGTGTGTGTAGTTTGACCAGGCGGTGGACGTTGTCGTATTGGCGAGCCCGTGCGGCACCCGCTTCGTGCATGCGCAGACGAGATATACATGATCTTCCAACAAGGGCGAGCACAAACCTCTCACTCAGTCTCCTGGGTGTTTTACCGATGAGTCGACAACTAAATTTGAGAAACCTTCTCTTCCTCGGCGAACTTATCCACTTGCCTGCGACTCGAGACTTTCCTTTACGAATTTTCATGAAAAACCTCTATATGCACAATTTATTCAATGTGAATACCACCGGTTATGTAAAAGACATCATCGATGTTCTAGAAGTGTACAATCTGTCTTCTTATCTTCAAGAATTCTTATCTTCAGGATCCTTCCCAAAGAAGATCATTTGGAAGCAACTCGTCAAGTCGACCATAAGAGCTCACTATTGTGATGCATGGACTTCAGCAGTGGGTGCCAATGGTAGCTCTTCTAATCTTCTCCTCATTGATAACCAGCCTATCGCAGTCTGGAGTGCGTGGCGTCTTCTTGCTGCCCATCCTAACAGGAGTTTGGAACTGAACAATCTTGCTAGACTTCTAAATAGATTGTTGTTCGAAAACAATGCCCGATGCATGCTGTGTGGCCACACTTATAACAATGAAATTGGACATATTACTGACTCGTGCAGATCTGCCACCATGTACAGACTCCGATATAATTACTGGGTATGCTTATCGATAGCTTCGACATCCAACTATTTAGTTACCTGGATGCTCTCTCAAACGACCATTTAAATGCGCTATTACTTGGCAGTACCCAGCTTGGTTGTCATATCCCGACTGAGTCATGGGAGCAGCTCATCATCGCATCTGCTGCATTTCTGTATGTTGGTTGTCAACTAATTCGCCCCGGAAGTTAAAAGATGACATTCACATGACATTTGATGCAATATGCCTCTCAGGTGGACAATATTCAACTATGATCTGGCCTCCTTGCCACCCGCATCTACAATGTTTTCTCATATACTCGTTTTTACCTTGCTCTTCGTACAATGTACACATCTTTCCAATTTATGTATACAATGGTGGTGTATAGTCCACTTACAATGGTCTCGTTACCACATACTTTCTGTAACTGATATGTATATATGCTCTTCATACTTGGAGGTCAATAAACAATAATATCGCTTTCTTGTCAAAGTCATCGAGAGCATTCCACCGTGTGATAATGAGCTGGGCATCGGCGCGTGTTATGGCACCCAGGTTCTCACGATGCGACAGCAAGGTGTCAGCGAGCTGCAACACCTTGTCATAGCCCGGAATGTCATCGGCTCCAACTGTCGCCTGAAAGGTGAGGTAGGAATGCATAATTAAACAATTTTCAAGATGATATACTAAGCATTTTGACCCAGGGAATCTTATTAGATGTGTCACCTCAGATGACTTAAATGGGCAAATATGAGCAATAAAGAGCGTTCCTTATCAGATTGTTTATCCCAGATGACTAATAATATTTAATATATTACCATTCTTCACCCGAGCAATGCCGGATGGCCCAGATAGTACATACATATATCTCATATATATTTTGAAGACCTCTGTATGTTTGTATGTTTGTATGTTTGTATGTATGTTTGTCATTGATACAAATCTACGATTCTCGACCGATCGGGACGAAACTTGGTACGTGTGTGTAGTTTGACCAGGCGGTGGACGTTGTCGTATTGGCGAGCCCGTGCGGCACCCGTTTCGTGCATGCGCAGACGAGATATACATGATCTTCCAACAAGGGCGAGCACAAACCTCTCACTCAGTCTCCTGGGTGTTTTACCGATGAGTCGCCAACTACATTTGAGAAAACTTCTCTTCCTCGGCGAACTTATCCACTTGCCTGCGACTCGAGACTTTCCTTTACGAATTTTCATGAAAAACCTCTATATGCACAATTTATTCAATGTGAATACCACCGGTTATGTAAAAGACATCATCGATGTTCTAGAAGTGTACAATCTGTCTTCTTATCTTCAAGAATTCTTATCTTCAGGATCCTTCCCAAAGAAGATCATTTGGAAGCAACTCGTCAAGTCGACCATAAGAGCTCACTATTGTGATGCATGGACTTCAGCAGTGGGTGCCAATGGTAGCTCTTCTAATCTTCTCCTCATTGATAACCAGCCTATCGCAGTCTGGAGTGTGTGGCGTCTTCTTGCTGCCCATCCTAACAGGAGTTTGGAACTGAACAATCTTGCTAGACTTCTAAATAGATTGTTGTTCGAAAACAATGCCCGATGCATGCTGTGTGGCCACACTTATAACAATGAAATTGGACATATTACTGACTCGTGCAGATCTGCCACCATGTACAGACTCCGATATAATTACTGGGTATGCTTATCGATAGCTTCGACATCCAACTATTTAGTTATCTGGATGCTCTCTCAAACGACCATTTAAATGCGCTATTACTTGGCAGTACCCAGCTTGGTTGTCATATCCCGACTGAGTCATGGGAGCAGCTCATCATCGCATCTGCTGCATTTCTGTATGTTGGTTGTCAACTAATTCGCCCCGGAAGTTAAAAGATGACATTCACATGACATTTGATGCAATATGCCTCTCATGTGGACAATATTCAACTATGATCTGGCCTCCTTGCCACCCGCATCTACAATGTTTTCTCATATACTCGTTTTTACCTTGCTCTTCGTACAATGTACACATCTTTCCAATTTATGTATACAATGGTGGTGTATAGTCCACTTACAATGGTCTCGTTACCACATACTTTCTGTAACTGATATGTATATATGCTCTTCATACTTGGAGGTCAATAAACAATAATATCGCTTTCTTGTCAAAGTCATCGAGAGCATTCCACCGTGTGATAATGAGCTGGGCATCGGCGCGTGTTATGGCACCCAGGTTCTCACGATGCGACAGCATGGTGTCAGCGAGCTGCAACACCTTGTCATAGCCCGGAATGTCATCGGCTCCAACTGTCGCCTGAAAGGTGAGGTAGGAATGCATAATTAAACAATTTTCAAGATGATATACTAAGCATTTTGACCCAGGGAATCTTATTAGATGTGTCACCTCAGATGACTTAAATGGGCAAATATGAGCAATAAAGAGCGTTCCTTATCAGATTGTTTATCCCAGATGACTAATAATATTTAATATATTACCATTCTTCACCCGAGCAATGCCGGATGGCCCAGATAGTACATACATATATCTCATATATATTTTGAAGACCTCTGTATGTTTGTATGTTTGTATGTTTGTATGTATGTTTGTCATTGATACAAATCTACGATTCTCGACCGATCGGGACGAAACTTGGTACGTGGGTGTAGTTTGACCAGGCGGTGGACGTTGTCGTATTGGCGAGCCCGTGCGGCACCCGCTCCGTGCATGCGCAGACGAGATATACATGATCTTCCAACAAGGGCGAGCACAAACCTCTCACTCAGTCTCCTGGGTGTTTTACCGATGAGTCGCCAACTACATTTGAGAAAACTTCTCTTCCTCGGCGAACTTATCCACTTGCCTGCGACTCGAGACTTTCCTTTACGAATTTTCATGAAAAACCTCTATATGCACAATTTATTCAATGTGAATACCACCGGTTATGTAAAAGACATCATCGATGTTCTAGAAGTGTACAATCTGTCTTCTTATCTTCAAGAATTCTTATCTTCAGGATCCTTCCCAAAGAAGATCATTTGGAAGCAACTCGTCAAGTCGACCATAAGAGCTCACTATTGTGATGCATGGACTTCAGCAGTGGGTGCCAATGGTAGCTCTTCTAATCTTCTCCTCATTGATAACCAGCCTATCGCAGTCTGGAGTGTGTGGCGTCTTCTTGCTGCCCATCCTAACAGGAGTTTGGAACTGAACAATCTTGCTAGACTTCTAAATAGATTGTTGTTCGAAAACAATGCCCGATGCATGCTGTGTGGCCACACTTATAACAATGAAATTGGACATATTACTGACTCGTGCAGATCTGCCACCATGTACAGACTCCGATATAATTACTGGGTATGCTTATCGATAGCTTCGTTATCCAACTATTTAGTTACCTGGATGCTCTCTCAAACGACCATTTAAATGCGCTATTACTTGGCAGTACCCAGCTTGGTTGTCATATCCCGACTGAGTCATGGGAGCAGCTCATCATCGCATCTGCTGCATTTCTGTATGTTGGTTGTCAACTAATTCGCCCCGGAAGTTAAAAGATGACATTCACATGACATTTGATGCAATATGCCTCTCAGGTGGACAATATTCAACTATGATCTGGCCTCCTTGCCACCCGCATCTACAATGTTTTCTCATATACTCGTTTTTACCTTGCTCTTCGTACAATGTACACATCTTTCCAATTTATGTATACAATGGTGGTGTATAGTCCACTTACAATGGTCTCGTTACCACATACTTTCTGTAACTGATATGTATATATGCTCTTCATACTTGGAGGTCAATAAACAATAATATCGCTTTCTTGTCAAAGTCATCGAGAGCATTCCACCGTGTGATAATGAGCTGGGCATCGGCGCGTGTTATGGCACCCAGGTTCTCACGATGCGACAGCAAGGTGTCAGCGAGCTGCAACACCTTGTCATAGCCCGGAATGTCATCGGCTCCAACTGTCGCCTGAAAGGTGAGGTAGGAATGCATAATTAAACAATTTTCAAGATGATATACTAAGCATTTTGACCCAGGGAATCTTATTAGATGTGTCACCTCAGATGACTTAAATGGGCAAATATGAGCAATAAAGAGCGTTCCTTATCAGATTGTTTATCCCAGATGACTAATAATATTTAATATATTACCATTCTTCACCCGAGCAATGCCGGATGGCCCAGATAGTACATACATATATCTCATATATATTTTGAAGACCTCTGTATGTTTGTATGTTTGTATGTTTGTATGTATGTTTGTCATTGATACAAATCTACGATTCTCGACCGATCGGGACGAAACTTGGTACGTGGGTGTAGTTTGACCAGGCGGTGGACGTTGTCGTATTGGCGAGCCCGTGCGGCACCCGCTCCGTGCATGCGCAGACGAGATATACATGATCTTCCAACAAGGGCGAGCACAAACCTCTCACTCAGTCTCCTGGGTGTTTTACCGATGAGTCGCCAACTACATTTGAGAAAACTTCTCTTCCTCGGCGAACTTATCCACTTGCCTGCGACTCGAGACTTTCCTTTACGAATTTTCATGAAAAACCTCTATATGCACAATTTATTCAATGTGAATACCACCGGTTATGTAAAAGACATCATCGATGTTCTAGAAGTGTACAATCTGTCTTCTTATCTTCAAGAATTCTTATCTTCAGGATCCTTCCCAAAGAAGATCATTTGGAAGCAACTCGTCAAGTCGACCATAAGAGCTCACTATTGTGATGCATGGACTTCAGCAGTGGGTGCCAATGGTAGCTCTTCTAATCTTCTCCTCATTGATAACCAGCCTATCGCAGTCTGGAGTGTGTGGCGTCTTCTTGCTGCCCATCCTAACAGGAGTTTGGAACTGAACAATCTTGCTAGACTTCTAAATAGATTGTTGTTCGAAAACAATGCCCGATGCATGCTGTGTGGCCACACTTATAACAATGAAATTGGACATATTACTGACTCGTGCAGATCTGCCACCATGTACAGACTCCGATATAATTACTGGGTATGCTTATCGATAGCTTCGTTATCCAACTATTTAGTTACCTGGATGCTCTCTCAAACGACCATTTAAATGCGCTATTACTTGGCAGTACCCAGCTTGGTTGTCATATCCCGACTGAGTCATGGGAGCAGCTCATCATCGCATCTGCTGCATTTCTGTATGTTGGTTGTCAACTAATTCGCCCCGGAAGTTAAAAGATGACATTCACATGACATTTGATGCAATATGCCTCTCAGGTGGACAATATTCAACTATGATCTGGCCTCCTTGCCACCCGCATCTACAATGTTTTCTCATATACTCGTTTTTACCTTGCTCTTCGTACAATGTACACATCTTTCCAATTTATGTATACAATGGTGGTGTATAGTCCACTTACAATGGTCTCGTTACCACATACTTTCTGTAACTGATATGTATATATGCTCTTCATACTTGGAGGTCAATAAACAATAATATCGCTTTCTTGTCAAAGTCATCGAGAGCATTCCACCGTGTGATAATGAGCTGGGCATCGGCGCGTGTTATGGCACCCAGGTTCTCACGATGCGACAGCAAGGTGTCAGCGAGCTGCAACACCTTGTCATAGCCCGGAATGTCATCGGCTCCAACTGTCGCCTGAAAGGTGAGGTAGGAATGCATAATTAAACAATTTTCAAGATGATATACTAAGCATTTTGACCCAGGGAATCTTATTAGATGTGTCACCTCAGATGACTTAAATGGGCAAATATGAGCAATAAAGAGCGTTCCTTATCAGATTGTTTATCCCAGATGACTAATAATATTTAATATATTACCATTCTTCACCCGAGCAATGCCGGATGGCCCAGATAGTACATACATATATCTCATATATATTTTGAAGACCTCTGTATGTTTGTATGTTTGTATGTTTGTATGTATGTTTGTCATTGATACAAATCTACGATTCTCGACCGATCGGGACGAAACTTGGTACGTGGGTGTAGTTTGACCAGGCGGTGGACGTTGTCGTATTGGCGAGCCCGTGCGGCACCCGCTCCGTGCATGCGCAGACGAGATATACATGATCTTCCAACAAGGGCGAGCACAAACCTCTCACTCAGTCTCCTGGGTGTTTTACCGATGAGTCGCCAACTACATTTGAGAAAACTTCTCTTCCTCGGCGAACTTATCCACTTGCCTGCGACTCGAGACTTTCCTTTACGAATTTTCATGAAAAACCTCTATATGCACAATTTATTCAATGTGAATACCACCGGTTATGTAAAAGACATCATCGATGTTCTAGAAGTGTACAATCTGTCTTCTTATCTTCAAGAATTCTTATCTTCAGGATCCTTCCCAAAGAAGATCATTTGGAAGCAACTCGTCAAGTCGACCATAAGAGCTCACTATTGTGATGCATGGACTTCAGCAGTGGGTGCCAATGGTAGCTCTTCTAATCTTCTCCTCATTGATAACCAGCCTATCGCAGTCTGGAGTGTGTGGCGTCTTCTTGCTGCCCATCCTAACAGGAGTTTGGAACTGAACAATCTTGCTAGACTTCTAAATAGATTGTTGTTCGAAAACAATGCCCGATGCATGCTGTGTGGCCACACTTATAACAATGAAATTGGACATATTACTGACTCGTGCAGATCTGCCACCATGTACAGACTCCGATATAATTACTGGGTATGCTTATCGATAGCTTCGTTATCCAACTATTTAGTTACCTGGATGCTCTCTCAAACGACCATTTAAATGCGCTATTACTTGGCAGTACCCAGCTTGGTTGTCATATCCCGACTGAGTCATGGGAGCAGCTCATCATCGCATCTGCTGCATTTCTGTATGTTGGTTGTCAACTAATTCGCCCCGGAAGTTAAAAGATGACATTCACATGACATTTGATGCAATATGCCTCTCAGGTGGACAATATTCAACTATGATCTGGCCTCCTTGCCACCCGCATCTACAATGTTTTCTCATATACTCGTTTTTACCTTGCTCTTCGTACAATGTACACATCTTTCCAATTTATGTATACAATGGTGGTGTATAGTCCACTTACAATGGTCTCGTTACCACATACTTTCTGTAACTGATATGTATATATGCTCTTCATACTTGGAGGTCAATAAACAATAATATCGCTTTCTTGTCAAAGTCATCGAGAGCATTCCACCGTGTGATAATGAGCTGGGCATCGGCGCGTGTTATGGCACCCAGGTTCTCACGATGCGACAGCAAGGTGTCAGCGAGCTGCAACACCTTGTCATAGCCCGGAATGTCATCGGCTCCAACTGTCGCCTGAAAGGTGAGGTAGGAATGCATAATTAAACAATTTTCAAGATGATATACTAAGCATTTTGACCCAGGGAATCTTATTAGATGTGTCACCTCAGATGACTTAAATGGGCAAATATGAGCAATAAAGAGCGTTCCTTATCAGATTGTTTATCCCAGATGACTAATAATATTTAATATATTACCATTCTTCACCCGAGCAATGCCGGATGGCCCAGATAGTACATACATACATATATCTCATATATATTTTGAAGACCTCTGTTTGTTTGTTTGTCTGTCTGTCTGTCATTTATACAAATCTACGATTCTCGACCGATCGGGACGAAACTTGGTACGTGTGTGTAGTTTGACCAGGCGGTGAACGTTGTCGTATTGGCGAGCCCGTGCGGCGCCCGCTTCGCGCATGCGCAGACGAGATCTCGGAAACGGGTGGAGCTATCGACTTGAAATTTGCTATGTGAATGTATCTTGCCCCGGATACGAATTTTATCGGCTCGCCGAGCCCGTGCGACACCAGCTTCGCGCATGCGCAGACGAGATCTCGGAAACGGGTGGAGCTATCGACTTGAAATTTGCTATGTGAATGTATCTTGCACCGGATACGAATTTTATCGGGTCGCCGAGCCCGTGCGACGCCAGCTTCGCGCATGCGCACACCAGATCTCGGAAACGGGTAGAGCTATCGACTTGAAATTTTGTTTTTGAATAGCCCGGACAACGTCGGGTTCATCGGCTAGTCTCATATATATTTTGAAGACCTCTGTATGTTTGTATGTATGTTTGTCATTGATACAAATCTACGATTCTCGACCGATCGGGACGAAACTTGGTACGTGTGTGTAGTTTGACCAGGCGGTGGACGTTGTCGTATTGGCGAGCCCGTGCGGCACCCGCTTCGTGCATGCGCAGACGAGATATACATGATCTTCCAACAAGGGCGAGCACAAACCTCTCACTCAGTCTCCTGGGTGTTTTACCGATGAGTCGCCAACTACATTTGAGAAAACTTCTCTTCCTCTGCGAACTTATCCACTTGCCTGCGACTCGAGACTTTCCTTTGCGAATTTTCATGAAAAACCTCTATATGCACAATTTATTCAATCTGAATACCACCGGTTATGCAAAAGACATCATCGATGTTCTAGAAGTGTACAATCTGTCTTCTTATCTTCAAGAATTCTTATCTTCAGGATCCTTCCCAAAGAAGATCATTTGGAAGCAACTCGTCAAGTCGACCATAAGAGCTCACTATTGTGATGCATGGACTTCAGCAGTGGGTGCCAATTGTAGCTCTTCTAATCTTCTCCTCATTGATAACCAGCCTGTCGCAGTCTGGAGTGTGTGGCGTCTTCTTGCTGCCCATCCTAACAGGAGTTTGGAACTGAACAATCTTGCTAGACTTCTAAATAGATTGTTGTTCGAAAACAATGCCCGATGCATGCTGTGTGGCCACACTTATAACAATGAAATTGGACATATTACTGACTCGTGCAGATCTGCCACCATGTACAGACTCCGATATAATTACTGGTGTATGCTTATCGATAGCTTCGACATCCAACTATTTAGTTACCTGGATGCTCTCTCAAACGACCATTTAAATGCGCTATTACTTGGCAGTACCCAGCTTGGTTGTCATATCCCGACTGAGTCATGGGAGCAGCTCATCATCGCATCTGCTGCATTTCTGTATGTTGGTTGTCAACTAATTCGCCCCGGAAGTTAAAAGATGACATTCACATGACATTTGATGCAATATGCCTCTCAGGTGGACAATATTCAACTATGATCTGGCCTCCTTGCCACCCGCATCTACAATGTTTTCTCATATACCCGTTTTTACCTTGCTCTTCGTACAATGTACACATCTTTCCAATTTATGTATACAATGGTGGTGTATAGTCCACTTACAATGGTCTCGTTACCACATACTTTATGTAACTGATATGTATATATGCTCTTCATACTTGGGGGTCAATAAACAATAATATCGCTTTCTTGTCAAAGTCATCGAGAGCATTCCACCGTGTGATAATGAGCTGGGCATCGGCGCGTGTTATGGCACCCAGGTTCTCACGATGCGACAGCAAGGTGTCAGCGAGCTGCAACACCTTGGCATAGCCCGGAATGTCATCGGCTCCAACTGTCGCCTGAAAGGTGAGGTAGGAATCCAATAATTAAACAATTGATGATATACTAAGCATTTTGACCCAGGGAATCTTATTAGATGTGTCACCTCAGATGACTTAAATGGGCAAATATGAGCAATAAAGAGCGTCCCTTATCAGATTGTTTATCCCAGATGACTAATAATATTTAATATATTACCATTCTTCACCCGAGCAATGCCGGATGGCCCAGATAGTACATACATGTATCTCATATATATTTTGAAGACCTCTGTATGTTTGTATGTTTGTATGTATGTTTGTCATTGATACAAATCTACGATTCTCGACCGATCGGGACGAAACTTGGTACGTGTGTGTAGTTTGACCAGGCGGTGGACGTTGTCGTATTGGCGAGCCCGTGCGGCACCCGCTTCGTGCATGCGCAGACGAGATATCGGAAACGGGTGGAGCTATCGACTTGAAATTTGGTATGTGAATGTATCTTGCCCCGGATACGAATTTTATCGGGTCGCCGAGCCCGTGCGATGCCAGCTTCGCGCATGCGCAGACGAGATCTCGGAAACGGGTGGAGCTATCGACTTGAAATTTGGTATGTGAATGTATCTTGCCCCGGATACGAATTTTATCGGGTCGCCGAGCCCGTGTGACGCCAGCTTCGCGCATACGCAGACCAGATCTCGGAAACGGGTAGAGCTATCGACTTGAAATTTGGTTTTTGAATAGCCCGGACAACGTCGGCCTCATCGACTTGAAATTTGGTTTTTGAATAGCCCGGACAACGTCGGGCTCATCGGCTAGTATATATATATATACTAGCCGATGAGCCCGACGTTGTCCAGCCCGACGTTGTCCGGGCTATTCAAAAACCAAATTTCAAGTCGATAGCTCCACCCGTTTCCGAGATCTCGTCTGCGCATGCGCGAAGCTGGCGTCGCACCGGCTCGGCGACCCGATAGAATTCGTATCCGGGGCAAGATACATTCACATTCCAAATTTAAAGTCGATAGCTCCACCCGTTTCCGAGATCTCGTCTGCGCATGCGCGAAACGGGCGCCGCACGGGCTCGCCAATACGACAACGTCCACCGACTGGTCAAACTACACACACGTACCAAGTTTCGTACCGATCGGTCGAGAATCGTAGATTTGTATAAATGATAAACAAACAGAAAAACAAACAGACAGAGGTCTTCAAAATATATATGAGATATATATATATATATATATATATAGCTATATATATATATATATTCACCTCTAAATCTTCGATATCCGACTCACTACTTGGAGTCGACGGCGTCACAGGAGTTGTTGAAGTTGTCGGAGTTGTCGGAATTGGTGGTAGAGGTGACGTTACTGTCGGTGGAGTTGTCGGAGGTGGAGTGGTCGGACGAACCGAGATGGTGGCAGAAACAGGAAGACGCCGACGCACATTGGTGAACCTGGTCTTCCCGGGAGGGGTCACGGCAGCTGCTATTGACTGTCTCACTGTCACCCTTTCGGTGGCAGATTCCACATTGCCAGTGAGAGGTTGAGCAACCGTGAGGTCATCGGCCTCCTCAAAACCCTCGTCGATCGCTGGTTCCTCGATGTCTGGCATGTCATCATCGAAGTCGGCGCCTATGCTCTGCAGCACCTGTCCTGTCTGAGTATACAGGTATTCCATACCAATGAGCTCTCCTGTAAAATAACATGAAATTGCAATGGGATAACAGATAAACACATACACAGTCACATGTACACATTACTCTCCCCAAAAAACCACCCTGAGATATTAAAATATTCAACTTACCAGTGTACTTTCTAGGAGGAGTGTACTCTGGGTGCAGCTTGTACCCGAGCACGCTTTCACTGAGGACATTGATGGAATGTTTGCATATACCACTATAACTGTGGGACTTCTTTGCCGAAACTATCTGTGCAGCACGATTTTCATTCCAGCGCATTAGACCATCCAGCAAGTAGGCCTGGAAGTGTGTCCTGGTAGCGCTCTCACCTGTAAGTAATGATAGACATAGATAAACAGATATAAATGTACATGAGTGTATGCTGAAAATGAAAACTTGTCACTCCTCCCTGAAATAAACATTAATTATTTACAAGTCTATGTAACTGAATTCATAATTACCTGGAATGAATCGTTTGATATGGAGATGGAACGATTCCAGTGAGTTGGACCCACGGCCACACCTCAGCGTCTGCAAGACGACACCACCCTTCTTCATTTCGCCTGTCACAGTGTACAGCTGAATTCCTTCAGGATCCTGAATGCAGCTCACGTGCCGACGCTGCGACTCCCAGATTTCCCACGTACTGTAAAAAGTCAATAAATAAACATATAAAAATAAATAAATAAACATATTGAGTAGGAGACAGTGACACGTACATGCATTTACAGTCTAATTCCATTGTTATGCTGTATTATTGAGAAAAAACAATGAAATATAATTACCGTTCATGATCGAGCAGAGGGACGCCAGGAGAATCCCGCCCAGCATCACTGTCGAAGAGCTCCAAAGTCGACCGGAGTAGTTCGGTGCAGGCCTCCACTCCCCTGGTTCTTCTTCGTCAGTGAAGGGCCATCTCGTACTTTGTCATCCGGAGGGTGACCGCTTCGTTTGGTGGATTCCTCACTCCCTGTGCGATTAGCTCATTCCGCTTGGCTTCCCGAAGCTTCTGCATGTCGAATGCATCCCACTCGAAGATACTAGTTGACAGCCTACCCATGAATGCAGCATACAAAGGATGAGATTCTGTAATGCAGGCTGATGATAGTCTTCTCATGAAATGCCATGTGTCGAGTCGGATGCGCATCTCAGGAAAGCCAGCACCAAACATCGCCTGGAGCTTGGTGTGCCCACAGCAGTCACGGTCTGTGTATAGCAACTCTGGATCAGCGACATCAGGGGCATTCTTGTATCGATTGATGATTCCCGATATCATCGGGTCCAGGCCACACCCCCCCCCCCCAACAGTGATTGCACTCATGAGTACCTTGGCCGTACTCATTACCTACGTTGCTGCACCATAATGCAGTGTGTGCCTCTTTGCCGGCCAGCTTCTTCGCTATCTGAAATTAGATTGAACTACCATTTTATAGCAAAGATAGATATTTAGTGCGAAAATGACATAATTTCAAAGTCGACAACGCTACTCGGATACAAATATTATTATAAATATATACATATATTTCATGAGGTTATTATACTGATTCTCACCTTCTTTGTGGAATCAATCTTGAGGATTGACCCAAACACAGATGTGATGGAAGCCTCAATCTCATTCGAACGCATCATGACATCCTGACAATATACTTGTTGCAGCCACTCGTACCCAGGAACTGGTGTCATCAGCGGTGGGCTGTCGAAGTCCGGTCTCATTACCATACCTGCCACCTTCCGGTCGATGAACACGTGGCTGTCGGTCAGGTATTTCAGGACCTGTTGGTCATGGGGTGTGCCATGGACCTCGATCAGTTTACGCTTCATTTGTGAAGCACTGTTCCCTAGGCCACGGTCACGGAGAAGGATTACTATGTCCTTTGAACAGGCGTACCTGTAAAATAGAGCATTGTTAGTTAACAGTTACTTTAATTTACCTAAATAACCTGAAAATTAGCAATTTCACTTAATTTTTTCTTAATTATTTTAAACATTTTTTTATGAATACCATTATTTTATAAAGTGTGTACTACCTGTATGTGAGGATTGCAGGGAACTGCTCTCGGTGGTCAATGTCTAATTGGTCCAAAATCTCTTGGGATCATGAGATCATCTTCCTCTTACACTTTCCACACTCCAGGTATTCACCCGCCATGCTGTAGAACCCGGACGTTCCACACACCTGTCGGACACGTTGGTAGATGCCGGCAGATGTCAGCTCGCGCGCCTCATGCCCAGCAGAACACACCAACCGGGTATTCCAGATACGCCGGGGCATCCACAGCAACAGCTTCGAGGTGAAGTACTGCGACATTCTTGGTGGTTGGCTAGGATTTGCCACAGCACTCGGTGGGAACGCCCAGATGCCTCGTAGGTGAACAGGGTTTCATTCTGGCTTGCCCTCCTTGGTTGGCCGGAAGAGCCGACTGACCCATTGATGGTCAGCCAAAGGCAGGGTATCTTTCCAGCCCTCAGGCAGTAGCAAACCTGTAATTAGTAGAGCAAATAACACCACTTGTTAAATACTTGACAAATAAACCTATAATGGGTCATGTGTGCACACAGTTAGATCAGATAATGGATTAAAGTGCTATGACAATAGGACTCAAGTCACACATAATAGCTTTACAGTAATGCCCAAAGTAATTGACCACTTAACCACAGCAGAATTATGGGTAATTTTTCAGAATTTAGTCGGAAAGATGGATTGTTGTCATTCATCAGCAAGCTCTGGTTAAGTGGTCCATTACTTTGGGCATTACTGTATGTTAATTATCAAATTACACCTACCTTGTTGAGGTGAAGGAGTCTGGGGTGATATAGTTGGTATCGGTATTGGCCCCTGTGGTGAAATAGTTGGTGTCGGTGTAGTTGACATTTGGGGAGACTCAGTTGGCTTCGGCGTTGTCTTAGTTGACTTCGGCGTTGGTCTCGGTTTCTTTGGTGTCGATTTCTTTGGGGTCAGCTGACTTTCCTCCAACCTCTCTACCATTACTAAAAGCTCAGCATCGCCCATTTCTTTCCGAGGCAGTGGGTCCCCACTGCTCACCGGTCTCTTCCCTGCTACCTGTCTCTTCCCTGCTTTTCTCTCAGCTGAAAAATATTAGAATGAATAGTTGAATAACAAGCATCTCTATTAAGGCTATCAGTAGTTAATTATCCTATATAAATATGCTGGAATAAAACTATATAGAAAATTAAGTGGCTGTAATTATGTAGATATATGTAACTCACCATTCCATTTCTTTTTCAGTTCAATGGCATGAATGCCCTGACTGTATGCCTGCATATAATCAGCCAACCGGAACTTGTTTTGGCTAAGATTAGCGGTGCCCTCGGTCTCAGACTCGGTTCCGATTGTGATGTGTACTGCATAGCCGATGTCGTTCTCCAGCAGCCATTTGAAGGTCTTGCCCTTGTACTGACCGTATTGCACAATGTGCTGGCCAATCACATCTGACTGTCGGTTCACTTCCCCGCCTAACTTTCGCACCTCTATCACCGCCCGAGACTTAACTAAACTAGCTGGCTCGGAGTCTCCAACTTGCTTTTCTTTGCTGCCGAGACGATCCGCCTCCAACGATGGCTTCAAGAGCGGCTCCCTCCTTGGCCCATAGAACCTGAACTTCGGATCCAGTTTATCATCTAAAAATAAACAATTTGTTGTTTAAAAAATTGGCCACAGCTTGCAATATGGGCCAGTAAAATTCTCAAGTATAATTTAAAATTTGGGCAGCACTTAACCTTTGGGCCATCAATCTTGCCCCATGAATGACCTCCTCCCAAAAGAATTGAGGCAGCTTAGAAAACACTCGCAAAGCCCTAAAATTTAATGACATTGAAATTGATTTATGTCTATAAAACTCATATTTTTCAAAATTTGTGTGTCCATCTAGAATACTTATATAATCACAATTTATCTAATTTTAACAAGTGATAGTCTTTTACGCTTGAGAAATAAATTTTTATTAAACATCAATTTTTTTTTAAAGTTAGGTCTAACTAAACAATTGTTAATAAAACGACTAATATCCAATTTATGAGATTCCCACTTCGAATGCATGTTTAATATACCTATCCGATCTAAAAAAATAACTGGATTGTACAAGAAATAAGCTTTCAGACTCGAGAAATTAATATTTATCAACATTAAAAAAGCCGGAAAAAAAGACAAAAAAATTAACATGGCATTGCCCATTCAAATTGATTTATGTCGATAAAACTGTCACTTTTCAAAATTTTAAGCTGAAACTTCGTGTGTGTGTGTATCACTTATATATTCTTATACAGAGTCCAACGCGTGATTATGTATTAGATGGAAGAAATTATTTTTTTTCGATAATAAATTTTAGCATAGGATTCAAATCGATTTATGTCGATAAAACTGTTATTTTTCAAAATTTTAAGCTGAGACTTGGTGAGCATGGGTATAATACTTATATATTCTTAAAATGATAGACTTCAACACGTAATTATGTTTTAGATGGAAATTTTTTTTTTTTTATCATTAAATTACAGCGTGGAGGAGTCATCGAGTGTGCTCAATTTGTAAACAAAGTTTTGTCAATAGTCGTTTTGGTCAAACAGTCCCTTTTTAGACCGGGACAGCACATCCGAATAATAGTTAAGATGTATTTAGGTAGTACAGCCTGTAGCTCGCGCCAATGGATTTAATTTTGAAATCAAAGATGGCCACCAGAGGCCATGTTCTTTGGCCGAATAACCCCAAAATGACTCGTTCCCATCTACATGTCAATGTCAACATTCAAAAATTTCAAAAAGATCAGACATAAGATACGACCTGTAGCCCGCGCCAAAATATTTAGTGATGCAAAGAGTAAATTCCAAGATGGCTGATGGCGGCCATGTTTTTCGGCCAAATATCCCCAAAATGATTGAGTCCAATCTAGAGGTCGCCCCGATGACCCATATGAAGTTTGGTGATGATCGGATCAGAGATGTGGTCTGTAGGATGTGTCAAAGGATTTAGTGATGCAAAGAGTAAATTACAAGATGGCTGATGGCGGCCATGTTTTTTGGCCGAATGATCCTAAAATAACTCGTTCCCATCTAAATGTCAATGTCAACATTCATGACAAATGTCATAAATATCAGACCAAAGATACGACCTGTAGCCCGTGCCAAAGTATTTAGTGATTCAAAGAGTAAATTCCAAGATGGCTGATGGCGGCCATGTTTTTTGGCCGAATGATCCTAAAATGACCCGTTCCCATCTACATGTAAATGTCAACATTCGTGACAAATTGTATGATGATCACACAGACAGTATGGCCTGTAGCCCGCGCCAATGGATTTAATTTTGAAATCCAAGATGGCCACAGCGGCCATGTTTTTTGGACGAATGACCCCAAAATGGCTCGTTTCCGTCTACATGTCAACATTCATGACAAATTTCATAAAGATCAGACCAACGATACGACCTGTAGCCCGCACCAAAGGAAATTGTTGACGGACACACACACACACACATACACGGACGACGGACGCCAAGTCATGGCAATAGCTCAAACTTACAAAGTAAGTTGAGCTAATAACCGACATTTTCCAACGTCCGAAATAAATAACGCAGATTAATCGTTAATCGACGATGGAAATGGTAATCGATTATCGGCTTTATCAACAGTTCATCGATTATACGATTAATCGTGGCACCCCCACTCGCTTTGGCAGCTGGGGCCGGGCTATATCGCGACATTGCTGGTTTTATGTGATGGAGGAAACCCGTGTGCGCCATACTAGTAGGGTTGAAACGATTAATCGACTAGCTGTAGTCGACGCTGAAATGTCAGGACGTCGAATCTGAATTTTGCCGTCGACTAGTCGGAACATAGTGTATTAGTTACATGTATAACGTTTTCAAGATCGATTCCGGCATAAACGGTGTAAACTGCGCTTAAGTTACGATACTGTAAGTAAACGTTTGGTGGCACCCGGAATTGACAGTGTTACTAGTATAGACACACATGGTGACCCGACTATTAATTGAAAGAATGGAATTGACAAGACAATGTCTCACTCGTCGTTTGAGGTCAAAGACATCACTGCGACATGATGGCAATGCTTGACGCGGCTTTATCGTTTGTCGGAGACAGCTTTGATCTAGCCACTGTGTATATTTCAATTGATCTCGCACCGTCGGGTTATGATGCGATGCTGTGTGAAGGTCGCTTAAGGTGACGTCATTGGTGCTACCGTATATACCGGTAAATGATACTGGCATTAAGAACTGGTTATCGTATTCTACAACATAGCCTATACTATAGGGCGTATTTAGTCTGAACATTAACATTTTATAGTGACACCACTCAGCACCGGTTTATTGGTGATCACGTGACTAAACGAAATCTCGAACGCTGATAATAAATTTAAAACCTGTATAAATGATATAATCATTATCCACCACATGTCTAATTATATAATTACATTCAGTGTGTTGGATAAATATTAAGATGTTTACTGTATTATTTCCCAAATAAATTGGTGTCAATGCAGGGAAATGCGCTATGCAATAGACCGCCATTGCATCAGTCATCAGTGTACTACGGCATGTGCAATGAATTTTCCGTACCATGTTATGTTTGAAAGTTTTGATATCGGGTACCGACTAGTCGACGCAACGAGACTTTTTTACCTCCACTAGTCGACTTTGAAATTCATTAATCGTTTCAACACTAGTGCGCCACGATTATGGTACAACCGTGATGAACGCGCGAACCATCACAGACCTACCTGCAGGTTGCACGAGTAACACACCGACCTTCCACGAGTAACCAGCACCGGGACTGGGAGGCCAATACATATGAGCAGTGGGCTATTGGGCAACTTAGCCTATACACATTGGACTATACGGAGGTCCCAGGTGGTCGTGGAAAGAGACTCAAGGGGATATAATGATTTTTTTTATATAAATTTATTATGCAGTCTATTCCCGGTGATAAAATGATTCGAAATATCCCTAATCACACGACCGCTTACAAATCAGAATGTAAGAACTAAGATTCGAAATTGAATTGAATCTTCGTCAGGCCCTACCAGTACCACAGGGCTATATCAACCACCAAGGGTGCTTTTTACCTAAATGCATGTGAATTATGACGTCATATAATTTTTATATCATTTTTATATAATTTTATAATTTTTATATATTTCTATACCATGAGAGAAAGTACCGGGTACGTTTATTTGTGAACTTAACACGTGACTTCCGGGTGGTGACTGCGCAGAATCCAGCAGAAACTACAGGGTGCTCTGATATAACGGAGGAATATGTAGACAACAACAACAACTGATCAAATTCATTCCCAGATTCTAGAATGTACCCGACTTTCAAGTTTACCCTATTCAGTTCTTTCCGAGGATTAATTACAGCCTTTTCATCTGATAAAAATCATTGGTATATCATTAGCATAATAATTAATTATCCCCCGTCTAGTGACCGCCCTGGCAGTGTCATCCCGCTTACGGCAGTTACTTGATCGGAAATTACTTCCGTATATCCCATAGACCGATAAGGCCTTCACCTTCGCTTCATGGCAAACAATTTTCACAACTGTACGAGTGTACGTAGATTAATTAAACGCTTGATTTCGTGACAATCGACAGTTACTGAGTTAGGCTTCACTGTAAAACTGTTACAGACAACAATGATCAAGATTCCAGAATCATTCAATCAACCAAAAAGTTCGAAGTTCAAAGAAAGATAAAATGAAAGTGTCAATGACACTGTATCTCTACTTGGAAAGGGAATAATTTAATGTATTACAGTCAATGGAGCGATAGGAATGTGGAAAGTTGAATGTCTAATACTAGTTTATAGACATGAAGAGAAAAGTAAAATCCAAGATGGCTGCTGGCGGCCATGTTTTCGGCCGAATGACCCCAAAATGAGTCGTTCCCATCTACATGTTATCGTTAACATCCATGACAAATTTTATGACGATCAGACTAAAGGTTCGACCTGTAGCCCATGCTAATTAATTTAGTCACACAAAGAGTAAAATCCAAAATGGCTGCTAGCGGCCATGTTTGTTTGCCGAATGATACCAAAATGACTCGTTCTCATCTACATGTCATTGTTAACATCCATGAAAATTTTTATGATGATCCGACAAAAGGTACGACCTGTAGGCCGTGCCAAAGAATTTAGTCATGCAAAGAGTAAAATCTAAGATGGCTGCCGGTGGCCATGTTTTTTGGCAGAACAACCCCAAAATTACTCGTTCCTATATACATGTCATCGTTAACATCCATGACAAATTTTATGACGATCAGACTAAAGGTACGACCTGTAGCCCATGCTAAAAAATATAGTCATACAAAGAGTAAAATCCAAGATGGCTGCAGGCGGCCATGTTTTTTGCTTGTTTTGGCCAAATGACCCCAAAATTACTCGTTCCCATCTACATATCATTATTAACATCCATGACAAATTTCATGATGATCAGACGAACAGTACGATCTGTGGCCCATGCTAATGGATTAAATTTTGAAATCCAAGATGGCTGCTGGTGGCCATGTTTTTTGTCCGAATGACCCCAAAATGATTAGTTTCCATTTACATTCCAATTCCAACAGTCACGACAAATTTTATGATGATCAGACTAAAGGTACGACCTGTAGCCCGTGCTAAAGGATTTAGTCATACTAAGAGTAAAATCCAAGATGGATGCTGGCGGTCATATTTTTTGGCCGAATGACCCAAAAATGACTCGTTCCCACCTACATGTCATTGTAAACACCCATGACAAATTTTATGATGATCAAACTAAAGGTACAACCTGCAGCCTGTGCTAAATAATTTAGTCATACAAAGAGTAAAATCCAAGATGGCTGCTGGCGGCCCTGTTTTTTGGCCGAATAACCCCAAAATGACTCGTTCCCATCTACATGTCAATATTATCATCCGTGACAAATTTCATGATGATCAGACGAACAGTACGACCTGTGGCCCGTGCTAATAGATTAAATTTGAAATCCAAGATGGCCACTGGCAGCCATGTTTTTTGTCCGAATGACCCCAAAATGACTCGTTCCAATCTACATGTCAATATTAACATCCATGACAAATTTCATGATGATCAGACGAATGGTACGACAAGTAGCCCGTGCTAATGGATTGAATTTTTAAATCCAAAATGGCCATGTTTTTCCCCGAATAACCCCAAAATGACTCGTTCCCATCTGCATGTCAATGTCAACAGCTATGACAAATTTTAGAATGATCTGACCAAAGGTACGACCTGTAGCCCGTGCCGAATGACCCCAAAATGACTCGTTCCCATCTACATGTCATTATTAACATTCTTGACAAATTTTATGATGATCAGACTAAAAGTAGGACCTGTTGCCCGTGCTAAAGGATTTAGTCATACAAAGAGTAAAATCCAAGATGGCTGCTGGCGACCATGTTTTTTGGCCAAATGACCCCAAAATTACTCGTTCTCATTTGCATGTCATTGTTAACATACATGACACATTTTATGATGATCCGACCAAAGGTACGACCTGTAGGCCGTGCTAAAGAATTTAGTCATGCAAAGAGTAAATCTAAGATGGCTGCCGGCGGCCATGTTTTTTGGCCGAATGACCCCAAAATTACTCGTTCCCATCTACATTCCAATTTCAACAGCCATGACAAATTTCATGATGATCAGACTAAAGGTACGACCTGTAGCCCGTGCTAAAGGATTTAGTCATACAAAGAATATAATCCAAAATGGCTGCTGACGGCCATGTTATTTTGCCGAATGACCCCAAAATGACTCGTTCCCATCTACATGTCATTTTTAACATCCATGAACAATTTGATGATGATCCGACAAAAGGCCGGTACATTCCAATTTCAACAGCCATGACAAATTTCATGATGATCAGACTAAAGGTACGACCGGTAGGCTGTGCCAAAGAATTTAGTCATGGAAAGAGTAAAATCTAAGATGGCTGCTGGCGGCCCTGTTTTTTGGCCGAACAACCCCAAAATTACTCGTTCCCATCTACATGTCAATATTAACGTCCGTGACAAATGTCATGATGATCAGACGAACAGTACGACCTGTAGACCGTGTTAATCGATTGAATATTGAAATCCAAGATGGCCACTGGCGGCCGTGTGTTTTTTCCGAATGACTCCAAAATGACTCGTTCTCATCTACATGTCAATGTCAACAGCTATGACAAATTTTATAATGATCCGACTAAAGGTACGACCTGTAGCCCGTGCTAAAGGAAATTGTTGACGCATCACACACGCACACACACATACACACACGGACGACGGACGACAAAGCCATGGCAATAGATTAAACTTTACAAAGTAAACTTGTGCTAAAAATGAAAGAACGAATTCTGTGTTACATGTAAATTGTAATGGATACTAAAATTGTAGTATGTTTCCTAGTTACCATCTTCAACTTAAGTTCAAGGAATTGATATCTGATGACATCTGGTGAACACAACAGCACAATGCGTGCTCCAAATCCAAGTTTTTTTTAAAGGTAGGTCTGTTTGCTTTAAATTAAAAATTAAATTTTGATTATTATTTCATTTAATCATTTTTCATCATTTGACAATTTGTTGTGGTCATTCGTTGGTCGTCAGTGTCACAGTCAGTGTGTTTGTCGTCATTTGTTGTCGTCTGTCGTTTTTCGTCTTGGGTAGTTTGTCGTCGTGTTTATTGTTGGTCGTTTGTTTTCATCCTTTGTTCTTTGAGTCTGAAAATACATATTTGGAAAACAATTACATGCAAATTTGTTCCGACAACCCCCCCCCCCTAAATGAATAAGGAAAAAATTTACGTGTAAATTTTTGACGCCTAGGTACCCCCCACCCCCCCCGGTACGTTGTGTCCCGCAGTTTTTTTCCGCCCCCCCCCCCCCCTGATACAGCATGTAAATAGTGAGCGATAAGCAAAACACCGTGGCGATTCTTTGATTAGGTTGAGAGTGATTCACGGTGACACATTCAACACCAAAATCTGAGATTTAGCTTATTAAATGGCTATACCGGTAATTCGGTATGTTGTAAATAACGGTGGCATTTCTAACAAAATTTCATATACATGTATATGCAGTGGAGGTCTACTCGGTGTTTTGTTTATCGCATACTCTTTACATACATGTACTATTTGTTTACATAAGATGACGTTTGCTTACATACAATGTAACACAAAGTACTAACATAACAACATGCTGAAATTAATGTGATACATGTATTTATGATTGGTATAAGAACAAGGTTTGTTTATAATATTAATTCTGTTTATGGCAGTTTTAATGGATGTGACTGTTTTAAAGACACGGTTGGCCTTGGCGGTGGATATCCTGTGAAAATATCTCCACCCGTCAAAAATCGCCACTAACAGAAAGAACATCAAAATGTAGATAGACTTTGTCCGTAAACAAATAAGAAATATCGCATAAACAGCATGTTATGGTCATTTGTTTGACCGTTGTTATGTAAACAAAAGCATAAAAAGTTACTTTTCTGGTGTTTGTTTATATTATGATGGTCAACATAAAGAGCGTTCTTTGTTGGTGAATACCTGATATGGAACTAATAATAATAAATAATAATAAATTTAGTTTAAAGCCGTAAATCCTCATAGAGCTCTTAGGCTTTACACCAATACATATATAACTAGAAGGTGACCCGACTTCGTGCGGGCTATTCAAAAACCAAATTTCAAGTCGATTGCTCCACCCGTTTCCGAGATCTGGTCTGCGCATGCGCGAAGCTGGCGTCGCACGGGCTCGGCGACCCGATAAAATTCGTATCCGGGGCAAGATACATTCACATACCAAATTTCAAGTCGATAGCTCCACCCGTTTTCGAGATATATAGCCCAATGTCATTTGCGGATACCTCGGCCGGTGATGAGTTAACGCGACATCGGCCAGTTAAGAGTTAACGCGATCATGTCACGATGTGTTGATGGCGTAATATATTTACGCAATGATTTTCGATGAGCGAAGCATGGTCCCGCGTTCTTCCCGATAATTAAGGTAGAAACTTTAAACGTACACAGGCGTGTGATACATCATTGGAAAGATGAAGCGCCACAGATTCTAACCGTGCAAATTATATGACTGGCAATTTATTATTCGCGCTATATCGAATCGATTTGTGAGCACCGAACTGAAATATATTAGCGCAAAACGGCGTAAAAACAGATTTGACCTCGGCACGTGAAAAGTTGACCTCGGATCTGAAAATTAATATGCCTATGTTCGTCCCCGGCCGAAAATACCCCCACATACCAAGTTTCATCGAAATCGGCTGGGCCATTTTCGAGTCCATCGATTACACACACACACAGACAGATACACACACACACACACACACACACACACACACACACACAGATCTTTCAAAATATATAATAGACTAGCAGGTTAGCCCGCCACTGGCGGCATTCGTCCCATGGCTTTGTTTCAGAAACATGACATTTTTGTAATTATTTTGTTTTTATTTATTTTTGTTTTTTATTTTTGAATATGAATTTAATGTTTTTTAAATTTAATATATTTTGTTTCTGAATTGTTTTTTTATTGTTAATTTTTTTTAATTTTAAATTGTTTTAATTAAATTGTAAATTGTTTTAATTAATTTTTTTGTTTCTGGCGGAAAAATTTACCCGTAGAAATCCCCCCTTCCTAGGAACGACAGACAACGCATTCTTTGTTTCGTGAAATCTCTCTACGATATAACGATAACATTGCATTGAATTTAAAACAAACGCTTCCCGTCGGGAAATCTGTCTTCGGGTCGTTGTTGTTGGCATCACGGCTCCCCGAAAACTCTCACATTGCCGAAAACGTGTATTTAGTAATATCGTTGTTGTTGATATTTACGGCTTGGGGGCTATTTTCTTATTTAGCAAGTTTGAGCTCAATCGGTTAGAGTCTATAAAGGACACACTCATATATATGACACTTCCCGTAGGTAGCAAGTTTGAGCTCAATCGGCATTCCCTGGAATTTCCCGTAGATTGGCAGATTCCAGTAGCTTTATAACGGTATATCTGGGGAGAAATCTGATGCTATATTCGTGATTATCTGGGATGATTTCGGTATATACTAAAGGTATATACTGTAAAAACAAAGCGCGCCATCCGTGCTCGCAGGGAATAAATTTCGAGCGATAACGTTTGCGTTCCCGTATAACTCTGCAGATGCGAATAACGTTGAATGGGAAACAGACGCTCTTTATAGAGATGCGTCAAAAACAAACGCTCATTAAATAATCACTTGATTAACCACCGCCGTGCCTTTGCGGTGATTTGAGATTGGAGAACGGGTGCTCTGAGTTTCTCTAAACCGCGACCACGGTCGTGTCGGTGGAATTTGACACTTACATAGGAAGTTTGAGCTCAATCTTTACACGCGTTTTGGAATCTATGAAGTACACACACACACACACATATATACGAAGTCTCAAAATATATAGTATAGATGATGATTAGAACATAGTAAGAAATATCAATTATGTACAATGAGCTGCTCATCTGGCTACCATCAGTGGATCGGATGATACACACGTTGAAACAGATGCGTTTTAAGTTTAGATGTGAACATTTTGAGCGACTGGGGTGCCCTCAAGTGAGCAGGCAATTTATTCCAGATAAATGGTGAAGCCATGGCAAAGGCCCGGTCACCAGCTGTTACGAGGTCACCCGGTACAAACACAAGGCTGTGAGAACTTTCAGATCGCAGAGGCCGCGGAGGAACATATCGAGAAATCAAGTCTGCCAAGTATGATGGGGCCTCGCTATTCAGACACTTGTGCGTTAATTTCAAATTTTTGAATTCAATCCGTTCCCTCGGAGGTAACCAGTGGAGCTCGCGCAATAATGGCGTGACATGATCATATTTACGGCTCATAAAAATAACTCGTGATGCAGATTTCTGCACATTTTCGATTTTGTCCAAGATAGACTGGTTGCAGCCGTACAACAGAGAATTGCAGTAGTCCAGACGACTTGTAACGAAGGCATGTACTAGCTGTTTTGTGGTCTCGACGTCGATAACATTCCGCACCCTGCTGATATTTCTAAGATGGTAATACGAGGACCTGCACACTTGCTCGATGTGTTTTTCAGCAGACATGTTCTCGTCCAAGAAATATCCGAGGTTGCGGACTGTGCTGGATGGCGAGACAACACTGTCTTCAATGTTGAGACTATGTTTAGAACATTTTGAAAGTTGCTGTCGCAAACCAATATATATTATTTCAGTTTTATCTGCATTCAATTTTAAGAAGTTGATTGTCATCCATGGTCGAATATCAGCGACACATCGTTCAAGCTTATATTTGGTAGAACTTTCAGAATCAAAATCCGGCTTAAAATGAATATACAGTTGTATGTCATCCGCATAGAAGTGAAAAGATAATTCATGTCGTCTAATGATGTCGCCAATGGGTAGTACATATGTAGTGTAGAGCAACGGCCCCAACACTTATCCCTGTGGAACGCCGAATTTAAGAGAAGCTGCTTTCGATGTGGAACCGGAAACGGCAACCCTCTGCGTACGGTCGTGTAGGTAGGATCGAAACCAGTCCAATGCGGTCCCGACAATCCCAAGACGATCGGAAAGTCTGTTCAAAAGGACAGCGTGGTCGATCGTGTCGAACGCTGCGCTTAAGTCGAGGAGCACGAGGCACGATACCTGTTGTTTGTCCATGGCTTGCAGAATGTCATTCTGCACTCGCAAAAGCGCTGTTTCAGTACTGCAAAATGACCTATACGCGGACTGGAAGACTTCTGCTGAACCACCCCCTTTAAGGTGTTCGCGGATTTGCTTGGCGACCGCACGCTCAATAACCTTCGACAAGAAGGAAAGATTAGATACCGGTCGGTAGTTTTTCAGCGTCACCGGATCCAGCCCCGGCTTCTTGATGAGTGGTGTTACAAGAGCCTGCTTAATCGACGTTGGGAAAACTCCGGTAGAAAGTGATGTGTTAACTATATCAAGAATCCATGGCATCAGCGCAGGGAGACAGGATTTTAGTAACACAGTTGGGATGACATCAAGTTTGCATTGCTTGGATGGTGCATGCTGGATGGTCTTAGTAAGATCCTCAGATGAAATCGATCGAAAAATATCAAGAATGGTCGGAAATGAAACGAGTGAGTCCGAAATCGTACCACTATCAGATACACTGTCCAGAATTGACCGTATTGTATCAATTTTATTGACGAAGAAGTCAGAAAATTTATTCGCCAAAATTTCAGTTGACGAATGCTCGGGTAGTATCGGCTTCGGTTTACGATGGAGAAGTTTATCAATCACCTCCGACATAACCTTTGGCTTCGTTTTGTTATCAGAGATGATCGAAGTAAAATACGCTGCTTTAGACTGGCGTATCAGTTGGTTGACAAATGTTTTCTGTGTGACAAAGTTTGTTCGGTCACTGTTGAGTTTGTACGACCTCCATCGCAGCTCAAGTTTCCTCCGTTCACGTTTCGCATCTCTGATCTCATGATTAAACCAAGGAGAATGATGTTGTCTGGATACCGTCCTGGATTTTCTGGCGCGAAACGATCAATGAGACTCTCATATAAAGTCTCAAAGAGCGCTTATGTCATTTGTGTGTGATTGATTGATTGATTGATTGATTGGTGTTTATTGTCGCTTTAGCCACTAAGGCCATATCACGACATTGCCAGTTTTAGTGGTGGAGGAAATCCGCACACTTGCGACTAATCTAACAGTGATTTCAATGGCTGATAAACTCGTCAACCATGTGCGGCAAACCACCGGCCATCGGCGAGTAACTGGTAACTCCACCAGATAACGATTTCGAGTTACAAAGTCCACGATGGAAACATGTGGATTTGAACCCTAATCGGCAGCGCTGGAGGGCGAAACGGCTTGGAGTTGTACCCCTAACCGATTGAGCCACCGAGGCCCCCCATTTGTGTGTGATTAGCCAGTATAATTGTGCTGTCTTCTGTAACACATTCAGGCTCTTGCTTAGGTAAAATATAGTAGGGCTTTGTGATAACATGCTATTTACGCGATGGTCATGGTATATATGATTGGAACTGTATGCGTTTTAATGTTTTTCTGTATACGGTGGTTGGAACAAATATGAATATTTTCGACAATTAAGGCCGCACGTGGCTTTAACAGCTATACCCAGCGTATATATTCAGGCCTGGGTATCTCCCCCCACCCCAAATTCTTACTCTAATCAAATTTTGCTCATATAAAGTTAATTTCTCGCCAATTCATGACTATTTAAAGCAAATTAAGCAATAAAATCATACGTTTAATTTTTGGCATATGTATTAAATACCTGTAGAACTGTAGACCGTGAATCATAACCTAACGGCATGTATCGTAACTCCACCGCAGTGACCGTTTCCATACTGCTGTCATTGCCAATTCACTAAAAGCGACACATCATATATTCATTATTAGCTCAACGACATCCATGTGTGCGTGTGTGTGTCCGTCAACAATTTCCGTTGGCGCGGGCTACAGGTTGTACCTTTGGTCTGATCTTTAAAAAAATTGTCATGAATGGGAACAAGTCATTTTGGGGTCATTGGCCAAAAAACATGGCGGCTGACAGCCATCTTGGATTTCAAAAATTAAATTGATTGGCGCGGTCTACATGTCGTACTGTTTGTCTGATCATCATGAAATTTGTCATGGATGTTAACGATTCATTTTGGGGTCGTTCCACCAAAAATCATGGCCGCCAGCAGCCATCTTGGATTTCACTCTTTGCATGACTAATTCCTTTGGCACAGGCTACAGGTCGTACATTTGGTCAGATCATTATGAAATTTGTCATGAATGTTGACATTGACATGTAGATGGGAACGAGTCATTTTGGGGTCATTTGGCAAAAAAACATGGCCGCTGGCAGCCATCTTTGATTTCAAAATTAAATTGATTGGCATGGTCTACAGGTCATACTGTTCGTCTGATTATCATGAAATTTGTCATGGATGTTAATAATGACAGGCAGATTGGAAAGAGCCATTTTGTGGTCATTCGGCCAAAATACATCTTGGATTTTACTCTTTGCTTGACTAAATCCTTCAACATAGGCTCTATGTTGTACATTTGGTCAGATCATTATGATATTTGTCATGGCTATTGACATTCACATGTAGATGTGAACGAGTCATTTTGGGGTAGTTTGACAAAAAAACATGGCCGCCAGCAGCCATCTTGGATTTTACTCTTTGCATGATAAATCATTTGGCGCGGGCTACAGGTCGTACCTTTGGTCTGATCTCTATGAAATTTGTCATGAATGTTGACATTGACATGTAGATGGGAACGAGTCATTTTGGGGTTGACATTGACATGTAGATGGGAACGAGTCATTTTGGGGCCATTCAGCAAAAAACTTGGCTGCCAGCGGCCATCTTGGATTTCAAAATTCAATCCATTGCCATGGGCTACAGGTCGTACTTCTTGTCTGATCATCATGTAATTTTGCATGGATGTTAATATTGACATGTAGATGGGAACGAGTCATTCTGGGGTTGTTATGGCCGTCAGCAGCCATCTTGGATTTTACTCTTTGCATGCCTAAATTCTTTGGCGCGGGCTACAGGTCGTGGCTTTGGTTAGATCTTCATGAAATTTGTCATGGATGTTAACAATGACATGATGATGGGAATGAGTCGTTTTGGGGTCATTCGGCCAAAAAACATGGCCGCCAGTACCCATCTTGGATTTTACTCTTTGCATGACTAAATACTTTGGCGCGGGCTACAGGTCGTACGTTTGGTCTGATCTTTATGAAATTTGTCATGAATGTTGACATTGACATGTAGATGGGAACAAGTCATCTTGGGGTCATTTGGCAAAAAAACATGGCCGCCAGCAGCCATCTTGGTTTTTATTCTTTGCATGACTAAATCCTTTGGCGCGGGCTACAGGTCAGATCTTCATGAAATTTGTCATGGATGTTAAAAATGACATGTAGATGGGAACGAGTCGTTTTGGGGTCATTCGGCCCAAAACTTGGACGCCAGCAGCCATCTTGGATTTTACTCTGTGCATGACTAAATCCTTTGGCGCGGGCTACAGATCGTAGCTTTAGTCATATCTTCATGAAATTTGTTATGGATGTTAATAATGGCATGTAGATGGGAACGAATAGTTTTGGGGTCATTCGGCAAAAAAACATGGCTGCCAGCGGCCATCTTGGATTTAAAAATTCAATCCATTGGCGCGGGCTACATGTCGTACTGCTTGTCTGATCATCATGAAATTTTGCATGGATGTAAATATTGACATGTACATGTAGATGGGAACGAGTCGTTTTGGGGTCATTCGGCCCAAAACATGGACGCCAGCAGCCATCTTGGATTTTACTCTGTGCATGACTAAATCCTTTGGCGCGGGCTACAGGTCGTAGCTTTAGTCATATCTTCATGAAATTTGTTATGGATGTTAATAATGGCATGTAGATGGGAACGAATAGTTTTGGGGTCATTCGGCAAAAAAACATGGCTGCCAGCGGCCATCTTGGATTTAAAAATTCAATCCATTGGCGCGGGCTACATGTCGTACTGCTTGTCTGATCATCATGAAATTTTGCATGGATGTAAATATTGACATGTACATGTAGATGGGAACGAGTCGTTTTGGGGTCATTCGGCCCAAAACATGGACGCCAGCAGCCATCTTGGATTTTACTCTGTGCATGACTAAATCCTTTGGCGCGGGCTACAGGTCGTAGCTTTAGTCATATCTGCATGAAATTTGTTATGGATGTTAATAATGGCATGTAGATGGGAACGAATAGTTTTGGGGTCATTCGGCAAAAAAACATGGCTGCCAGCGGCCATCTTGGATTTAAAAATTCAATCCATTGGCGCGGGCTACATGTCGTACTGCTTGTCTGATCATCATGAAATTTTGCATGGATGTAAATATTGACATGTACATGTAGATGGGAACAAGTCGTTTTGGGGTCATTCGGCCCAACACATGGACGTCAGCAGCCAATTTGGATTTTATTCTTTCCATGACTAAATCCTTTGGCGCGGGCTACATGTCGTACCTTAGGTCTGATCTTTATGAAATTTGTCTTGAATGTTGACATTGACATGTAGATGGGAACGAGTCATTTTGGGGTCATTCGGCAAAAAAACATGGATGGCGGCGGCCATCTATGATTTCAAAATTCAATCCATTGGTGCGGGCTACAGGTCGCATTGCTTGTCTGATCATCATGAACTTTTGCATGGATGTTAATATTGACATGTAGATGGGAACGAGTCATTTTGGGGTTGTTCGGCCAAAAAACATGGCCGCCAGCAGCCATCTCGGATTTTACTCTTTGCACGACTAAATCCTTTGGCGCAGGCTACATGTCGTAGCTTTGGTCGGATCTTCATGAAATTTGTCATGAATGTTAACAATGACATGTAGATGGAAATGAGTCATTTTTGGGTTATACGGCCAAAATCATGGCCACCAGCAGCCATCTTGGATTTTACTATTTCCTTTACTGGGCCTTTCAACTTTCCACATTCCTAATCACTCCATTGACTGTATTACATGAAATTTTTCACTTTCCAAGTTTAGCTACAGTGTCATTGACACTTTAATTGCCTTTAGCTAAGGTAATCTATGTCTGACTCAAATATTAAAGTGACGCATCCTATTCACTACACTTCATTCAATAATTTCTTTTTCTACATATCTTATATGTATTGCATTGATTGCCTTCAGCTAAGGTAAATAGGTAATCTATGTCCGACTCAAAAATACTAAGGTGCATTCCATTTCCATCCATTACTTCTAAGGAAACTTCTGCTGTGATATATATATACAGGGTACTACATATGCTACACCACTCGGAGAAATGTCTGTGTCATCACACTAAAATACCTTGTTAGAATTTGGATTGATATATTCCATAATCGTATATAGTCACTACATGTACATACAGTACCTACTACTGCATTCATGAAAAACTAATCCATTAAAAATGTAAACCTGTACCGGTAGTTGTGGTAATGTGATTGCAGACATCGAGGACCTGTTGACCTGGTTGATTTCGCTGTGGGATGATGGTTCACTTCCGTCCTCAAGCTACTTATGCCATTTAATGGCATAATTTTGTTCTGACGTGCAGGGGTAGATAGGCTTGAGACCCCACCACAGTTCAATTCGCACCAGGTTCTCAGCTATTATTACCTGATGTTCGAAATTTAGTCATATGTTTGGACTGATCATAACCATGATTTTAATGTTGGGTTTGAATAGTTCACTAGATGGGCAATGCTAGGTACTACGGTAGTAACCCGGCTATTGGTGACTATATACGATTACGAATATATCAATCCAAGTTCTAACATGGTATTTTAGTGTGATGACACAGACATTTCTTCTAGTGGTGTAGCACATGTAGTACCCGGCCAGTACACTGTACGGAACATCCTATAATTATTGTAATATTGAACTTAATGATCAACTTGCTGGTTGCTCCATTACGTGTCACGTATGATCATATTATAACTTATAAAGTTACTCAGCCGTGGTAGCACCTGGACCAGTGTGCCTCTAACCAGAATTGGTTGCTGCACTGAAATATCAACACTGACAACAGCTAGTGACCTACAGGCTACAGTACAGATGCAGCGAATTTAGGAAAATTAATTTTCAACATGCATAAACTTCTATTTACTGATTATTCGTATTGTCATGCTATTTTGCATACATTAAAATAGTACATCTACATGTAGTTCATATTCGAAACATTTCTCAATTTATATTATGATTAGCAATTTAGCGGTCATTTGCCAAAGACGAAATCGCTGAAATTGAAAATCGTCGGCAACCTTTGAACATCATGTGCCAAGTTGTGGCTTGTCTGGCTAAACTTTTCTATTAAATATCTTGTTCAAATGGTGTTCGTAAATTGGCACAAAATGCTTAGCACAGTGACAGTGCTGTGCATTTCTCCGTCTTGACAAATATTCGTGTTCTGTCGATCAGATTACACAAAAAAGACATTTCAATGTCATCTCCGAGTCTCAGGAATATTGACATAATTGTTTTGCGTACTAATTCACCACAAATTGCACAAACTTGTCTTTCATCCGCTGTTGCACAAAAACACAAATTTGGTCAACATTTCAATACACTACAAAATTATATTCCTTCTTTCCTGTGTGAATATAATGACTCAAATGATAAAAATGTTGCGAACTATTTTTTATCTCGCCGATGTTAGGATGAGCGGTACTTTGGATTTCCTTGGTAACCGTCGATTTAAAGGGGAACCGCTGAATATTGATCGATTAAGTTATAAATATAATTCCGGTTTGTTGGCTTCGAGCTTTGACACTATTCCATCAATCTTTTAGGTGAAAACGTCTATAGAAAATTAAAGACAAGCTCCAAATGTCCAATAGGCAAACTTGAATTCTGTTTCGAGTCAAATATTTGTAATAATTGAATGAAATATGTAAACAAAACTTTGCAGTTTCGAATTTCAGCACTTTGCGTCTTTTGTAACTTAGTTTTTGACGTTTTTTATATAAAAAATATCATCCACAAATGTACAATATGTTTCGCCTTTCGGTATTTATAATGGAGACTAACTCACCTTTGCTCCTGACTACTTTAATCAGTTATGTTAATTATTATGAACTTTGAGGTGGAACTGGATACTGGAGTCTCTGGGTTACTAGGTCTCTAGGTCAACCGTCGTAACCAATAAGTAACGTTAATTTTGATTGGCAATTGATAAGTAGCGTTAATTTTGATAGATTGCTATAGTTAGTAACAAATCGATATTTATAGATTTCCCGCCAAACATCGAATAGTATAGCGTATATCTCATGTACACGTATATGCTGATCGCTCGCGAACGAGACCCCTGCGGGTCTCGTTTCGGGCTCGCTATAAGCATGTGAGGTTTAATTATAACTCCATCTACATAACCAATATAAGGATGTGAGATTTAATGATAAACCCATCCACATAACCAATACAAGAAAACCATAGTCAGAAATGGTAACGCCACCAATATCATATTATTAGCCATAAATATAAATTATAATACAATTATTCTAAAAACTAGCTTTCAAATTTTATGTGGGAAATTTGCATACTTCCATATTTCAAGTTTTCCCGTTTCTCGTGTTATACATTACTTTCTTCAAACTGTCTACTTTATTACACAAGCTGATGGGCCCGACTTCGTCCGGGCTGTTTCCCATCTGATTTCCGGCGAAAGGCGCGATTTGACCTTCAATTGACTATTTAGAAAGTCAAGGTCAGGTCAGGGTAATGATTTGACCCGTCCAAAATACCCCCACCCGGAGAAAAGTACCCCTAGGTATCAAATTTCGTCGAAATCCGTCCGTTTTACCCCACTTGACCTTTAATTAACAATTTTGAAGGTCAAGGTAAGGTCGGAGTCATGATTTGACCCGTCCAAAACACTCCCCCGACAAAAGTACCCATAGGTATCAAATTTCGTCGAAATCCATCCGTTTTACCCGATTTCACCTTTGATTGACCACATTGAAGGTCAATGTCACGTCGAGGTCACGATGTGACCCGTTCAAAACACTCCCCGGACAAAAGTATCCCTAGGTATCAAATTTCGCCGAAATTTGTCCGTTTTACCCAAATTGACCTTGCATTGACAGTTTTAAAGGTCAAGGTCACGATTTGACCCGTCCAAAACACTTCCCGGACACAAATACCCATAAGTATCAAATTACGTTGAAATCTATGGAAAGCCGCAGAGGACATGTTAGTTGCTAATTGCTAGATATACGACGCACGCCTTGTCGCGGTATTTTAAAGGTGTTTCAAACTAGGAGATAGAAGCATTCTGCGTTTCAAATGGTGACGAATTATAGTATTTTATTCAAATTTTATGGCATAAATTGTGATTAAAACCGTATATACTATAAACAAATGAATGACTCGAAAATTAAGTGGGCCTTTAAACTAAGTCACAATTGCAGTTAGGCTCATCTCATACTCGTCTATTCAGCGATATTCTGCTGCGCAGTTTGTTATAGCCTCCAGTATTTATTGAGCGTTATAGCCCCACTGTTATAATTCGCCTTTAGCAGGCGTACTCTTGCCTCAGATTATTGAGATATTAGGTCACACGTAATGACATTAAATCGCATGGAAACATAGCAATTGTGTGGGCTGCTTGGCGTGAATATGTAATGAGAAATAAGGTCATACGTAATGACATTAAACTCAAGAAAACCCGCGAAAACAAAACAAAATCACATTTAATGTTTTAAGTTATTTCCTTCATAAAAAGAATCTTCGTGATAATGAACCCTTTCAATACTTTAGAATATAGAATTAACCTTAAAATAACATAAACCTTCGGAATACAGAACCTTCGGAATAAGGAACCTTCGGATTGGTGAACCTTCGGAATAGCGAACATTCAGAGAAATTTCGGAATAGTGGACCTTCGGGATAGTGAACCTTCGGAATAGACATGCCCCCCAATATTCATATTATATGCCCAGAGTTGAAAGGTATGGGGCCATAAAATTCTAAATTAGGCCCTTAAAATATTGAACTCCAAATTGGAGCCCACACAGAACATCCCTTAAGTCAACTGTACCTGTGTCATGTCCCAATGCGGGAGGGTCCATATATACCACAACATTCATATTATATGCCAAGAATTCAAAGGTATGGGCCCACGTAATCACATTAAATCTCAAGAAAACCCGCGAAAACAAAACAAAATCACATTTAATGTTCTAAGTTAAGTTATTTCCTCCTGTATCTGTATCGGTATGCGCGCAGGATCAGTTCGGATGTGAGCGCACACTCCATAAAAAGAATCTTTGTGATAATGAACCCTCTCAAATTAGTCTCAATACTTTAAAATATAGAATTAACCTAAAAATAACAAAGAACTTCGGAATAGAGAACCTTCGGTATAGCGGATCTTCGGGATAGCGAACCTTCATAATAGAAACATGTCCCCACAATTACACCGGTGACGTAAACACACGTGCTAATCTTTGTCGTACTATCGTGACTCTATCGGTACGGTTTATACTCAAGTACGAAATAACCATAATACATTCGCCCAGTGGATTATCGATCGACCACAGAATATGAAAAACTCTACACCAGCTTACACCACTGTGTGGCGTAATAAGGATGTGAGGTTTAATGATAACTCCATCCACATAACTAATAAATATGTCTGAAAATTAAACAAAAAAATTAAATTCCATGATGGCGTCCAATATGGACTACCTAATTCTGCTCCAAAAACATGTATTTTGAATATATGTTTATGGGGAGAAACCGATTATTTCAATAACATTTTAATTCACTGGGGGCCAAACCCGACATACTGGAGCGCGCTTCGCACGCGACTGCATCTTAAGCATATGTGCATATTTAATAAGCCAACAATGGGAATCCCAACAGAAAATATTGGCGTGGGTCCCTTGCGCATAGACATCATTGATGATCTCTATGGGAAACCAAATTGACATTTAATAGACAATTTCGATTAACCGCAATAACTTAAGGGATCTTTAATTGCGCATAAGCCCAATGAGAATATTTCTCATGGAGCTTATGTGCAATAAGAATATTCCTTAAGTGATTGTGCTTAAGCGCATTTTGATATACCTTATTGCGCTTAAGCAATAAGGAATATTCTTATTGCAATAAGATATTCCTTATTACGTTTAACCGCAATTACATCCCCATTGCACTTAAGCACAATTAATATCTCTCTCATTAGATCACCCTTCTGCAAATAGAATAATCCTATATTTGTTCCACCCATTGTACCATGGAGACGGACTACACCACCTGAATTATAAGGAGTTTATGTATTATATATAATATATTATTCCTTATTAAGAGATTCCTTATTGGGCTTTATAAGCGCAATTTGAATATTCTTCATTCTTAAGCGCAATTAAATATTCCCTTATTGCGCTTAAGCACAATAGAGATTCCCTTATTTCGCTTAAACGCAATAAGGAATATTCCTTATTGTGCTTAAGCGCAATTAGCTCTTCTTGCGCTTAATTAAAACAAATTGTAATTATAATTGTATTGTAACTATTGGTTTGTCCTTTAATATTTCCCATACATCATGCCCACATATATTATGATAGAATAGTACTATTATTATTAATAGTACTCGTAGTAGTTAATACCACCTTACTGTCAATATTCTAGCATGGTTATTTTCAAAATCACAACGTTAATTGTTATTACTATGTGTGTGTACTGTACGTGTACATCAGTCATCAATTAACACACTTAAGCAGAGCCTGATTGAATATCTACCATATATGGTGGGTCATTCCCATCTTCAAGCTGTTGATGTCATTCGTGTTATTTTGCATGCGAAGTGGTAGACCCTCCAATAGCTTATCAATACCACTGAGGACAGTGGGTGTTTTTCCTCAATTAATTGAATTTCTTGTTTCGAAAATAACTATATGCCAAAGCTTTGGATTATGAAGATGATTGGATGGACACCACAATTATTTATCTGAATTGGAATCGGGATATTTATTAGTGAACGTTGTGCATTTCCTGTATTATAATGATATAATTTTGATGGCAATTTGGATTATATTTGTTTGTGTTGCATGCATATAATTAGCCGTGATATTCTTGTAGTTTTGTCATGTTCAGTGATTAATTGGTGAGTAGTTTTAATTTATTCACAAAAAAAACTAAACAAACATGCAATGATTGCAACTAACAAATTTAAAATCAATTCTGTTAATAATAATTAATTTAATAAAATGCCAGTGGACCCTCTATTGTACGTTTCACTATGTTTTGTCATTCAATAGAAAACACGAAATTAATTCCAATTCTCAATTTCTCACTTTAACCAAACTTATTTGGTATATAATTTATTAAATTTTAAATTAAATATGCTCACACATGTTTACATACAACAATGTTTTTGAAAGAACAAATAAAAAATTTAATTCCGAAGGTGCTAAATCCACCACCCCATAGCAAAGACAACGCAGGCTATCTTAGCACCAGTTAAATTTCCATAGAGGCATTTCACACATCACGGGGAGCAACATGCCGCATATGGCAGTTAGTGGTTTATCGCTGTCGCATTAACAGAGCTGTGTGAGAACACCAATGCGCCATCTATATAAATTATCTAATTATCAAGTCCACAGACTCCACACATGTGTTCAAAATATACCATGTAATAGCACTTCCCAATCTGTGTTTGAAATGTGTCTATCATTTATTTAACGGCATGAGACAATAAAGATATTCACAAATGAAACTTTAAAATGGCTTTATCTCCTTTTTATAAAATATGTAGATGGCGGGTTGTTGCTCTCAACCCACGATGTATACGTCCTATTTGATAGTTATATTATAGAAATCATTGACTTGATCGTATTGGACCATTAAAGAGGGTTCAACGCGAGTCCCTTCCCGATTTTTGGCAAAAATAAAGAGCGTCAATTTACATGTAGGACCACCACTTCGTCTTTTCATAGAATATCGCTACGTTCACGCAAGAATGATAAATTGAATATGTAGTTCTATGAAAGCTATTAAAGAGCGTTTGACTAAACTGACTTTCCTCGTGATATTAGATGAGAAATAAGTTTACCGTTGCACATATTTAGGTAAATATATTATCTGATGACCTTCCAATTATATAATCGTTCATTAAGATATATGAATATATGTACTGCAAACAACTTTTATCAAGATCACTTGCAGGGATGTGGCTAGAGGGGGGGGTGTCTCACCCCCCCCCCCCCCCCCAGCAGAGAGCTATATTTTCAATAGTTGGAAATTTCATACCTGCCACAACTAAATTTCACACCAACAATAGGTTGAAAATGTTCTTGTAGTTTGATTATAAAACAATTTATTGGGAGAATTTATTGTTTTTCGACCAATATTTGCATATGTTCCTATTTTTTGTCAAAATTTTTGACAGAAATGGACATCAGTTGGAAATTTTCCAACCTTAGGGGGGTGACAGGTTGGAAATTTCCAACACTTGGAAAGCTTGTGTCCTGGTCCCTCCCCCGTGTCCAGTCAAAAACTTCTAGTTAATTTAAGAAAACAATATTGTCATACAATTGGTCAACATTGTCATTGGAATTGTCATCAGTTGGAAATTTTCCAAACTAAGTGGGGGTGTAGGGTTTGAAATTTCCAACAGTAGGAAGGCTTGAGGCTAGTCTAGATGTTAGGATTTTGCGATTTTCTTGTTCAGATTTCAAAATTTTCGCACACCGGGCCGAACCATGGTCGGCCCGGTGTGTCATTGCCCCATCCACATGGCCAATACAAAACTGCTAATTAGTTTAGCAAAACAATATTTTACTACATTTGGTCAAACTTGTAGACATAAATGGTCATCAGTTGAAGAATTTTCCAACCTGAGGGGGAGCATGAGCTTTGAAATTTCCAACACTAGGAAAGCTTCAGTTGAGGCCAGTCTAGATGCTAGGATTTGCGATTTTCTTGTATATAGTTTTAAAAATTTTCTCACACCGGGCCAAACATGGCAAACAACCATGGTCGGCCCGGTGTTTCCTGGTCTGTTGTCGGCAGCTGTGTGCATTTGTCTGGAATTAGATCACTAGTTGTTTTTTTGAGGCAATTTTCAGGTTAAAATATCTTAATGTTTTCATACTGGGAAAATAGAAGCATGGCTTATGAATACATAGGAAATTAGGCCTGAGCATGAGGTACAAGGGGGGGGGTGCAAATGGAATTATGCAAACAAACAGTTGTTGGTGCGATTTCAACTCAAGGGGGGGGGGGGGTGCAAGTGGAATTATGCAAAAAGTTGTGTTGGTGTGATTCCGACTCAAGGGGCGGGGGTGTAAATGGAATTATGCAAAAAGTTGTGTTGGTGTGATTCCGACTCAAGGGGCGGGGGTGTAAATGGAATTATGCAAAAAGTTGTGTTGGTGTGATTCCGACTCAAGGGGGGGGGGGTGCAGTTGAAAATTCCCAAGGTGGACACCCCCACCCCCCCCCCCCCCCAGCGGAGACCCTCTAGCCACATCCCTGATCACTTGGCGCACATACAGAGTCTCGTAGTCACAATTACATTCATACTTTATGTCAGACCCCACCCCTATTCAGGGCGCTATAGAGCATTTCTCAGAAGCGGATTTTGGATATGTTATACACGAAGGTGTCTACGGTGGCTGGATGAGGACATGGGAAATTTTATTTTTATCTCGTTTAAACGAGATAACTTATCTCGTTTAAACGAGATTAGTGACGGGAAATTTAATTTTTTATCTCGTTTAAACGAGATAACTTATCTTGTTTAAACGAGATAGCAGGTGGGAAATTTAATTTTTTATCTCGTTTAAACGAGATAACTTATCTTGTTTAAACGAGATATCAGGTGGGAAATTTTATTTTTATCTCGTTTAAACGAGATAATTTATCTTGTTTAAACGAGATAGCAGGTGGGATATTTTATTTTTATCTCGTTTAAACGAGATAACTTATCTTGTTTAAACGAGATAGCAGGTGGGAAATTTTATGTTTATCTCGTTTAAACGAGATAACTTATCTTGTTTAAACGAGATAGCAGGTGGGAAATTTTATTTATTCTCGAGTGAGAATGATTCAATTCCCAGTAAACATGCCGGTGCCGGCCGGTACCGGCCACATTCTGGTTCATACCGGCAGTGCTGGCACCGGCATGCCAACAGTCTACCGGCACCGGCCGGTACAGGCAACCCAGTACCAACATGATGGCAAATATTCCGTGCAGGTAGTCAAAAGTTTATACTTGTTCAGTTTATAGAATGTAATACGGTGATGGTAGCCTATTCAGGCCGGTGCCGGTGCCGAGTCGGCATGCCGCGATGGTTGCCGGCAGTCAGTCGGTACCGTCCGGCACAGGCAACCCATGCAGTACCAACATGATGGCAAATAGTTCGTGCAGGTGGTCGATACAATTGTGATATGTTGATAACAACAAAGCCGGTGCTGGCAGATCAGACACGCCCTTTATAGTAGAACAAGTCTTATCGGTCTTACAGCTTGGTCTATTGGTTGAATTTGGACCACAATCGATATTATTACAGCTCCAACCATTCAACTGATTGTCTAAAAACTGAAAATAAATACAGAAATGTGTCCACTAATTTACTAAAGCGTATGCAAATAGAATTAAAACTTTACTGTGAATGTTTGTTTTCGTAAGAGCGAGGTTGGACCATTGGAACAATAATCTTGAAATTTCAACAGAGAAATCTGATGGAGCATAGATTATTCTCACGCAATACCGCCTCGAACACAATGAAGCGGTTTGTCCTGTGCCCATGTGCGAGTCGTGTACATTTTAGCGAATATTGCCAAGTCCAGCGCGACACTAAATAAACTTGCCCCTTCTATTAATGTCTAATTAAATTAACGCAATAATTTTACCACAGATATATTACAATTGTATTTGGTATGTTCAAGCATTCAAATGTATCGAATAAGAACCCTAAAAGTCACTTAGAAGTACATATTTGAATTTCTATTTGAATGTTTTTCAAAGTGGAAAAGAACATTCGGACTGCTGTAAAAACAAACCGAGTGTAGAGGGCAGTGGCTAAACGAGTAGACGAATATGCTTGAAATTCAGCAGGGGAGTATCATGGATCCATGGTTCTTCACACGTAATACCCATCCGCCCAAAACAGAGCAGTTTGTCCTGGACTCATGTGCGAGTCGAAGATATTTTTTGTGATAATGGCTGTGAAGTTGGACGTTCGTGGACATTCAACAATTTGATTATTTACATGGAAATATGTTTGGCAGGAAGGTGATCTTTTTAAATAAGAGTTGTGTGGGCACAAGGCATGTGTCATTCGTATCAACAAATGCGAGTCTTTGGTATTTTATTGAATATAGACCGTGTCGCAAATGTCCACGAACGTCCAATGTCCATCCAACTTCACAGCAGTATTCCCAAATATTTGATCACCCCAATATCTCACAAACTGCAAGAATTATGAAATGCCGATTATTTTCATTCGTTATACATCCAGGCACGCCCATAGCACCGGAAACTGTCCCTATAATTAGGCCAGAAGCATATATTTGAATGTATGTTTGAATGTCTTTCGAAAGGTAAACAAATGGACGTTCTGTACTTGGAAAATTCAGGCTAAAGTTCTCCGTGAGTGTAGAGGGTAAAACCTGTAGATCAATAACCATGTAATTTCAGCAGGGAAATCTTATGGAGCATAGATTATTCCCACGCAATACCGCTTCGACCAAAACAAAGCGGTTCTTCCTGTGCCCATGTGCAAGTCGGGTAAACGTTAGCGAAAATTGACAAGTCCTGCGCAAAACTGCAAATAAACGAGGTTACGGTCGTTTAACGAAACGGTTTGTCCTGTACCCATGTGCGAGTCGAAAATATTTCGCGAAAATTGACTAAGTCGCGAATGTCCACGATTGTCCAACGTCAAATTAACTTCACACCGCGAATTTCCACGAACGTCCAATGTCAAACTAACTTCACACCGCGAATGTCCAACGTCCAACGTCAAACCAACTTCACACCGCGAATGTCCACCAACGTCCAACATCAAACCAACTTCACATACCTTCTTTAGTCATACATAATTATGTGTAAACCAATTTATTTAAAATCTCATATTTTGCTGTGGATATATAGTATGTTACGTGCATCATATTATCACTTCAAAGTGTAGAGAAATAACCAACTGGCCATTCCTTTTTTCTTGTTATCTCTATGTCTGTCTTTTTCTCTTAATTTCCATGAACTCTTTAGTTGCTAGCCATTGAGTATGAGTTATAAAGATCAGAATATACCAAAATGACAAAGAAATGTGAGCCGCAACACCGATAGTTCGCAAGCTATGTTTCTTTCACCCATAAAATGTCAGTGTGACCCCAGTACTCAAAATTGGAATTGTAAAGTTTTCTTGTGAGGTCTAAATGATAAGGCACCATGTTATATACTTTCATGAATTTGAGAATCGATAGCCTGTTTGAAGGGACTTTGTGGTGGAACCGCCATTTCATCAAGACAAACCTCACATCATTCTCTTTGAAAAACCTCCAGCCTCCTCCAAGGACTTTGTGTTCGTGACCCTCCACGTCCATCTTCACGATAACTTGTTTCGAGTTAATTAGAGGCAGTAAATCGTCAAGAAGATGACAAGGAATTGAACCGCCAGACTTGACACTCGTTCCACCAATATTATGTATGTCTACCAATAGTGACACATTTCGTTTGTTGTCAGACATGGCACCATATATTGCTGTTACAGAGTTTTTAAAATTGTTTACCGAGAACGATTTGCAAAAGCGCTGAAGGTTTGAAATGATAGGGTCAACAGAGAACACGTCGTTGTCAGATTTTGCAGCAAGCAGATAGTACTGTCCAATGTGAGCTCCGATGTCCAGAAACACCGCGGCAGGATACTTCACTAGTTGTCGCCACATCATGTTGACCAATGCTTTTTCATACACCCCGTCGTTTTTAATATCTCCCGAAACAAATTTGTCAGTCTTCAAATCATGAATGAATATAGATACGTCTCCGCCCGGTGTTCTCAAAGTTACTTTTTCGAAGTTTTCATTCGTTGAACATATATGACTGCAGCTGTCCCATTCTTTGTTTTGCTGCGACATAACACATCGTACTTCTTCCGTTGTTGACTAATGTCTTCAAAGCCGACCACATTTCCCAATTGCTGGCTCACCAGAAGTGGCCGTCCACTATTGTCCCCTCCATGCACACTGCCTTGTTCCTGTCTGGAGCTGGAGCTGACATCACCTGATTGTCGGGCGAAATATGCAATGACACCAACAATTACATAAACTTGATATGCCGTGAATACGATCAAGGCACAGATGAATATCCGTTGATAATATTTCATGGCTGAAATGGAAGAAATTTCATAGTGAGTTGATGGGACAAATTAGGTCTGCACGGTGTACATGTATATATGGGATCTCATTGCCGCAACGATAGGAATTTGACACTGAGTTGATGGGACATGTTACTTTGTACATGTATGCATATGCCTACGACGCTAATTATGGCACCACCTGCTAGTAACCTATTTTTCAGAAGAAAAAATTTTTCTTACTAAAGTTAATCTAATTTATATGTAAACTAAATGACTACAGTATTGGCTTTATGTTGTTTTGTTTATGATTTAAGGAGCCAATACCTATTTTAAACCCAAACTAAGCACATGATCTTTGTGAATACTCAACTACATGTAAGGAGATCATCTATCTTGGCAATATGTTCGACAGCGCATAATACTTAATATAATAGTACTACAGGTAACAAACTTAGTTAATTACAAAATTAGTTGGTGATGACCCCACCGACAGTCCGCAACCCCCCCCCCCCCCCCTCCACCCCCATCCCGCATTACCCATCCCACAATTCCTAGCGCGCTCCATTCCCTGCTCCAATCCCACCTCCAGCCCATTGTTAACCAGCCCCCCCCCCCCCATGGTTGGGAATACAACACTCTCCATACTAAATACTCATTGACGAGTAGTTCCTTTAAAACATGTCCAGATAATAAGTTCAACAAACGACATAGTTGTTGAACTTGTTATCTAAAGATTTCCCGCCAATGAATTACTATAAACTTGTTTGTTATTTAGTCTGGCTGTCGTCCTTAACATCTCTCCAAATGAATAACAGACCATTACAATGTAGACTTCTATAACTGAGTGGAATCTGTAAGAATGATGAATTTATGTACACCCATCAAAACACACATGGACGGAAAAGCGGCCGTGGTATCAATTCCGGATACGATGCATAACACTGAGACGGGACGGAACGGGACTAGAGGGAACAATTCAATTTGTCAGCAAAGTATTTCACACTAGATACTACCAGTGTGGAGAAAAAAACCTATGTTTGGCCAATTAATTTCGTGGCAGCCATGCAATTCCCAATGTTATGGGGTGGGGCAACACGAACCACCACCCATTTCGGCATGGCCTGACCGAAAGGATTGTCTTTGCCTAAGACAACGTGATATGGAACAAACATGGTAATTCTGGTCAAACTTTTCAACATTTGGAATGTTCAATAACTTGAGTTGACTATTTTATGCAAAACAATTTTGATTTGAGATCGTTTCGATAGTTTAATTTCCCAACCTCTATTTAGAGTATAATATTTGGTTTTTGTTTTCAATAAATTCAGATTTAAAATGGTCATGGGTTGGGATATTTCCGACAATGGGGCGTTAAGTTGGAAATTTCCTAAAACTTTAGAGCCAATCGTTTAAAAGTGTGTAATATAGCTAGTCATTTATAAAGAATTCCATGAACATTTGTCGGGAAGTGTTGTCAGCTGTTTCAACGTAACCGTAGTAGCCAGGTTCAATTACGTGCATGTAATGGTGAAATTATTTTCCCAACGTGAAACACGAGTTACGCCCCTCAATGCAGTTATACACCCCGAATTGCATGGGGAATAGATATTCGAATTATTTCATTTTAGCTATTGCACAGAACAAGGCGTCTATGAAAAGATAATGTGCATTCCTTGAGTCAGTGTGTCATAAAAAGGTTCCAATTGTGAAACAAGACATTTTATTTGTGACCCCTTGATCTGACTGTTAGTCAGGTTCAGCTAAGCGTATGTGCGCATGTAAAGCCCCTGTCACACTCAGGCCGGCGCTCTCATTGCGCTGCAAAAGTACCAAAGCGGCCACCTAAACGCACTAAGGTCTCCAAGAACCGATTGGTGACGCAGTGGACACTGGCTACAACGGGCGAGGATCTCCATGGTCGCCCATAGGTGCCAGAGCGCCGCGCTTGTTTTATGCATGCACAAAACAAGCGCAGAGGCTCGGCGTTCTGGCCAGAACGTAGTACTGTCGCCGTGACAGCACAAAGCAAAGCGCCAAGCGAGCGACGTGAGCGTTATTTGGACGTAGCAAGAGTGCATATTAGCTTCTCGTGATCGCAGCAAGAAATTAATCTTGTCTTTTGTGACTGCAGTAAGCTTAATCAAATTCTCACTACGTGCCTTTCCCGTCTTTAATATGCTCAATGAGGCCCTGTCCAAAACTTATTGCGCTGCCATGGGGTGTTATGGACTGGTTCCCGCTCATAGAACGTCCACATTGTGCTGCCACTGCGACTCTGGCGCTCGCTTTACGCCCAAGCGTTATACATGGCGTTCTTCCGGCGTTTACAGCAGGTTTGCAGTACAATCCCACTTTGAAATGCGGTCTGCTCATACCACTGTCACACTCCGCTGCGATCAGGCTGGCTTTTGCTTTGAGTTGAAAAAGTATCAAAATACGAGTAACGCACAGTGGAAGCGCTGAAAATTGTCAGAAATTTTCAATCTGTTAAAACAAGAGAACCAATGTCAGAAATGGTAACGCGCTCAAGATTTTCTTGTTCAGATTACAAAATTTTCGCACACCGGGCCATGATCGGCCTGGTGTGTCATTGCCTCTCCCTTGTGGCCAATACAAAAATGCTAATAAGTTTAACAATATTTTACTACATTTGGTCAAACTTGTGGTCATCAGTTGGAGAATTTTACAACCTGAGGGGGGTATGAGGTTTGAAATGTCCAACACTATAGAAAAGCTTTAGTTGAGGCCAGTCTGGATGCTAGGATTTGCGATTTTCTTGATCGAATTTCAAAATTTTCTCACACCGGCCGAACAACGATGGTCAGCTCAGTGATGTCGTGGTCTCTTGTCCGTAGCCGTGTGCAATTGTATGGAGTTAGACCACTAGATATTAGGATTTATGCAATGTTTCAGGTTAAAATATCTGAATGTTCTCATACCGGGAATATAGAACCATGGTTTATGAAGATATAGGATATTAGGCATAAACACTAAGGTGCAAGGGGGGGGGGTGCAAATGGAATTATGCAAAACTTGTGTTCGGTCTGATTCTAACTCAAGGGGGTGCAGTTGGAATTTCCCAAGGTTGACACCGCCAACGGAAACCCTCTAGCCACGTCCCTGTGTGTACGACCCATTTCGTTCCTGCTTTGTCAGGTCTCACGCTCTCACTGCGTTTCCTCCACGCCGTAAACGCTCTTAATGCGTTCAAGTCGTTCTCATTGCGTTGTTAGTACGCTTTGCGCTGTCATGACGACGGTAATACGCCTATCCAGAACGCCGAACCTCTGCGCTCTGAAACGATCACAGAGACCCTCTCCCGTCCTATCCAGTGTCCACTGCGTCACCAATACGTTCTTGGATACCTTACTGCGCTTTGCTTGGCGCTTTGATTATTTTTCAGAGCAATGCAAGCGCCGGCCTGATCACAGCGGAGTGTGACAGTAGTTTAATCGGACAGCTAATTTATTGCGGAGTGTTGGGTATTTTCCCCACAACCTATAAACTGACTATGACTGGAGAACGCAGTAGGCGCTATATATACTCTCCGCGCCCGCGCAGAGAGCGTTTTGCGAACTTATTGAGAACGTACTAGCATCACAATGACAGCGACTTGAACGCACTAAGAGCGCGAGACTTGACAAAGTAGGAACGCAATAGGAGCATACTTTGTTTTAAAAGTTTGACAATTTTCGACAGTTTTCGGCGCTCCTCCTGCGTGTTAGTCATATGTTGGTACTTTTGCAGCGCAGTGTGAGCGCCGGCCTGAGTGTGACAGGGGTTTAAGGTACATGCATAGTGTTATAGTATTGATATTGAGATGCGTCTATAGTAATGAATAAATCCAGGTACCGGTATCAAAATGGAAAGGAATTTTACGGCTTGCGTCTGGGATATGACACCGTCCTTTAAAGGCCCACTTAATTTTCGAACCCCCAGATCACATATGTAAAATATATGCCATATGATATACCATTTGAAAGAGGAAGCTCAAAAACATTGTAGTATCAACTTATCCTGTGTAATATACTGTGAACATGTTGTTTTTGTTCAGTTACTGATGTGTTTTTTCCATCTGGATTGTAGTTCAAAATGTTGAATTAGGGCCCGACGAAGCTTCGAGATTCGATTCGATTTCGAATCTTACGTTTCGATTCGATTCGATTCGAAAGCGGTCGGGTGATTCAGGATATTTCGAATCGTTATATACAAGTCTTTTATCACCGGATATAGACTGCATTATCTATAAAAAATTGTTCGTTATATCCCTAATACTTAACCCGAGTGTGTTTCCGCAACCATCTCACGGGGAATCACGTCGTTTCGAGTTGATGAGTACCACGCATTTAAAATGGCGGAGGCGACAGAAAACACATCGAGAAACGAAGAAAAGGGTAATACACTAGGATATGACGTATTTCAAAGTATTTTGGCAGCTACGAGCATATTCTACACCATTTTTCAAACAAGCTGATACCTCATGTGTGTCCAAATTCACATGTGTTTGCTCTAAAATTCTGACCAAAAGTCGTCAGTCGGAGGATTTTCCACGACGTGTTTAATGGTGTATTCCACGAACATTTTCTATTTTCATGCTTTTAATCTGCTTGGATCAAAAATATTGTTACTAAATTATGTTTATTGAAAGAAAGCACATTTAGTCGTCAATATATTGAGCCCTGTTTTAAAAAAAATGTATTTTCCCTTGTGAATCAGGGGGGGGGTCGGATTTTTTTTCCAGGCACGTATGATGGGGTGGGTGGGTGTCTCTTGGGTCCGAAAAGCAGTTTTTTCCATATGCCAAATTTGTTTTCCATTCCTGCTATTGAGTCTTATTTTGATGTGTTTTGAACAGAAACGGGTCATATATAGTTAATAGTAATGCTATGCTACATATAGAGGTTATCAGAAGTTGGATCAGTTGCACAATGGCCAACAATAACCCAAATTCAACTTGATAGAACTAGAAACTGCGCTATTGGAAAAATAAAATTTAATCAGTATTCCATCTACTGATACAACAAAATAAGAATAACTATGCAGAACTCAGCTGAAAATAAGTAATAAAATGAAAGCACACTTGACCGTATGTGACATGGAAATGAAGATATAATAAATAATGGAATAAAATAGACTTTTGACAACGTAAAACATAAAATCTTAACAAATAAATTGAAGGCCAGCCAGGCCAGCTTGAACAATTTCACATTGTTTTCCATGTTAATGTGGATCAGCTTGTAATGTTAATCACAGTAACGAAGATTTTATCGTCACTGATATCGTGAGCAAAAAAAGAAGTGAAATTGGGCTATCCATCCATATTATTCCCAATTATTACGAAGCCTATTACTTCAGGCAGTGGCTACCAGCCTGCCATTACACGCTATAACATGTTTCCTCAGTTCTGGTTTCTGAGATGCCCCAAGAAGAGTAGCGCGGTTATATCATGGTTATGTTTGGTATTAGCATTATTCTTCAAACTGGGATGAACAGTTGTATTTCCACATGTTTTGATAAACAATTTGATTCCAGCAACACAGTAATGCCCTAATTAAACGACTCCATAACCACAGCAGAATAATTAGTAATTTTTCACAATTTAGTCGGAAATATGGCTTGTTGTCATTCATCGGAAAGCTCTCACCGAGAGCTTTCCGATGAATGACAACAAGCCATATTTCCGACTAAATCCTGAAAAATTACCTATTATTCTGCTGTGCTTATGGAGTCGATTAATTAGGGCATTACTGTATATCACACAGCAAATATCAAAATATCAAATAATCTGAAATTTGTTGTACCGGTACCATGTATTATGTAGAATACTCAAATGTGATTATGTGACTAGATCATGTGACTATATATTATGAAAATGAATGTTAATAAAAACTTTGGCACTCTGTCTATATATCCCTTGAAATGTGATTATGTTGACACATTTCTTGATAATGACACTTATATGATAAATTCAAATAGTATCGTTATCTCATTATGCACTGTTCTATTCAAATATCGCGCAATAAATTATGATAATGCAGGATAATCAGCTATTTGGTTGCTCAATTGATATTTTTCTCAAATTTAGGGGGGTGGGTGTCCAAAACTGACCGGAAAAAACTTCCTAAAACGGAAAAAAAAGGGTGGGTGTTCAAAATTGCCTGGAAAAAAAGGCCGGAAACGGAAGAAATTGGGTGGGTGGGTGGTCCGAGGCCGGAAAAAATAAAAATCATCATACGTGCCTGGAATTTTTTTCCGACCCCCCCCCCCCCCCCCCCCTGTGTGAATCGTAGCTTTTTCATTAGTGATGAGTGTACACACACCACAATTCAGTGATGAGTTACCATGAACTTGTTCAGAATAGATTGAATAGATAGAGGATACAATACGAGTCAAAGTGCTTACAGCGAAATTTACAAAAGAAGATCAGCAAATTGGGTCTGAACCGTTCATATAGGCAAGGTGCAGGTCTAATTTACTGGAATTTCGCTCTAAACTGAGTCGATTTGAAGATTATATATTGCTGTATGGCCCAAGCAAACCGCCAAAGTACGGTAGTGTTCATTTGGGGTAATAAACTAAATTGTGTACCCTAGATGTAAATCATGTGGTTTAAAAAGTTATATATATATGCTACTGGTGCTATATACTGGTAACTCCCAGGTTCATCGAATCTCAAATTAAACGAGATTTAAATATCTTTGCTTGTAATTCGTTTGATTTTAAGCTGTTGCTTTCAGTTTTAAATTGTTTGAACTGCTGTTAATCTAAAGAATTTAGTCAACTAATATATCCTTTGATATGATTTCCTGCAGTGTACCATAAAATAACACGAAATAATGTCACCAAAATATTCTTACGCAGGATTTGTGATTTTATTTTTCTGATGAAATGCCTGAGAACAAGTCAGTTGTGTTGTGTAGCACCTGTGGCAAGTAGTTTGTTTCGAAGTCAGGCATTGGTGCCCATACACGTGGCTACAGGAAAGAGGATTTAAAGTTTCTGGTTGTTTTTATATTTAATAAAAAGAGAATCTTGTAACATTGTTTTATTGTTTTGTTAATTGGTCACACCATCATAGTTTGTTTTACACGAAGTGCATATACTGGGTACTATATCTGCAGGAAGTAATCCGTGTTGTTGGAGGCATATCCTGCAATAATCATTACCCGACCCCGCGTCTTCTGAATCTATGGCTTCCTCGACCAAATTGTAGACAGTTCCGCGCTTGGTGCAGTACGAAAAGTTCCTATATATAAAAGGAATTAACTTGGGGACAAGTTGCCAAAAAATGTGAAAATAAGAGTAACTCAAACACTAATTATGCGAATATGCAGCTTAGAGGTAAATTGAAAACGGGCTAATAATTAAGATATTATTGTTACACGGACTATGTATCTATCAGAGAAATTTTTACTGGTTTGTTGAGGTATAATTATGATAGTGCATGGGCTAGGTGTCATGCGTTTAGTGAAACCCGAAAAGTATGATACTTACCTCGCTGGCAGTTAGGCCTACCTCAATAAAGAAGTCCACGACACCAAATGGCAAATAATCCTCAAATTTAGAAACGTGTAGACGATTATACATGCAGTGTATTGTGAATAAACGGATCTAACCACAAATAAGCCCGAGGACACTTTAAAGCAGCCCCTATGATTTTATGTTATCTTGGGAATGCCGTTTCGACGAGGTATGATTGATAGGACCATAGTCCAAAAATTATGACATTAAAAGACAGAATAACGCTCTATCGGTGTCAATGCAGCGAAATATTTGGACTGCTGCCATTGTGTTCTATATATTACACGTTTTGGGAAATTTGATAACATAATTGACAATGGCTAGTATTATTTTGTTGCCATTAATCGATTCTGATAACTCAATCGTATTTTGAAGAAATGTTGTTATTGTTGTATCTTGATGATATGGGGACCCCTTGATCGGATTGAGTATCTTTCAATGCGTTAAACAAGTGTGCGTTTTGACACACACGAGGTATCTGATCTGCTTGTTTGAAAACTATTGTAGCATATGCTCGTAGCTGCCAAAATGCTCTGTAATATGTCATATCCTATTTGATAGCATTTTTGCTCGTTTGTCCAACATTTCATATACGGTCATTGCACTCATTGCAAAATGGTGACCAACGACCATTATTGGCACAAGTAGCACAATTATATGTAATTTAACCACATGTTTACATCTGGGGTACATAGTTTAATTTATTACCCCAATTGAACAGTACCGTAGTTCTGCGGTTTGCTTGGCCAATACAGCAATATATATATAATCTTCAAGTCGACTCAGTTTATAGCGAAATTCCAGTAAATGAGGCCTGCGCCTTTCCTAAAAGGACGGTTCAGACCAAATTTACTGAACTCCTTTTGTAAATTTCGCTGTAAGCCGGTTGACTCAGTTGGTGTCCTCTATTTATTCAATCGAATCTGAACAAGTTCGTGGTAACTCATCACTTAATTGTGGTGCGTGTACACTCATCACTAATGAAAAAGCTACGATTCACAAGGAAAATACATTTCTTTTTAAAGCGGGTCAAGAGAGAGGTTTCTTGATGACGTGGTGACAAAAGCCGATTCTGCTCGACTAAATGTCATTCGGCAATGCATTTTCGCGGAAGCTCGGCTTTTCAAAGAGTTAGATAGATATGATATCAAGCAGAGGTATCACCGATCCGGTGGCGTTCCATTGCAACGAAAGCTAGCCAAGGACATATACCAGCTAATTCATTACCTGCATGGTGGTTCACTTGATGACCTGTGTGATCTTATTACGCCCATGCCAACCGAAGATTCTCAGACAGTCCGTGGACGTCAGCAGAACCTAGAATCACCCAATCTATGTGTGCCTGAATCTGAGTGTACAAGAGATAAAATAGCTGCCGACATGACCCTACTGAAATCTGACATTATGTCGATCAAGGCATCTACTACCACGGCGTCTGAAAGTATTGCTGCTAATCTGAGCAATCCGCATAGAGATCGACAACATCAAAGCAGCGAAAACAGATTACTCACAACCTGTAGACGATACCTCTTTGAAAGCGCACTCCACCCCACAAAATTACCAATCTATGTCACTTATCGATACGCTATTGCTTATTCGGCATATTCGGTAAAACATATCAACATGCTCTGGGTCAGCATCGCTAACTCTGAAAACGGAATAATAACATCTAAACTACCATAACAACTTCCAAGTGAGGCATTGGCTGGTATGCTAACAGGGTCTTCCCAATCAACATGCATGCAAATACCTCTCTTCGAAGTTAGAGTTACTGAGAATCAAAATAAAACACCCTCTTTCAAATTGAGATATGTACATTATACAGTTTTGTTTAATTTTGAGTGACTCGTCTGAAGGCTTCATGCGAGCATGATGTTCTCTTGCAAGTCTCTCTCTCTATATATATATCCATGCATCGTCTGATTATATGCTTGTTTATGTCTGATTGCCTACTGGATTGCCTGCCAATACCCCGGATGCATGTGTTTATGTATGTATGTATGTATGTATGTATATACGTATGTATGTGTGTATGTACGTATGTATATATGAATGTATGTGTGTATGCATGAAAGTATGTATGTTGGTATGTGTGTGTTTATGCATATATGTATGTATGTATGTATGTGTGTATGTATGTATGTCTGTATGCACGCACGGCCTGTTGTATGCATGACAAACAGTCTGCTTACCGACCTCTATTGCTGTTTGAGCATGGCTGCATCGTCCAGTGTGTGGCTGGCTTATCTGTCTACCACACACATTAATGTTTGTTTACTTACATATTCCTTTTTTTTGTATTCGTTCATTTGTTCATTGCAATTGTGTAAACATTTAAAATATATTGTAACAGCTCTTCGTTAACGGAGGAAATAAAGGATATATATATATATATATGTAAACGAATGTTTTGTGCCGTTGGCCAATCATCCAGTGAATAGTACTATGCGCTCTGGCGCGGGGCGCAACCCGACATCGCCGCATACGGATCAATTAACCACTCAGTCGAATAACAGTTCGATTAGGTCTGCTCACGGAAACTATACTTCCTTGAAAAACTCGTGCACATGCCGGTGGGCCACCAGACTTCGTTGAGGATATTTCTTTTCAATGCACATCAATACCGGCTATTTGGTCGCTCCATGTCAGGATTTGTTAAAGACATTTTCACATTATTAGAGGAATATCATCTTTTAACATTCCTCACTGACTTCATGGACACAGGATTATTTCCATCGAAAAGCGAATGGAAGAGACTGGTTCGCGAGAAAGTCGAAACAAACTATTACTCTTCGTGGTATCGTTCGACTGAGCTCAATGCCGATCTCTCATTATTCCTGTGCTGCCATTCCCATCCCAATCAAACATGGAACATTTGGAATCTGTGCAAGTCTCACCGATCATTCTCGAAGCCACTGAGACATTTAGCAAGGCTACTGAACAAATCAACTTACGTAAATAATTTGACGTGTAGATTGTGCGACACAGATTATAACCACGAGTTATACCATGTGTTTTGGTCCTGCAGGTCGCCCATTGTGATACACTTAGTTGATCAGCACTGGGAAATGATACTAAATAAACACGGAATCGATGTGTATCTTTTCCTAGCATCACTCGCACCAACAGATCTGATGACAGTTTTCCTCGGAGGTCACATGCCGTCGCTCTCCGAACATATCTACGATATATTGGACTTGGTCATCATAGACACAAGTATCTTCTTGCTATATATATGTAATATGATCACAAACACCAATTCGGACAATGTTTTCCAGCGTTTTTCATAAATACACGAACATGTACTCGTGTGTGTGTCAGAATGCTATCAATATGATTCTGATAATGCATGGACTATCTCAGAAACGGTGTTACCAATCTTGTTAAACTGTATATTTAAATATGTATTATAACCCATGTAAATATCGACTCTCCCCACGAGGAGGCAATAAAAGATATATATATATGGTAATGGTGCTCATGACAGGCCAGCGAAATCACCGCGTCGTCGCACACAAACTCAGTCCGCACATAATTATCTGGACAAGTCAACCCGTCATTCTCAATGGGAAACTCAATACCAATGGATCTTTCACTTCCAGAGAATGAGGTGCGTCCTCGACATCTACCGAATCAGTCTGAATTCAGAGAACATCAGAGGAATGTAAGTTTTTACGTCGGTGGCGTTCCAACTCACAAAGGACAAGTCGACATAAGGGAGTATCTGACAAGCAACGGAATTACTCCATCCTACGTTAAATTATTCAGCAGCAAGAATCCTGATTGCCGCGCAGCTAGAATAACGATACCCAGCAGTGCCACCAGAACAATTCTCGATGATTTCTGGCCTACAGGTCTATACTGCAGACGGTGGCGAAACTTTACAAACTCTATAACATCAACCAATCATGGACAATAACCATAATCATGTCAATTGTCGCACATCACAATTCACACAATGTAATATTATATATATATCTTTAATTCCTCCATATAAATGAAGATATGATATACACATGTAATACAAGAACATACAAAAACAATAGAACATAGGAACGAGAACATAACATATATACATGTACACACTTTATGTATGTGCAAAGCAAAACGAATATAGATGGAAACAGATCGGCCGGGCACACGAACAAGACAGAGAGAGAGAGAGAGAGAGAGAGAGAGAGGAGGAGAGAGAGAGAGAGAGAGAGAGAGAGAGAGAGAGAGAGAGAGAGAGAGATGAGAGAGAGAGAGAGAGAGAGAGGAGAGAGAGAGAGAGAGAGAGAGAGAGAGAGCGCCGGATACAGATAGAGACAGTATGGGAAAATAGAATGAAATGAGTTAAGTTAGAGAAAAGTGGGGAGAAACAGAGAGGGGTTAATTGAAGCTAGATAATCCTAAATTCATGGAGAACTGTAGCACCCAGCCGACCACACGACCAGATGTTCGCTCACATCACAGTTGTCAGACACCGTTGTTGGACATTACAAACAATAGTAGACCCAACACAACACCATTGTATATAAGAGGGCTACCAATTATTTATATTTGCCAACAATGGTGACTTTCTTCTCCCACTGACTACATGTATATAAGTGACAAACAATTATGACGCCAATGACGAACGATGGTTCCATTCGCACCACAGCGCCCTAGTCGCCTTCAAGAAGTATCTCAATATGGTTTGAGGTGGAATGCATGCAATGTCCAAAAGTTCAATAGGCAAAATAGCCTAGAAAGAGGGCAATAAGTCTCTGCTGATCAAAAGAATCCATAAGTTGAAATGCCCCTAAAGGCAACATATCTATAAAGTGATACCAAAAATGATTACGCGACGCTGCAAGTTGTGGGCAAACCGCTATAATGTGTTGCGGTAGGTCTATATAACTTCGCGCACATAACAGGCACTGAGTTTCGCCAGCAAAATTTCGGTAACACAGTAGCTGTGTCGCGATGAAAAATGACTCCTTCTCATCTGGGTACTTTTGGCAGACTTTCCATAAAAACGATAATTCTGGACTGCTGTGAACCAAACGAAATCTATCAAAGGTGGGTTCCGTGCGCACCCTGTGAGACCATTCAGATTTCCAAACATGACTGCCCTGTTTCGATAGGGTTTTCCAAACTGTTTTCTCTGGAAACAGAGCTGTTGATATGTATTGAGACATATAGGAGGACAAACTCCAGTTATCAAGAATACTGGATAGGTCCTGAAAAAACACATTCTTCGATGCAGTGTTGGATTCATATGAAAAGCTCAGTAATCTGATAATAAATACATCTTTAACAGTTTTTTTTAGACTCGAGTAAACAAAATGACGAAAACAAGGACACTTTTTCTACAATTAATGAATGTGATTAAAGGAGGAATACCAAGCAGACCCAAGACCATGTCTGTGCTAGTCCTAGTTTTGAGGCCTTGTATAAGTTTGAGGCACATACGATGTGCTTTCTCTAGTTGAACAGTGTCCGATTGAGAGAGACCACACAAAAATTCACTACCGTATAAGCCTCGCGGTAAGACCACGGACTTGTAAATCTTGAGAGAGCTCGCTGGTGTAATACCGCCTGCATGCAGGCCAGCATTAGCCAAAGAGAAGAAAGCATTCTTCGTTTTTGTACAAATATTGTCAACAAGTTTTGAGCGAAAATTATATTTCTCAAGCGGAATACCTAAATGAGTAACACTGTCGGTTTCTGTTAGGCCATGAGAAGACATGTGCCAGTTCTTATGACGTTTAAGTGCTGCGTTAGCACTTTCATTGAAAACAATGACATGGGTTTTGTTTGGGTTGTATCTATAACGCCATTTCAAGCTATATTCGACACATATATCGACAAGAGACTGAAGTCCATATGCAGTTAAAGAGAAAAGTGCCATGTCATCAGCATGCGTTGGACACGTGCAATTTGCACCTTGCATCGAAAGGCCATATCCCGATGACTTTAGATTTGACAAAAGATCATTGATATATATAATATAAAAGAGGGGAGATAAGGTACCTCACTGCCTTGTTCCTTGCAGCATTGGGATCCACCTAGAGCAACCACCTTGGTATTTAATGCAGCAGCTAATATTGTTCAACAAGTGGTAAAATAGCCTCCAAATTTTCCCCTGTAATTTGCCTCTTATGCAGTTTATACAATAAACCGTTTATCCAAACACTATCGAAAGCTTTCCATACATCCAAGAAACAGGCAAACAGTTTGCTCTGTCTCTCGGATGTATACGCTATACTTTCTGTTACAAGAAAAGAAGACATGTTGCAACTTATGCCCCGCTGGAACCCATTCTGCAAGGAATCAACTTCAATTGCAAAGGCAGTATACTTCTCCATTCTCGATAATAACAGTTTCTCAAAAAGTTGATATATTGCTGGTAGCAGAGTAATTGCTCTGTAGCTATCAAAGGAATCTTTTGGTTTAGGATGTCCCTTATATAGAGATATTATACAACCACGCTCAGCACCAAGTGGTATATGTTCAAATTGGAAGAAATAGTTGTACAAGGTAGCAATGCAGCGGGCAAGAGCCTTACCACCAAAAATAATATGCTCATAATTTACACCATCTGTACCAGCTGCTTTGTTGAGGTTTAAAGTGCGACAAAGAGATGTGATTTCCTTCATATTAGTTGGAAAAGTTAACAATCCGTCTAATGGGCATGTTGAATTTTTCATCGATTCGGTCACTACAAATTGGTTGACATGGTTAAAATGTGATTCGTCAAACTTGGGATCCGTTAGCGGTGTGGAAAAAATGTTATAATAGTACTCAGCCCAAGCTTCAAGGATATCTGGGGATTCTCGTACTATCGAATTTTGAAAGGAGAAGTGTGTGCTACCAAGTGTCCCTAATGATTTGCGTTTCCCGTTGAAGAGTCTGAAGAAAGTATCTTGATCACACTCAGCGCTTTTATCTATGTCATCGTTAAAAGAGCGAAGAAAATTAGTTGATGCCCTCCGGTATTCGCGCCTGAAAGAGCATTTGGCATCTTTATAACAGCGATATAAACCAGTTGCATCATTAATTGGCCTACCAACCGAAATCCAAACAGATCTGTGATATCGCATACTCTTGTGAAGTAAGCTTAATTCTTTCGACCAGTAAGGTTTAAGAAACTTCTTAAAACGTTTCTTTGGGATATTATTCTGAGCAGAAACTGTGATAGAGTTAACTATGTTTTCATAAAATGTATCCAACTCAGATTTGTTATTTACGTCATCGTGTGGTAACGATGTAGCTAAATCTGACTGATACGACAATTGCATTACAGTGTCTAGCTTAAACTTCTTCCAACTGCACTTACATGTACTATGGCTTGGAATTGTACTACTTCGAGGTGTATATGTATAGTCATCGTACTTCATCATGACGTAAATGGGCCTATGGTTGGACACATTGATTGGATCATCATCCAGAATTTCGCAATGAAAAATAAGATCAGTGTCGTCTTTGTTAACGACAATGTGATCGATCACTGAACCAGGATAACCCATGGCAGGAACGTGTGTTGCAGGTATATTCAGGGGAAAAGACACGACATTGACAGAGATAAACTTATTGTCTAAAAACTTCTTAAATGATTTGACACGCGCATCATCACGCTGAAGGCTTGCATTGAAGTCGCCCATAAAAAACACTTTGCCGAGAACACTATATGTATCGCGGAGGTCAATCAACTTTTGGATGTACTCCCGGAAAAATGCTACAGTATAGTTCGTAGACGGGAGATAAACTTGGAATATGAAAATATATCTCCTTCCCATGTTTACTTGTATGCCGATAATGCGATCATCATTTATATCAAGAGGGGTTACTCTGCTCCCGAGCATATCGCGATTCCACATGAGGCATACGCCACCAGAGTAACGCCCGCGTTTCCAAGGGAGGCGTTGAGAAAAATCGCTAACAGCAAAAAAGTCATATTTTGAGTTAATGTGGCGAAAGTAAGGTAAATCTGCATCACATAACCAATGCTCGCTGATGCCACAGATATCCAGGTTCAGTTTGTCAAGAAAATTACTGAGATAACACGCAGACGAAAGAATACCAGTCGCGTTCCATATGCCAAAGGAAAGCATTTTGTGGATCAAGATACTTTGCACCAGTGGAAAATCATACATTTGAGCCACCGCAGGAAGCTCATCCTTCTTTGATAAATACTGAAAATGTGAGACACAGAATAATAGCGACAAAATACATATCAAATACATTAACAAAGTAACAATTCTGCACTTATTTGCCTTCATGTCTCGCTGAGGAATGCGAAACTGTTAAAAGAGAGATAACTCCATTCTGTAAATGAGTTAACTAGAGTACTGTCCCTTTTGTGTTGTAGATTTATAAACTTTGTGTTCGACCCACTCTTTACATTGAACGTCGTTGGGCCAAAAGTGAGGTTCCAGAACGTCACCTACGTTATCTACTCACACATTGATTCTTGCCGATGTGTAACTAGAACGTCGTGTCTTGAAAATTCTGATGATGGTGTACGGAATGTCATACTTTTCCAAATAGGAATTCAAAACATTAGCATCACAATTTAATGGCAGGTTAGTAACAAAGAGACGAGCTGTCTTCATGGGATTATCATGTTTTTGATGCATAACTTTCCGATAGCGTTGATTATGAGAATAATGAGAACGATCACTGCTGTCAGATGCACGTCGTCGTCGATCAAAGTTTTCCTCAGGTTTACTTGTATTGCTGTGGCGATATTTTGTGGCAGCACCCCTTGATTCACCAGGGGAATCTTCAACAGTGATGTCTTCCAAGTACGATTCCTTACGATAAGCTGTCTGAGAGGCTGTTTCCTTTACCGAGATAGGCGATGATTTCGGGGATTGCCGAGAAGTAGGTGATTTCCCATCAAAAGTGTTGTTTGCAGAGGAGTCACAAAATTGCAAGATGCCACGGGATATGTCAGATTGACATTGGTTTATATACAACAAAGACTTTTGTAGCGAGTCAGCGAATTCACTCATTTTATTAAATGTTTTTGTACTTAAAACATCGACGGCCTTTTCCGTGAATTTTAGAAATTCCTTTGTTGCTTCCTGTGTAGCTCTATCCGTAGGTGTAAGTTTTTTCTTCATTGTGTCACTGAGTGAAGCAATCGATCCAGATTGGCTAGCTATTTTCCTGTCTAACTCATTACACCTTAGCTCAAGCTCTGTTACATCCTAGGATACATGTTTGTTATCACGTTTATTGCACATTTTAAAATCGGTCAAATCAGATGAAATTCCATTTGCGAATCTATAATGTTCATCATATATTTCAAAAATGTTATTGACTTTGGTTTCAAGAGTATCCACGCGCGTCACGAGAGCATGGATCGACGAGACTGTTGATAACTTATTTTCTATGGAAACTAAACGTGATTCAAAGTTAGTAATCATTCCTCTAAGAAGTGGAAGCTCGCGCAGTGCAGCCTGAGTCGTGGAGATTTGATCTTCCTTCATTAGTAATATATCCTTCTGAATTTCAAGTAGAGATGAAGCCAAAGATGGCATTTGTGAGGAGTTAATGCTGACTGGAGTGTCAGTCTGCGATGCTGAAAAGTTTGATGGATTGTGGCGTGATTTGCTTTTACTGATCATTTCTGATAAAACTTCGGAGTCACCATCCACCAAGAAACATACTAGATAATAAATGTCGGATGCAAGTTTAGACGACACTGATTTAGCGGAAACTTGAGTTGATTTGATTCTTTTCTTAAGGAGGGAATCGACATCAAGTGAGAAAAACGAACACTTTTTGACTTCAATAAATATAAAGTGTCTCATACGTTCTAGAGATTCCTCGTCTGGAATTGTATTCAAAATGGTGTCCACAATTTCCTCCCTGGGAAGACAGTGTGAGGCATTTTTAACTCGGGCCAAAATTTGTAGCGCCACATATTCATCACATGTGCTTATTGACTCTGATGATAAATCTATACATCTCAGCTCTTTATCAAGCGAGTCTAACAGTTTTGACAGTTCATATATGCTTGTACATTTCTGGCCTACAGGTCTCTACTGCAGACGGTGGCGAAACTTTACAAACTCTATAACATCAACCAATCATGGACAATAACCATAATCATGTCAATTGTCGCACCTCACAATGCACACAATGTAATATTATTAGCAACCACCCAGCGCGCCGCAGGCGCGCGTGGTTGTTTATACCTTAGGCAGGTGCATGAATGTCGTCATATGTTTTCTATATTTTCTATACGATGAGACGAAATTCAGGAAGAGTGTACGCTGTTTAGCGAAATTAACACGTGACTTCCTGTCGCCCACTGCGCAGAATCTAGCAGTAACAATTATCACAATACGGTAGGGGAACACCGTGTGCGTAACGTAACTATCACAGGTATAATGTATTCTGATCGCAATATTTCATGCTTAAAGGGGTACTGTACGCCATTTTCATTAAATTTCCGGTGACAACAACGAACTGATATCGATAATATATAGAAACATAAGTAATTTGAGTCGAACATGTATTCTGTAAACGCTCAGGTTAATAGGCTATCTTAAAATTTAATAATTTAAAAGTTAATAATTTGATATAAATTGAATTTATGACTGGAGCCATAAAATGGCGTCAATTAAATTACGAATTACCTTAATCAAAAACAGTAATTGAGGGATACTGGATTGTTAAACCGATCGCACACACGATCGCTTAAAATATTATGATGATACGGGGAGAACACTCAAGCCACTCACTGACTAGCGACGATACAATAACTTAAATGATTATATGGGACTAGTTTGCATATAATATAACTTTTATTTGATTCATTTGGTTGAAAACTTTACAAAAATTACTCGACAACGACAATTTGTATTTTTGCATTCCGGTAAATTTGTCATCCGTAACATGACTTCGTACTCAACAGACTTTCAAATAATGGAAAAATTGTTACATTATTCTCCGACTCGGAGACTATAGAAACCAACAACAACATATGGCGTACAGTACCCCTTTAAGAAATTTTAATCATTTCATCTTCGGCTTGCTTTATTTTATCTTTATGAAAAGGAATATAATAAATGTGGTGATAGACATATATCTATATATGACGACAAATAGAATTAGCCATTTTCCCGTGAAACCTAGGACAGACAGGGTAGGTACACAAATTGGTGATATCTGAGTCAGGGTTGGGGTGATTACATGCCAATGTAATCGATTACGATTACAATTACTTTTAATTTACATGATTACGATTACGATTACTGATTACATTTTTTTCAATGTAATCGATTACGATTACAATTACTTTAGTAAATGTAATCGATTACTTTTTGATTACATCTGATTACAATTGTTAGTTTCCAACCATTTTGATCGCATAGGAATAAATAATGAAATAATTTAAATTAACACATCAAATTTGATTGAATAAAGACATCACTGCATAACATGGAAAATAGAAACGACTGAAACAATAGAAAGAAGCAAGCAATAAACATATAAACTTTTTACATTTACATGTATTGGAAAGGTTTCAACATGATGTTATGCACCAACTTATTGGGAATACATTATGTTTTATGTGTATTTATTTATGTAAATATATTTTAATATATTTTTAATTTTCTTACATGGGTTTAAATTAGCGCATAATATTTATGAAAATATCACCAAAAACATTTATAAATTATTTTCATGTTCTGTTAGATTCAATACCCAACACAATGAAGATAACACTAATATTTATTTGATGATCATCCGTTGTTAATCCTGATGAGGATTAAATGTGGCTTAACTCAGTGAGTGCAGTAAATGACAAACCAGCTAATTAGGTCTACCTGTGTACATCACACCTGCTTTGTTCAGTTAATTAGCCCTATTGTACCAGTGTGACTCTACAGCCATTGTCTGCAGCAGTCCCAATTCAATTTAATCCTAGCCTATTTATTCATATTAGAACATTTCATTGTCTGTATCACAAGTTTATTGCCATTCATGCTGTATTCAACATTTGTGTGTTGTTATCTGTGTCCACTGCCAGAATGTACATACACACTGTACCACTGACATAACAAATGACAAAATTGTACTAACTTTCTAATATGTTGTTTGTATCGTTGCACACTCCACAGTACCAAAGTATGATACTATGAGTATACAATAGCCATCCATATGGATATTTTGGTAAAAGTAATCAAAAAGTAATCAAAATGTAATCATGATTACAGGTACATTTGAAAGTAATCGATTACGATTACGATTACTTGTAATCAAGAAATGTCATGATTACTGATTACAGATGATTACTCCAAATTTTGTAATCGATTACTTTGATTACGATTACTGATTTCGATTACCCCAACCCTGATCCGAGTACGAACGTCGGAGTGTTCCCCTATCGTATTGCGATAACCGCCAACCGAAAAGTAGCAAGTAGTTTCAGCTTTTATCATTTGATTAAATTCATTCCTTGATTCTAGATAATCAGTTCTCATCGAGAATTAATTACAGCCTTTTCATAAAATACACTTCTGCCAGGACTTGCACTGTATCACGAAGAAGAAGAAGAAGAAAATTCAAGAATCATTTAATCACTGAACCCAAAAGTTCAAGTTCATCTGTTCATGGATTGATGGAAATAAAAACCTTTGGTCGGATCATTATGAAATTTGTCATGGCTCTTGACATTGACATGTAGGTGGGAACGAGTCATTTTTGGGTCATTCGGTAAAAAAAAACTGGCGGCCATCTTGGATTTCAAAATTCAACCCATTAGCGCGGCTACAGGCCGGAGTTTTCGTCTGATCATCCTGAATTTTGTCATGGATGTTAATATTGACATGCAGATGGGAATGAGTCATTTTGGGGTCATTCGGCAAAAAAACAAGGCTGCCAGTGGCCATCTTGGATTTCAAAATGCAATCCATTAGCACGGGCTACAGGCCGACCTGTTCGCCTGATCATCATGACATTTGTATGGATGTTAATATTGACATGTAGATGGGAAAGAGTCATTTTTGGGTCATTCGGTCTTAAAACATGGCCGCTGGGAGCCATCTTGGATTTTACTCTTTGCATGACTGAATCCTTTGCCATGGGCTATCGGTCGTAGTACCTTTGGTCGGATCATTATGAAATGTAGATGACATGTAGATGGGAAACGAGTCATTTTGGGGTCATTCGGCAAAAAAACAAGGCCGTCAAGGCCATCTTGGATTTCAAAATTCAATCCATTTGCACGGGCTACAGGCCGAACTGTTCTGCTGATCATCATGAAATTTGTATGGATGTTAATATTGACATGTAGATGGGAACGAGTCATTTTGGTATCATTCGGCCATAACTCATGGCCGCTGGCAGCCATCTTGGATTTTACTCACTGCATGACTAAAACGGGCTACAAGTAGCTTTGGTCCGATCATTATGAAATGTGTCATGGCTGTTAGCATTGACATGTATATGGAAATGAGTCATTTTCGGGTATAAAACATGTCCGCATGCAGTCATCTTGGGTTTACTAGTACATGTATTACTGTTGATATTCAGAACTTGACTTTAATTATCCACTGACTTTCAAAATACTATTACATGTATATTTATAATTTGTTTCTCCCAGTGGCCATAGGGTACCATTCCCCCAACCCCAGAGCCGTAATTTCGCTAAAATCCGGATTGAGAATCCAAAGCCGATTACGGGGGGCGGAGCTAATTTCGGATTCTAGGTCAGATTTTGAAATCCACGTGGTCTCCGAAACTACGTTTAATGTTCTCCCAGCGTCAAACATGGCTCTTGTATTTGACACAAGTATCATTTGTATCTTATATTTATAAAGTTCATGTTTGTTGTGAAAGTCATGCTTTTCTTCTATGTGTATATACACGGCACATAATTTGCTGCCAATCCGACTTAATCGCATCTTTTTTTTCAAGTTAAAGTGTGTTTATTGATGTTGGCAAGCATATCTAAACATGACAGCTCTAGGCCTCCTGAATCAAATTCCAAAGATGTTGTGAAGAACACACGAAACTTGTCAGTTGAACAGGGACGTGACGACAGGGGTTGCTTGTGTGTCTCGACCCCCACCCCGATTTTTGGTACAATTTGCTAAGCTGTGCAGTCATTCATACGTGAGGAAAATCAGGATTATTTTGACTAACTGTTTCAAATAATGATACGTACAAGCCAACAAACGCAACAAACAAACAAACCCGATTTTAAATAAATACATATACAAACTTATGACTAACTCGGGAGAGGGGGTGTCCAGTGATCTGTATATATGTTCAACTTGTTTTGGTAGTCATGTACGTTGCTTTGCCATTACTAATTATTTATTTTTTCAGTGTAATAACATTTGGGAGAGGGGTGGTACCCTTAAGTGAGTCAGTACTTGTCCCCCAATTCCTTTGTATGTATAAACAAATGTATGTGTTATATATCATGTGTTATCTAAATTTGACATATATTTGAAATAAATATATCTAAACTAAACTTTGGTACATTCCAGCAGTCGGAAATTTCATGCATGACACAACATTAGTTGGACATTAATTTGACACCATATATAGGTTGGCATTGTTCTCATTGTTTGATTTTTTTTCAACCAGTAAAAGTTGGTAATTTTCCAATCTTAGTGTTTGTCAGATTGGATATTTCCAAGGGGAGCAAATTGAATTCTGCGAACCTGTGAGATTGATGTTTGGTTCAAGGGGGGGGGGGGGGGGGGTGCAGTTGGCCGTAAATTTGAGGAAACTTCTAGCCACGTCCCTAGAACATGTGTCTGTTGTCTATACAGAGACTATTGTGCAAAACGACTGCATTTAACGAAACAAAACATGTTAAACATGAAATTGCTATAACATTAAGACTAGATGATAGTACATACGTGTATCTGATAATCCATCGATACCATATAATCCTACTATTTCTTGAATAAGAAGAAACATTATAATAACGAACACAGCAGAAGACATATCCATGCAGGTGCATATGAACTCGGTCAATGGTGACGTATCCGCCGAATTCGAAATCGACATGCGTTCGGGCGGTATTTTAAGGATGGAATTAAGAAATGGACATATGAAAGTGACAATCAACAATGAATTGCAATTTCTTCGCCATCAACCGAAGTGCTCCCCCAGCGTTACTATCAATAGCGTTATTATTTGGCTAATTTCAGTAATATTCTCCCAGTTTACATTCAATAAAACAAATTTGTCTCCGCATTTAAAATTCTTTGATATAGATCGTTTATATTCTGCAATAATTTGTACACAAGAGACGGATTCTTATGTTTTATTGTGTTTTTAAACTCTGAGGTGGCGAAATCTCGGTTTGTTTACATTACGAACATTTGAGTCCGTAATCGGAATCCGAATCCCTATCGGATTCCCACGAAATTAGGATTACGGTCTGTTCGTTTACTGATTCTGGAAATTTGTGGTCTGTTCTTTTGCCGAACCAAGTCGTACGGGGACAAATCTGTAATCTGAATCCAGAATCCAAATCGGATTTTAGCGAAATAACGCCTCTGGCGGAAACCATGATTAAAGTGACACTTCACATTCACAACACTTCATTCCATTCGGGCGAGAATTTCAGTTTCTACATCGCTCATTGCATCGATTGCCTTCAGTGAAGATAATCTACATCCGACTCAACTATTAAAGTGACATTCCATTTCCATCCAATCAACATTTCATTAAAGTGACATTTTCCATTTCAAGGCCTCTCAATGCGTGCATCCATCTAGCCATAATTTGAGGGTGTTGAGTGATCTTACCTATAAATTTATTAAATGTACATGTACATGTACAATTTCCCAAAAACAGTCATTTTGCTGAACTTGCTGAAGAGCTCATTCCAAATTTGAATTACAGGTTTTGGTTCGAACAGGCTCTGTTCAGAGCTACATGTACATGTACGTTAGGTTGGTTGGGTGTAGATAAATTGTTATTTTTTGGATAAGTTAAAGTGACACACCTGATTGATCTGACATCAGTATAATCATTAAAGCGATACAAACCAATTTCATACATGTAGTCTTTTTCCTCATCGAAGTAGATTGCACAGTCGTCGCCAAAACATTAAAGCGATATTATTAGCTTAACTTTACTTTGTAAATCTTGGCCATCTTGGATTTCAAAATTCAATCCATTACCACGGTCTACAGGCCGTACTGTTTGTCTGATCATCATGAAATTTGTCAATTATGTTAATATTGACATGTAGATGGGAACGAGTCATTTTGGGGTCATTCGGCCAAAAAACATGGCCGCTGGCAGCCATCTTTGATTTTACTCTTTGCATGACTAAATCCTTTGGCATGGGCTACATGTCGTACCTTTGGTCGGATCATCATGCAATTTGTTATGAATGTTAATATTGACATATAGATGGGAACGAGTTAGGGCCCGACGAAGCTTCGAGATTCGATTCGATTTCGAATCTTACGTTTCGATTCGATTCGATTCGAAAGCGGTCGGGTGATTCAGGATATTTCGAATCGTTATATACAAGTCTTTTATCACCGAATATAGACTGCATTATCTATAAAAAAAAATTCATTATATCCCTAATACTTAACCCGAGTGTGTTTCCGCGACCATCTCACGGGGAATCACGTCGTTTCGAGTTGATGAGTACCACGCATTTAAAATGGCGGAGGCGACAGAAAACACATCGAGAAACGAAGAAAAGGGTAATACACTAGGATATGACGTATTTCATAGTATTTTGGCAGCTACGAGCATATTCTACACCATTTTTCAAACAAGCTGATACATCATGTGTGTCCAAATTCACATGTGTTTGCTCTAAAATTCTGACCAAAATTCGTCAGTCGGAGGATTTTCCACGACGTGTTTAATGGTGTATTCCACGAACATTTTCTATTTTCATGCTTTTAATCTGCTTGGATCAAAACTATTGTTACTAAATTATGTTTATTGAAAGAAAGCAAATTTAGTCGTCAATATATTGAGCCCTGTTTAAAAAAAAATGTATTTTCCCTTGTGAATCGTAGCTTTTTCATTAGTGATGAGTGTACACACACCACAATTCAGTGATGAGTTACCATGAACTTGTTCAGAATAGATTGAATAAATAGAGGATACAAAACGAGTCAAAGGGCTTACAGCGAAATTTACAAAAGAAGATCAGCAAATTGGGTCTGAACCGTTCATATAGGCAAGGTGCAGGTCTAATTTACTGGAATTTCGCTCTAAACTGAGTCGATTTGAAGATTATATATTGCTGTATGGCCCAAGCAAACCGCCAAAGTACGGTAGTGTTCATTTGGGGTAATAAACTAAATTGTGTACCCTAGATGTAAATCATGTGGTTTAAAAAGTTATATATATGTGCTACTGGTGCTATATATTGGTAACTCCCAGGTTCATCGAATCTCAAATTAAACGAGATTTAAATATCTTTGCTTGTAATTCGTTTGATTTTAAGCTGTTGCTTTCAGTTTTAAATTGTTTGAACTGCTGTTAATCTAAAGAATTTAGTCAACTAATATATCCTTTGATATGATTTCCTGCAGTGTACCATAAAATAACACGAAATAATGTCACCAAAATATTCTTACGCAGGATTTGTGATTTTATTTTTCTGATGAAATGCCTGAGAACAAGTCAGTTGTGTTGTGTAGCACCTGTGGCAAGTAGTTTGGTTCGAAGTTAGGCATCGGTGCCCATACACGTGGCTACAGGAAAGAGGATTTAAAGTTTCTGGTTGTTTTTATATTTAATAAAAAGAGAATCTTGTAACATTGTTTTATTGTTTTGTTAATTGGTCACACCATCATAGTTTGTTTTACACGAAGTGCATATACTGGGTACTATATCTGCAGGAAGTAATCCGTGTTGTTGGAGGCATATCCTGCAATAATCATTACCCGACCCCGCGTCTTCTGAATCTATGGCTTCCTCGACCAAATTGTAGACAGTTCCGCGCTTGGTGCAGTACGAAAAGTTCCTATATATAAAAGGGATTAACTTGGGGACAAGTTGCCAAAAAATGTGAAAATAAGAGTAACTCAAACACTAATTATGCGAATATGCAGCTTAGAGGTAAATTGAAAACGGGCTAATAATTAAGATATTATTGTTACACGGACTATGCATCTATCAGAGAAATTTTTACTGGTTTGTTGAGGTATACTTACGATAGTGCATGGGCTAGGTGTCATGCATTTAGTGAAACCCGAAAGGTATGATACTTACCTCGCTGGCAGTTAGGCCTACCTCAATAAAGAAGTCCACGACACCACATGGCAAATAATCCTCAAATTTAGAAACGTGTAGACGCTTATACATGCAGTGTATTGTGAATAAACGGATCTGACCACAAATAAGCCCGAGGACACTTTAAAGCAGCCCCTATGATTTTAGCTATCTTGGGAATGCCGTTTCGACGAGGTGTGATTGATAGGACCATAGTCCAAAAATTATGACATTAAAAGACAGAATAACGCTCTATCGGTGTCAATGCAGCGAAATATTTGGACTGCTGCCATTGTGTTCTATATATTACACGTTTTGGGAAATTTGATAACATAATTGACAATGATTAGTATTATTTTGTTGCCATTAATCGATTCTGATAACTCAATCGTATTTTGAAGAAATGTTGTTATTGTTGTATCTTGATGATATGGGGACCCCTTGATCGGATTGAGTACCTTTCAATGCGTTAAACAAGTGTGCGTTTTGACACACACGAGGTATCTGATCAGCTTGTTTGAAAACTATTGTAGCATATGCTCGTAGCTGCCAAAATGCTCTGTAATATGTCATATCCTATTTGATAGCAATTTTGCTCGTTTCGCGTTGTGTGTTCTGTCGCCTCCGCCATTATTTCGTGTTATTAATTTGTCCAACATTTCATATACGGTCATTGCACTCATTGCAAAATGGTGACCAACGACCATTATTGACACAAGTAGCACAATTATATTACCGACTAGTAATATGTGACCCGCCATAGAATAGAAGAACAGAAGAATAGAATAGAGTTTATTATCACAAAGGACCCCAAAGGGTAACATGTAGTGCGTAATCAAATTACACACAGATGAATGCAAATTCAAAAATAACATGCATAATATTAATATATGATATTATAAGAAATGATAATAAGGCAGTTTTTAGGACGGATATCAGAATGGATACAAAGCAGTTGTCTTGAGAGGGCAAATGTCTGCTTACAATGTACTTATGAATACTTGCTTGTGATGAGACGAGGGAAGCTTTAATAGAGCTGATATAATTATGATCAGAGATATTTAAATGAATCTGAAATTGATCAATTATAATATTTGTTTGGAGTTACAGTGAATTAGTATGACAGATGCATTCAGATAAGACATATGCCCAATCAGACAAGTGCTAAGCCAGCAGTATTAACCACATGTAAGGGTTGGGATAAAACAACAATTTAAATATCACACGAATGAAATCAATAATATAGCTATTTACATATAGACCTCTCAGTGTGCTTTGGAAGTTAGGGCTTAAATGCCTGGTGTATTTCAAAGCCTTCTTTGACAAACCGGCCCATTTCCATCAGCAGATCTAGATTCTCAATTGTCATTAGCCAATAAAATTTGGAATCATCACCAAGTTTTAGAAAGTTTTTGCAATATTTGGTAATTTTACTGAAAAGAAATTGCCTCGGTTTATCATAAAGAGGGCATTCTATAATAAAATGATGCTCATTCTCTATTTTGCCTAGGTTGCACCGAATGCATGTCCTCAAAGGTCTCGTTGGTTTTTTACTTTTAATAATATGCCGTGCTGTTTCTATCTTGAGATTATGAGAACTTATTCTCAGTTGGCAGATGGCTTTCCTCATATCATAATTAGGAAGTGATAGATATGATTCCCTTTTGAATGTCTTTTTAAATGAGAAAAACGTATCCAGTTTGCCTTCCTTACTCGTGATATATGAATTTCTTATTGACTTCCATTCATTCAAAAAAATATGTCGCAGCTTGTTACGGACAATTTTTTTAACCACTGTCAGAGAGTTAACTGCAACTATATTTTCTGAGAGTCCAAGTTTGTCAAGTATAGATATAATGGTTGAATACCAGGTTCTGGTGTTATTTTTGTGATCAATCTTAGTACACTTAAAAGCTTCAGATAGTAGATTTGATGGACAATGGTTCAACCTGTGTAAGTAACTAATTAATGTCTCAATTATTGTAAAATACATTGGAAACCGTCCCAGTTCAGAAATCACTCCAATATTAGAGCATTTCTTGTTAACACCAAGAAGATATTTACAAAACCGGAGATGTGATTTGTCAGCTATATTATCCCTGTATAAGTTGGTAAAAGGATTAAATCCTTTCACTGAGTTATCAGGTGGGTCTCCCAATTCTGAAATGTATGTTCCCCAAATCTCGGCACCATATAGCAAAATCGGCTTTATTGTGTGATCGTATATATGAAGCATTGTATTAATATTTGGAGTAGTACCCGATATAATTTTACTCAGCTTAAAAGAGGCTTTTAGTGATTTGTTGTAGAGGTCTGTTTTACCCCGTATGAAGCGTCCACTGGCTTGGAAAATTAGACCCAAATATTTGTAACTTTGAACACATTCTATTTCTTGGTTGGAGTAATAGAAAGTGTCTTGCATGCGTTGTCCACTTTTGTTGAATATAAGTACTTTAGTTTTTCAAGTGTTGACAGTTAAACACCAATCATTGCAATATTTTTCGAGAAGGAGTAAACGCTTTTGTAGTCCTAATGCTGATGTGGAGAATAGGATCAAGTCGTCTGCATACAGTAGGCAGTCAACCTCTTTTTCAGCCAATTTAGCTTTATCTGTACAAGAGGAGAATTGACCCGGGAGATCATTTACATAGAGATTAAAGAATGTTGGGCTCAATGTATCACCTTGTTTCACTCCGAGGTCGGAGCCAAAATATGGACCTATCCTGTTACTGATTTTAACTGAGATGTCATTAGCTGAGTACATACTCTTCATTATGTCATAAAACTTGCCACCAATTTTATGATTAATCAATTTTGTGAGGATGCCTGGGTGACTAACAGTATCAAAAGCTTTCCTCAGATCAACAAAACAGCAGTAAAGTCTATTATATCAAATCCAGTCGTAAGTCGGGATTTTTTTTACCCTGTGCCAATGCATTCTCTTATATATGCGAGTCGACCATAGGTCGCCTCGCATATATAAGAGAATGCATTGGCCTAACAATTTTTTATCATTTTTTTTAATAAATGTTTGTTACATTTTTTAGGACATAAAATAAAAAACATCCATTACCCTGCAGGGAGCCCCACACATATATAGAAGCATATAGAAGAGTGTCGTCTGCTCATGTTTGTCTGGGGCTCTGTGTGGGTAAAATTATAAAATTGTTAAAGAATACAAGAAAAAATTATTAAAATTGTAAAAAATTGTTAGGTCGCCGCGAAGGGGATTTGAGCATCTATTGCGCGAGGCTCTGCTGAGTCCAATAGTGCCAAATCTCCCGAGCGGACATAAACAGTTTAAGCGACAACATTAGCTATATATTTTATTTATCCATCGCAGATACCTCATTCTGCTTATGCCTCATCTTCTGGGAAGTATATATGGTCTCAAGTTAACATTGTTTTTAGTTTTCCCGTCTGCGAAGTTTTTATATCTCATAATGTTCAGAAGATAAATTGCATAATCGAGGTGACTAATGGGTGAACATCACCGCCTTCAACTGGGGAACTTAATCTGATCATAGGTCTCCCATAGCAGTTGAGTCCTTAGCAGAATGAGGTTCCCAGAGGATGTTGCGCCGAGTTTTGTAGTTAATTCAACGAATTGTGTAGTAATTTGTGGTCGCGAGTTGTGTAGTAGAAAATGAACGAGTTGTGCAGTAGAAAAAAAAGACCAGTTTAGACTTTATGCAATATTATATAGTAATTGCATGTATGTGAAGTTAGTTATGCGTTCGACATTCGCCTGATATTCGCGTGAAGTTGGTTAGGCGTTCGACATTCGACTACGAAAATTTCATTAAAATCTTGTTTCGGGTTTTGGCGGGAGAGGCGTTCCATAGGCTCAATTTGTGCTCCCCAACTCGAATTTGGTCACAGTCTCCTCGGTTTCCCCAATTTCCAGAAATCGATTTTGAGTTATTTGCGCAAAAGGTGTCATTTTTACCCACTTCGTGCTAACTCACTCGAATTTGGTCCCAATTTTCTCTGTTTCCCCATTGTATAGACCATCGCTGGACGTCGTCCCGAAAACGCATTTTCTGCTTATGACGGCGGTACATTCTGACCTTTATGGAGGGATCGAAACTAAATTGCGTATCTACGTGGATTTTCTATCGGGGAGAGACATAGGCTGGGCCCGAATGCGACCGACGTCGAATTTTGACGTCATTGACGTAATATCGTCCCTAAAACGCATGTTCTCAGTATGACGGCAGTATACTCTGCATGGCGTTTATGGACCGACCCATCCCCCTCTCTCTCTCTCTCTCTCTCTCTCTCCTCCTCTCTCTCTCTCTCTCTCTCTCTAACGCCGTGTCGGTATTTGTTTTGGCCTCAGTTAGAGCCCTTTGTTCATCAATTATCTCTGATTTGTTTCCGTCTGACTTGATAACTCCGACAAATATGAAACCCATGTCTCATTTCCAGTATAGAACGTGTCAATTAGTTGTGCCCTTTCAATTACACTAAGTTTGAGAACCCTGTGTTGATACCATGCTCATTTATGTAGCATGTCATCATATTGGAAATTTATATTTAGCCCATGATGTTAATGTCAGAAATATTCATTTCCATCAATAATAACCTGTTATCAGTTTTAAATATATATCAGATAGATCTGGATATAAAGCATGATCTATATGTGTATATTAACCCTTTACCCAACAGAACGGCCCTGTGCCAATGCATTCTCTTATATATGCGAGTCGACCATAGGTCGCCTCGCATATATAAGAGAATGCATTGGCTTAACACATTAAAAATTATAAAATTGTTAAAGAATGTAAGAAAAAATGGTAAAAAGTGTTAAAAAAAAGATTTTTTTTAGGCCAATGCATTCTCTTATATATGCGAGGCGACCTATGGTCGACTGGCATATATAAGAGAATGCATTGGCACAGGGCATAACTGTAACTATCACAATGTGGTCAAGGAGTCGGTTCCAATGATATCCATATTTGTATGGTTTTATTGAGACAGACCGAAGATATTTTAGGCTGTTGAAGCTTTATTTGGCCGGTTTTGGCCGGTTTGTTGTGTAAAGGGTTAAGAGGTATGTCTGCATGTTTGACTGTGAAAAATCGGAACAACGGACATACATATCTCATAGAACATAACTAAATAAATATATTTATTTAATAAGTCATCCACAATGTGTTCTTGAATTTAAAATCGACAGGTGACAAAGAAAATCAGTCTACTCTTTATGTTCAGACTAGTTTGGACCTAATAGCTATGTAATAACCCATGGACGTAATATGGCTACAATGATAAGATTAATACTTATTATATTTTCAGTAACTTTTTCTGCCAAAATAATAATCGTATCCCCACTCCCGGAAGTGCCACAATGTTATCCTACTCTCAGAGGTTTATCCTACTCCCAGCGATGACGGATGTCCCCACAAGTGCACGGATGTCCCCACAAGTGCATTCGCACCAAGAAAATGAAAACATTGTTGAAATCCACTTCAGTATCTTCAAGCAGTTCCACTTCAAATTCCACTGATATTCGAGTGCATATTCCAAATGAATGGAAGCAGTGATATCTCATAGAACTAGGAAGGCTTATCCACACAATGACATTCCAAACAGTTACTAATTTAATCAATAAAGTTTGTTGTTTGTTTGAAAAATTCCTCCGAAAAATCCCCTTTGAAGTTGGTGGCAATAGGAGAAATCAGTCAATGAAATGACGTCACGTTCCTTATACGGGGTAAAATTATAGTAAAAAAATCATGAATGAGTGACGTAATCGATTTACCTTATTTGGGTTGTTATCTTATCATTGCGCGTAATTTAACGGAAACATTTAGGTCAATATTCAGAATCGGAACATCTTCTCAATGCATTTTATTAGAGTTGTGTCGTGAAAAATAATCCTGCGCATCTCACTCGAGGAGAAACTTCGTTCGTCGCTGATGACAGTTAACTATTGTCTATATAGTTCATACATATCCACGTGTAAATTATTAGAGTTGCCTCAAAATTGCTCCACTCACATAGGCGTATGAATTGTTTCATCTGATCACTTTATTGTTATACCAAATTTGTGGTTGCTCCATTACATCTTGCGTACGATCATATTAGTACCAATACATTTCTGATGTTGGCTAACCTTCGAGTCGACGATCTTTGCAATCGTTGTCAAAACGTACAGGAAACAATTTCTCACATTTTCTGGGCTTGTCCCCACGTCCAAACCTTTATGAAAGAATTATGACAATAATTAACCAATTACCCATTGATCTAACAACAAAGAATATCATTATCGGTATAGATCATGAATACAGAAATTCTAAAAGTAATCTTTTCCTACTAGTGCTGAAACAATATATATAGAACAAAATTCACGCCCACACAACTATCACTTTGTTCCTTTTTTATCTTAAATTTAGGTATGAAAGCGAGAGATTCAACGCAAAATGTAACATGAATTAACCAGTGGCTGACACTTCGAAATGCCTTAAAAATAAAATAATAGTATATTGAAAACCAGATATTTTCAGGCACAAAGTACACCCTGAGCATAACAGTGACTGGACGACACAGAAAATTAATAAATTACCCGGTACCCGAGCGGCAGAGATGTATACAATATTTCTACAATTTCAATACACCGATCATTTTTAATTTCCAATCATATTCACCGAGAACGTACTCCAGGTAACGTTTTTATGCATCGCCAGCACAAAAAGCCCCCCCCCCTCCGTTTTTAATTAACTTTTACGAGTAGTAAAGCTGAAACTTTTTCTAATTATCGACTTTATCTGATACGTTGTCAAATACGTTGTATAAAATTTTCCGAACTGAATTATCTGGGTCCATTTGATAGCCACTAGTATATAGACTGCGAGAAAAATATATCTCCATGTGTAAGTTAATGCTTCGAATTAAAGGGATACTGTACTCAAATGTATGTGTTGGTTTCTATAGTCTCTGAGTCGTAGAATAAGTTAACCAGATTTCCATTATTGCAAAATCTGTTGAGTACGAAGTAATTTTACGGATGGCAGATTGGAAAAATACCAATTGTCGTTGTCGAGTATTTTTTTTTTACAGTTTTCAAGAAAATGTATCAAATAAATGTTATATTATATGCAAACTAGTCCCATATACTCATTTAAGTCATTGAAAAGTCACTAGTCAATGAGTGGCTTGAGTTTACGCCACGCGTTGCCTAATACACTATCCGTGAATTATTTTGATTATGTCTTGTGCACGGAAATTAAATTTATATCAAATTTGTAACTTTGATTTTAAAATAACCTATTAACCTGAACGTTTACAGAATACATCTTCGACTCAAATTACTTAGTTTTCTACATATTACCGATATTATATCGTTGTTATCACCGGGAATTTATTGAAAATGGTGTACAGTACCCCTTTAAATGAAAAGGTGTTATCCGGTATCAACTTTGATTTCTGCAGCAAAAAGAACATTTTAAGGAGGCAGCCATTATCAATCAATCAATCAATTTGGGGTCAGCACGTGACGTAATTTCGACCAACCAATGTCCTGCATTCATGTTCCACAACGCGAATGCATGTGTGAGTGTAAATATAATGCTGCATTCACCAGGTCGGCATCGTGCCTGATTACGAACTTATCAATTTAACGCACCCGAACAAGTCCATAATATGTCTTTAATAAGATTCTCAGTGTAAGTGTTGGGTCATCGTCTAATTTTACATTTATGAGTTCTATTGTCCTCATTTACAATTACCGAATAACATAAATACATATCAAATACATATCATATATGGGGAATACACAGAAGAAAGTATTTATCAATATAAATATGAATATCATCCAGGGGTGTACCCGTACATGTGTATGTGGACTTTCATATAAATATGTGTGTGATAATGCTATCTTATAACTATTGGGGTATATGATGTATGTGGGGCGATTCCCTGTACATATGTTGTATGAGGGTGTGCATTTTTCATTGAGCCTCAGGAGTGGATCATTAGTGTTTGGGCTTTTTTTTTATAGATATATTGATAGATTTACTATGATCTTTCTGTTATTTGTATCGAAGAGGTCATGCATATTATTTGTGTTCGGTCGGTTGCGATAGTAGGCTTTCAAATATTTCGTTCTGATTACGATGTAGGCATGGTGAACACAGTGCGGTTTCAAATAAGATAAGCCTTTCAAGGGCCCACTTAATTTTTGAACCCCCAGATCACATATAAAAAATATATGCCATATTATATACCATTTGAAAGAGGAAGCTCCAAAACATTGTATTATCCGGTGTAATAAACTGTGAACATGTTGTTTTTGTGCTTAAGTTTCATCTGGTTTTGTTGTGAAAAGTGTATTATTTTCAATGGAGGAGGATTACCTCTATATTTTAAAGATAGAGTTATTCCCCTTCCATTGAAAATACTTTTTCAGTTTGAATTATGTTGCATACAGGGGGCCAAAAGGGGAGTAAACATTTTATGATTTCAGCTGTGTTCTATTTCTCTATGGTCATCTTCTGAGACACTGACGTTTCAAATGGTGATGAATTATAGTATTTTAATCATATTTTATGGCATAGATTGTTTTTAAAACCGTATATCAAGGCACTATAAAAAAAAATAATCGGTGACTTGAAAATTAAGTGGGCCTTTAACAGTAAAGTCCATATTGGGAAAGCATGGGAAAGCATGGGAAAGCATGGGAAAGCACGGGAAAGCACGGGAAAGCATGGGAAAGCACGGGAAAGCACGGGAAAGCATGGGAAAGCATGGGAAAGCATGGGGAATTATGGGAAAGCATGGGAAAGCATGGGAAAGCATTGGAAAGCATGGGAAAGCATGGGAAAGCATGGGAAAGCATGGGAAAGCATGGGAAAGCACGGGAAAGCACGGGAAAGCATGGGAAAGCATGGGAAAGCATGGGAAAGCATGGGAAAGCATGGGAAAGCACGGGAAAGCATGGGAAAGCATGAGAAAGCACGGGAAAGCACGGGAAAGCACGGGAAAGCATGGGAAAGCATGGGAAAGCATGGGAAAGCATTGGAAAGCATGGGAAAGCATGGGAAAGCATGGGAAAGCATTGGAAAGCATGGGAAAGCATGGGAAAGCATTGGAAAGCATGGGAAAGCATTGGAAAGCATGGGAAAGCATGGGAAAGCATGGGAAAGCATGGGAAAGCATTGGAAAGCATGGGAAAACATGGGAAAGCATGGGAAAGCATGGGAAAGCATGGGAAAGCATGGGAAAGCATTGGAAAGCATGGGAAAGCATTGGAAAGCATGGGAAAGCATGGGAAAGCATGGGAAAGCATGGGAAAGCATTGGGAATTATGGGAAAGCATTGGAAAGCATGGGGAATTATGGGAAAGCATGGGAAAGCATGGGGAATTATGGGAAAGCATGGGAAAGCATTGGAAAGCATGGGAAAGCATTGGAAAGCATGGGAAAGCATGGGAAAGCATGGGAAAGCATTGGAAAGCATTGGGAAGCATTGGAAAGCATTGGGAATTATGGGAAAGCATTGGAAAGCATGGGGAATTATGGGAAAGCATGGGAATGCATTGGAAAGCATTGGGAATTATGGGAAAGCATTGGAAAGCATGGGGAATTATGGGAAAGCATGGGAAATTATGGGAAAGCCTGGGAAAGCATGGGAAATTATGGGAAAGCATGAGAAATTATGGGAAAGCATGGGAAAGGGAACATTTTACTTCTTCTTTCAGCTGTGAAATATGTTCCTACAAACAATTACCAATTATGAGCAAATCTAAAATGCTTAGCACAAGTTCTAACCTCTTCACATTTATCGTGCTCTTTATGTACGGGGAAATCTAAACTTAAAGTTAAGGGGTCATCTACTGAGACAATCTGCCCAACGATTATGACAACCTGGTATGTGTACAGCTTTTATTTGAAACTGATGAATTGTTGCTAAAATCAAGATTTCCCTTAACCGTGACTGAATGAAAGAATTCCTGGTGGATCCTTTATTTATTTCAGAAACACATGCGAAGTAATGATAATTGATTTTGATCCTATTACCAGTTACTTATTACTATACTATTAATTCTCATTTCCATTGAAAGTCATGTTTTCTCTATAACTAAACAGCAGTCTCAATTATGTTCTCTTTTTAAAAAACTGAACGCTTAATAAAATACGCTAACGAAACGTGGTTATTGAATGTTCAGTAGTTATATGCACATTTAAGAGTTCTGTTATCGGTATATAAAACGCAGCGACGTGGTAAACAAGATGCATACTCTGGGCCGCCCGTACCCTGAAAATATGTGCTAATTCCAATGAAAATTGTCATATATCTTGATCTTTAAAATTTGCAATGATATAATATTTCCATAACTAATTTTCTGCCGATATAAGTGACGAAAGCACTGTCCCGAGTGTGCAGCATGCTTTCTCTTTTGCCATATCGCTATGTGGAAGGGGTTTGTTGGTGAGTGTGTATCTTTAAAGTTTAATATTCTACGGTCTGTTGACATAATTCTGTATTTATTGTCAAGTGTTTGTGTGTTTGTTTTTATGTTTTTGTTTTATTTATATAAATTTGTATTTATTTTTTTTATTTTTCAGCCAGAATATAACGAATGCACACGTGGCTATGTGAATGAATACACATGAGAGAACTTGTGTGTGTTTAATGTTGACATTGTGTGTCTGTGTGTGATTGTTTGGATGTGTGATTGTGTTTCATGGTGGCGGGAATTACTATTTACTTTCCTTTCTATATTATTATGTTATAATTTGATTGTAACATGCATTGTGTAAACCATACTCTCCTTGCTGGAGGAAATAAAGATATATATACAAACAGTTAACCCTTTACCCAACAGAACGACCCTGTGCCAATGCATTCTCTTATATATGCGGTCGCCTCGCATATATAAGAGAATGCATTGGCTTAACATATTAAAAATGATAAAATTGTCAAAGAATGTAGAAAAATATTATAAAATTGTTAAAGAATGTAAGAAAAAATGGTAAAAAGTGTTAAAAAAAAGAGTTATTTTTAGGCCAATGCGTTCTCTTATATATGCGAGGCGACCTATGGTCGACTCGCATATATAAGAGAATGCATTGGCACAGGGCATAACTGTAACCATCACAATGTGGTCAATGAACCGGTTCCAATTATATCCATATCTGTATGGTGTTATTGAGACAGACCGAAGATATTTTAGATTGTTGAAGCTTTATTTGGGCGTTTTTGGCCGGTTTGTTGGGTAAAGGGTTAAACACATAAAGGTACCCTCACACCATAGCGTATGCTGAATCCTATGAGTTGCGTGTAACAAATATTTGTATACGCACCAAACGCAAGCGAAATCAACAATTTTGTCAATTTGTAACCTATTCGACCTATGGGTTGCGTGTGAGTTGCGTGTGGGTTGCATGTGGGTTGCGTGTGGGCAGCGTGCGAGTTGCGTGTGAGTTGCGTGCAGAACTTACGAGTTGCGTTTGAGTTGCGTTCAAAACTTACAAGTTGCGTTTGACCTGCGTGCTAGTTGCGTGGTATTTGCGAATATCTGTCACGTGATAAAAACCTATAAAAATTGCCGATTCATTATTTTCTTCAGTACTGATTTGGTCATCGAAGAGTCAACATGTGGAAAGCTACCAAGAAATCAGATAAAAGTGACCCCAAAAGTTTATTTATACCATTTCTCAACACGCATGTAGTACGCAACTAACACGCAACTCACACGCAACTAATAGGTTGGATACGCAGGGCATAGGTTGGGGATACGCTGGGAATAAGCACAATAGGTTTGGGGTACGCTACACACGCAACATGATCGCAACAGGCACGCAATACGATCGCAAAATGATCGCAACAGGTACGCAACACATTCGCAACATGTACGGTACCAAAACCTGGCCAGATACCTCAAATTTGGACCTGCGATCACCTGCGTTCATAACTTATGAGTTGCGTACCTGTTGCGATCGTGTTGCGTGCGTAGCGTACCTGTTGCGTCCCTGTTGCGTATAAATTGATCGCAGGCATTCGCAGAGAATTATTGAACATGTTCAAAATTTCCGAACTTACTCTGCGTGTGTCTGCGTGTGTATGCGATCACCTGCGTGCTTGTTGCGTACTTCAAGCCTATAAAACTTATTAGTTGCGTGTGAGTTGCGTTTGGAACTTATGACCACTATTTTTTATTCGCAACCATACGCAACTGGTGATCGCTATGGTGTGAGGGTAACTTAAGACTGGGAATATAAAGCAGTGAATATATACAGCCTGTTCTCGTAATATATACTAGCCTGTTATAACACCAATGAATATATACTAGCCTGTTATAACACCAATGAATATATACCATCCTGCTCTCGTGAAAATTATCAAGTTATGGACTTATAATAGGATTTGTTTTAGGTTTATAATGGACCTTATTTTGAGTCCATAACTGAAATGAGAGTCATTTTAGTGCCGTTATGGACACTTATTGACTTATTATAGGTTCATTGTGGACTGAAAATAACACCATACGGGATTATTTTATAAATGCCCGAAATACGCTCTATATGGGCCTAACAGCTGGTTATTAAACCTACACCTATATCACCTAATGCGCATACGATTGTGCACTTATAAACGGACAATCCTTACCTAAAATGGTCATTAATAAATGGACAATCCACGCGTGGCACGAGAGCTTGGGATTGTCCACTAAATCACGACATATATCGATAATCCCGCATGTTAGCTTCATATTAAATCTGAAGGGTAATAACTCTATAAAGAATGTAACTTTACTAAATAATGGAGATTTGTATGAGAAATTTGCAACACCACATCAGATCAACTCTTGTGATATATAAGTCAAATTCTTCCCTTGGGTGGGTGGGCTTGGTGGAGGTTTGGGGTACGCCCTTTAAAAAACACTTCTTCGAATATTTCCGTTATTTCGTCAAAAACTCTTCTTCAAATATTTCCGTTATTTCGTTAAAAACACTTCTTCTCATACAAATCACCGTTATTTAGTAAATTAACATTCTTTATAGAGTTATTACCCTTCATATTAAATATGAAGCTAACATGCAGGATTAGCTATAAATGTCTTCATTTAGTGGACAATCCCAAGCTCGCGTGCCACGCGTGGTTGGATTGTCCATTTATTAATGACCATTTTAGGTAAGGATTGTCCGTTTATAAGTGGACAATCCTTGAAGAATTGCCTGCCTATATAGGACAATTGTTCAATATTAAATAAGTCCGTATTGTGCTTAATTTCACGAAAACAGGCTGAAAAATAAAAAAATAAGTCCAATATGAACCATTGTGAATATGAGAAACCAATATTTGTAAGTTGGTGTCTATACCAGGTAATACGAGTCCAGGGTGAGTGGGAACAAAACCTAGCACACCAGAATAACAGAAATCAAGTCAGAGTATAATGCACTGGCAGGTTGACCAGAGCCTTCTGAAAGTCAAATAAGGAGAAAAGAAAAACGGCTTAAAACATATTTTGTCATAAGAAATTTTCACACAATATACTGTCTGGCCCAAAAGTACGGGCAATGTAGAAATGTTTGGTTTGATTCATCATGTATATATGCCTCCTTTACAATATCACAATATGATATGTCCCATATGCAGTGTTATAATGTCCGGTATTTATATTATTATGTCATATAAATGGTGCAGTATTACATTCATGTGCACGGATTTAGACACAATCACATATATGTGACACGGAAAAATGGTTATACAACTTATTTCATATAAAAACGTATTATATATCCATCCCTTAACTAACACCATTTCCGATTGGGCAAAATCCGCCACGTGATAGTCCTGGAAAAAGTCATATTGGACTCCCGAAAGTCATATTGGACTCCCGACTGTACAATATCACTTTTTTATTGGGACTCCGTGACGTTACGAATTAACTCTATTGCGAAATGAATTGGTGAAATTGTGTTGCACGCGCAACACTAATGGATTTTAGCAGACGTTTCACTTCCGCAGTGGGTTTTTTTTTCTCACTTCCGTGTTTACTTTTCCAAATCATGCCTTCTGATGATCAAAATACAGGCTTTTATAGAGAATTAAGTGCCGACAAATACCAAAAATAACCACAAAAGATTTATTCCCAAAATTTGGATAAACATACAGATGGATAATAAAAATGTCATTATATAATGTGTACAGTATGAGTTTTTTCTTTTACTCGCCCAGGTTGTGGTGAAAAGTCATATTGGACTCGACACTGGCGTGTTTCGTCCAATATGACTTTTCACCACAACCTGGACTCGTACAAGAAAAACACATACTGTACACAACATTGTATAATAACTTTATAATATATGTAAGTCCGTATTGTGCTTATTTTCACGAAAACAGGCTGAAAAATAAAAAATAAGTCAAATATATATGAACCATCGTGAATATTTACATCCAATATGAACCTACCTTACTCGTATTTAAATTCGCGCCGTACTATTTCTTCGCTCAGTTTTGAATTCACGCACTTTAAATTCACGCACCTAGCTGCGCGAATTCAAAACCGATACAAATATTTTCGCAAAAATTCTTTAAAATGATGACAGTTTCAGTTCGTAATCGTTCCTGAATGTACATGTGTGCCTGAACCACCATCACAACGGATTTACATTGTGCAAAGCACAGCTGCATCATCAATTTGTTGTGAAGATGTGTGTTTACATGCATATGCTCCAAATAATAATTCTGAAATTGATATATTATAGACAACATTGAAAAGAACTCGAAAGAAGTGAAACCACTAAACTCAGGAGTCGTACTATTTTTCGCTCAGTTTTAAATTCGCGCATCGATGGTTGCGCGACAATTAATACTGGGTAAATTTAAATATGAGTAAGTTCTTGCATGAGGATAGTTTGCAGAATAAACTAACTCACCAACTCGTGCAAAATATGTTCATATTGGACCTAAATGTTCATATTGGGTTATTTGATTCTCAAATTAACCCATGGTGAGCTTTTACTCGATATTCCGTCGAATGGCGCGGGCCACAGTGAACACACATTGCAAAAGTGTGCATCTTGTCGTGTGAATGAAAAAAGGTAGATTATATAATGCCAATATGGTCTTACTTCGTATGAACTATAGTCCCATATTGGACTGTTTTAAAACCCGCATTTTAGGTACATATAGAGCGTATATTCAGGTTAAATAATGTCAACAAGAGCTTATTTCGTTCATTAAAATAAGCCCTTTATGTGCTTAATTTACGAGAACGGGATGCTTTCACTGGTTTCACTGTGGCCCCCGATATAACGGGCATAAGTCCACTATGGGTAGGGCACTGCGAATTGATTCGATTCGATTCGGAATCTTTCATCTGATTCGATTTGATTCGAAATCAGCTGTCCTGATTCGAATTGTATCAAATCATTGGCACCAGTTGCATTCTCATTACTTCGAAGACCACATTGCGTTTTCTCGAAGCTATTTTATGAAACCAACGCATAAATAATATTGCGGTCGACTGAGCTATACTATAGACCACCAAAGCATTATAAGAATTATGCAACTGACTTAGCAAAATTTCATAGAAATGTCAAACTTGTGAACGCGATTGCGTTCTGGCTTCAATATTGCTTCTGATACTGTTTCATTATTGTATAACAGATACGGCCGCACAGAATGCACACTTACGTGTAATTGGTTAGACATACATTTGATTAATTTATAGATGATATTCACATTGTATACTGACAATCATTTATCGTCGTTACGAAGTGAGCAAATTGATATTGGTACGGCCTTTATCTTCATCTTCTCTATTATTATGACTGATGGAATAATTCGATTCGAGATTCTATGCGATTCGGAATCATTTGGTTGATTCGATTAGAGATTCGATTCGAAATGAAAATTCCCGATTCGCAGGGCCCTAACTATGGCTGAAGGGGTCACTCTCACCAAAAAAGTGCTGAAGGGTACACAGGATTTTAAAATGTGCTAAAGGGTACACAGGTTTTGAAATCTCGTTTTAAATGACGTTTAGTATTCGTATCTGCCATGATAGAGAATGATTGTTTGCATTCCAATGAACATTAAAATGAACAGAAAACAAACTGCTAATGGGCATCATACTTTCAGAAATACAGTTTTAGAAACGGTGTTAGTGCCGATCAGAAACCCTGTGTACCCTTCAGCACATTTTCCAAACCCTGTGTACCCTTCGGCACTTTTTTGGTGAGAGTGACCTCTTCAGCCTAACTATGGGCTTATTTCAGAATAAAATACGTCCAATATGAACCGATGTGAACATTTAGGTTCAATATGAACCTAATTCCACAATGATATGTTGCATATCCACGAACTTCCTCGTGCAGATATAGTCAAAATCGTCCTCATGAAGCGATATTATCAGCACCACAATCATCAGCAGCATCAGCAGCATCATCGGCGCAATCGTCGTCAACCTCCCCGTCTTCGTCGTCATCCTCCTCGTCTTCCCTGTCGTCATTAACGTTTTAGTCATCATCGCCGTCCTCTGAAATATCAACACACAGTTAAGTGCTCTAGTTAATTAATCGAGTAGTTGTGTGGTGTGGTTTTGTGTATTTCAAATGTAGTATTTGAATATTTTTCACGATAATTGCCATCTCAGTGCCCCCTTGATGTGAACGTCTGTGCATTCTAGACCAAATGCTCTAATGCGATTTTTGGAAGAAACAGCATTTTAGAAGCCCACTGACAAATAGTAAATATAAGACATACAAGGTCTGGATCCATCTGGGAATTGATATTCCAACCAACACTGAGATGGCACTAAGCTGACTGACTTGTTCGGCAGTCTCAACAGAGGCATCAACAGGGATGCTGGCTTTACAGAAAATTATATTATATTAAGATTTGGTGCCAATTTAACATTATCTGGTCGCATCACGACGTCCTTACGTTGTAACACGATAACGCTTGTAATAAACAACATTACTGTCTATAACGTTAATTTTCAATGTGTAATAACTTGCAGAAGGCCACAGCTTGTTAGAATACTGTTTTTGAAAGGTCTTAAATGTGTTAACACACTCCATCTCCATTTCTACTTTAAAAATGGATGTTGATTTGCTTGCGTTCCATAGAGTATGGATGCAAGTTGTTCTGACATTTTTTATCGCGTTCCATACAAAATGTATCCATGAACGCAAGCAAGTCAACATCCATTACTTATATTTACACTCAACCGAGTCAAGTGGCAGATTAGAAGAGCATTAAGCGCCCATTCCAACGTTTTTCTCGTGACGATCCAATGTGCGTCTACAAAAAAAAAGGGATTTAAGTTGGGGTCAGCGTGCGACGTCATGTGACGCAATTTCGACCAACCAACGTCCTGCATCAATTCATGTTCCACAACGCGAATGAATGTAAATATAATCACATATGACTATAAGAAGAATATATACAATGGACCATATTGAAGTTATACAAGAAGTATGCACAGACCAACAGCGACCTGTTCTTTCTGAGTGCAAGATGAATTTCATTACGAAAGGACTTATTGTAATATTGTAAAGAATCCCCTGCCGAACACCGGTATGCGGCTGATACGGACCCTGGCTCTTACGGACCCTGACTCATACGGACCCTGGCTCATACGGACCACCGACTGATACGGACCCTGGCTTTTACGGACCCCGGCTCATACGGACCTCAATTAAAATATGCAATTTTGATTATGTATTACTTTTTTAAGCTCATGCTTGAATTTTTACTTTCCAGTTCTAAAGTATATTTATTAATTCAAATTTAACATACACTTATGAATAGCGAGTTTGCTATTTCAAACCGGTACGTATACGAGTACGTATACGAGTAGCTACCCGTACCGGTACACGTTTTGTAATCGCAAACTGTTTCACGGGTAGATAACTTTATTGATGTGATTTGCGGATGATATCTTGTAGTAAGCAGGTTGATACATCGTTGATTGATATTTCGTAGAATTCATGTACTTATGTGTGAAAGTGAGAGATTACCGGTCAATGGGACACATCTACCCGTTCCAAATCCCTATCGCTGTATGTGCTGCATTGAAAGTACGCAAGTGACGGTGACGAAGATCACCAATTTACCGATTAGGATGGAGTCATCAATCGCGTCAAGGTAGAGGTATGTTGTCATTCCATATTTATTCAGTATGTGGTCCAAGTAGCTATTCCGAAGGTTTACCATGTGGTCTGATACACAATAACGTATCGCATGCATGAAGGAGCTCATTGTCATAGTTTTTAAAACAAGCATGACACACGGTTTTTTTTACATACTGTGCTGGAAGCATTATTATTCAGAAGACACTATGATGTGACGTAAAGTAACGCTCTGTTGTCAAATTGAATGTTGTGTCGATCAATGTGTGCTTCCCGACTGCAATTCAACTGGTAGTACCTAAATGTTCAATTCAAAAGAAAAGAAACGAAGACACTATAGGGGGATTTTGTATAACGCTCTTATGTGTAATTCAATATTAAACAGTGTTACTTTACACCTGATAAACGTGACGTTGCAAGCTGATCCATCTAATAGAAGAAGAAAAAACCAGACGCTGTCAGTATCGATACAAAATCTGGCTAAGTGTTCCTGACATATTTGGTCATTGAAGCCGTCTTTGGTTTTCCTATCTATCCGAAGAAAATAAGTGACTGCATGAAATATTCAGGAATGATTGTGTTATCTTTGTCACAAAGAACGCCCAAATGGTAACAAATTTTAAAATCTATATGTTATTGAGTTGTTGGTACATGACTCTCCTTCGATTTGAAGCAAAGCATTGTCCCTATATCTCTTATCTACCAGAATCGTTTCACGTGAATCTCGTCCCATCAAGAACCCGTGAAAAGTTAGCGACACTTGGGAAGCTTGACTGTCTGTTAAAGCAAGCCCTACAAACGCTCTTCAGTTGAATTACAGCATCCAAAAATGGGTTGTAGAAGAGGGCCGACGGCCCTTTCAAATCTTCCCGCGTATCATCCCAAACTCCAAACTTGCCTGACTGGAATAATTCATTTTTAATTCCACAATGTCTAACTGTACTTCATGTGGACATATCAGTCGGCATTTTAGGAGGTTATTGGCTGCATTGAACCTGAATGTTCCAGTATTATTTATATCTGATTATAAATTGACATTTTTGTAATTTCATTTATAATTCCTGTGGTGATCCGAATCAGGTTTCTGAAGGGAAGATGCGTCGGCGATATATAGGCGACCGGGAAGTTGATGTTCTTGTGGACAGACTACTCGTCAATGAGGTTTACTACCAGCAGGTTGTTGAACGAAGTCCCCACGCTGTACGCCCCAGTATAAATGATAAATCGCCTGGTGGAACGTTGTTACACTTTTGTTGTGCCTCAATATTCACATTTTTGTTATTTTAGTATGTATGTTGCCAGTATTTTAATTTATTTAAATAAATAAAAATATAAATAAAATTGAGGTCCGTATCAGCCAGGGTCCGTATAAGCCGGGGGTCCGTAAGAGTCAGGGTCCGTATCAGTCGGTTGTCCGTATGAGCCAGAGTCCGTAAGAGCCAGGGTCCGTATCAGCCGGCATTCACGAACACCTACCGCACTGTTTGATAGCATACGCCGTTAGATGGATTAAGTCAGCTTTTCGTGTTATTATTTCTACGCGCAACTTGGTGATTGGTGTGGTCAACAAGGATAATAAACTATGTATTCTTTAGTTATACTACCACAATGTAAAGCAGGCACGTACATATAGGGACGGCGCATACTATTCATACCATTTAAATCACCAGAAAAATTAAATGATACATTAAATGGCATCACAGAAATAACTGAAAGTCAATAACAGCAATGAAAACCTGTGAGTATACTGATGACAACGGTATTCCATATTATAAAGGATATAGGTGATGGCCTGTGATTTATAATAATTAATATATTCCGGTATTCCTTATTATAAAGGATATAGGTGATGGCCTGTGATTTATAATAATTAATATATTTCGGTATTCCTTATTATAAAGGATATAGGTGATGGCCTGTGATTTATAATAATTAATATATTCCGGTATTCCTTATTATAAAGGATATAGGTGATGGCCTGTGATTTATAATAATTAATATATTCCGGTTTTCCTTATTATAAAGGATATAGGTGATGGCCTGTGATTTATAATAATTAATATATTCCGGTATTCCTTATTATAAAGGATATAGGTGATGGCCTGTGATTTATAATAATTAATATATTCCGGTATTCCTTATTATAAAGGATATAGGTGATGGCCTGTGATTTATAATAATTAATATATTTCGGTATTCCTTATTATAAAGGATATAGGTAATGGCCTGTGATTTATAATAATTAATATATTCCGATATTCCTTATTATAAAGGATATAGGTGATGGCCTGTGAGTTATAATAATTAATATATTCCGGTATTCCTTATTATAAAGGATATAGGTGATGGCCTATGATTTATAATAATTAATATATTCCGGTATTCCTTATTATAAAGGATATAGGTGATGGCCTGTGATTTATAATAATTAATATATTTCGGTATTCCTTATTATAAAGGATATAGGTGATGGCCTGTGATTTATAATAATTAATATATTTCGGTATTCCTTATTATAAAGGATATAGGTGATGGCCTGTGATTTATAATAATTAATATATTTCGGTATTCCTTATTATAAAGGATATAGGTGATGGCCTGTGATTTATAATAATTAATATATTCCGATATTCCTTATTATAAAGGATATAGGTGATGGCCTGTGAGTTATAATAATTAATATATTCCGGTATTCCTTATTATAAAGGATATAGGTGATGGCCTATGATTTATAATAATTAATATATTCCGGTATTCCTTATTATAAAGGATATAGGTGATGGCCTGTGATTTATAATAATTAATATATTCCGGTATTCCTTATTATAAAGGATATAGGTGATGGCCTGTGAGTTATAATAATTAATATATTCCGGTATTCCTTATTATAAAGGATATAGGTGATGGCCTATGATTTATAATAATTAATATATTCCGGTATTCCTTATTATAAAGGATATAGGTGATGGCCTGTGATTTATAATAATTAATATATTCCGGTATTCCTTATTATAAAGGATATAGGTGATGGCCTGTGATTTATAATATTTAATATATTCCGGTATTCCTTATTATAAAGGATATAGGTGATGGCCTATGATTTATAATAATTAATATATTTCGGTATTCCTTATTATAAAGGATATAGGTGATGGCCTGTGATTTATAATAATTAATATATACCGGTATTCCTTATTATAAAGGATATAGGTGATGGCCTGTGATTTATAATAATTAATATATTCCGGTATTCCTTATTATAAAGGATATAGGTGATGGCCTGTGATTTATAATAATTAATATATACCGGTATTCCTTATTATAAAGGATATAGGTGATGGCCTGTGATTTATAATAATTAATATATTCCGGTATTCCTTATTATAAAGGATATAGGTGATGGCCTGTGATCTATAATAATTAATATATACCGGTATTCCTTATTATAAAGGATATAGGTGATGGCCTGTGATTTATAATAATTAATATATTTCGGTATTCCTTATTATAAAGGATATAGGTGATGGCCTGTGATTTATAATAATTAATATATTCCGGTATTCCTTATTATAAAGGATATAGGTGATGGCCTGTGATTTATAATAATTAATATATTCCGGTATTCCTTATTATAAAGGATATAGGTGATGGCCTATGATTTATAATAATTAATATATTCCGGTATTCCTTATTATAAAGGATATAGGTGATGGCCTATGATTTATAATAATTAATATATTCCGGTATTCCTTATTATAAAGGATATAGGTGATGGCCTGTGATTTATAATAATTAATATATACCGGTATTCCTTATTATAAAGGATATAGGTGATGGCCTGTGATTTATAATAATTAATATATTCCGGTATTCCTTATTATAAAGGATATAGGTGATGGCCTATGATTTATAATAATTAATATATTCCGGTATTCCTTATTATAAAGGATATAGGTGATGGCCTGTGATTTATAATAATTAATATATACCGGTATTCCTTATTATAGAGGATATAGGTGATGGCCTGTGATTTATAATAATTAATATATTCCGGTATTCCTTATTATAAAGGATATAGGTGATGGCCTATGATTTATAATAATTAATATATTCCGGTATTCCTTATTATAAAGGATATAGGTGATGGCCTATGATTTATAATAATTAATATATACCGGTATTCCTTATTATAAAGGATATAGGTGATGGCCTATGATTTATAATAATTAATATATTCCGGTATTCCTTATTATAAAGGATATAGGTGATGGCCTATGATTTATAATAATTAATATATACCGGTATTCCTTATTATAAAGGATATAGGTGATGGCCTATGATTTATAATAATTAATATATTCCGGTATTCCTTATTATAAAGGATATAGGTGATGGCCTATGATTTATAATAATTAATATATTCCGGTATTCCTTATTATAAAGGATATAGGTGATGGCCTATGATTTATAATAATTAATATATTCCGGTATTCCTTATTATAAAGGATATAGGTGATGGCCTATGATTTATAATAATTAATATATTCCGGTATTCCTTATTATAAAGGATATAGGTGATGGCCTATGATTTATAATAATTAATATATTCCGGTATTCCTTATTATAAAGGATATAGGTGATGGCCTATGATTTATAATAATTAATATATTCCGGTATTCCTTATTATAAAGGATATAGGTGATGGCCTATGATTTATTATAATTAATATATACCGGTATTCCTTATTATAAAGGATATAGGTGATGGCCAATGATTTATAATAATTAATATATTCCGGTATTCCTTATTATAAAGGATATAGGTGATGGCCTGTGATTTATAATAATTAATATATACCGGTATTCCTTATTATAACGGATATAGGTGATGGCCTGTGATTTATAATAATTAATATATTCCGGTATTCCTTATTATAAAGGATATAGGTGATGGCCTATGATTTATAATAATTAATATATACCGGTATTCCTTATTATAAAGGATATAGGTGATGGCCTGTGATTTATAATAATTAATATATACCGGTATTCCTTATTATAAAGGATATAGGTGATGGCCTATGATTTATAATAATTAATATATTCCGGTATTCCTTATTATAAAGGATATAGGTGATGGCCTATAATTTATAATAATTAATATATTCCGGTATTCCTTATTATAAAGGATATAGGTGATGGCCTATGATTTATAATAATTAATATATTCCGGTATTCCTTATTATAAAGGATATAGGTGATGGCCTGTGATTTATAATAATTAATATATTCCGGTATTCCTTATTATAAAGGATATAGGTGATGGCCTATGATTTATAATAATTAATATATTCCGGTATTCCTTATTATAAAGGATATAGGTGATGGCCTATGATTTATAATAATTAATATATTCCGGTATTCCTTATTATAAAGGATATAGGTGATGGCCTGTGATTTATAATAATTAATATATACCGGTATTCCTTATTATAAAGGATATAGGTGATGGCCTGTGATTTATAATAATTAATATATTTCGGTATTCCTTATTATAAAGGATATAGGTGATGGCCTATGATTTATAATAATTAATATATTCCGGTATTCCTTATTATAAAGGATATAGGTGATGGCCTATGATTTATAATAATTAATATATTCCGGTATTCCTTATTATAAAGGATATAGGTGATGGCCTGTGAGTTATAATAATTAATATATTCCGGTATTCCTTATTATAAAGGATATAGGTGATGGCCTATGTTTTATAATAATTAATATATTCCGGTATTCCTTATTATAAAGGATATAGGTGATGGCCTATGATTTATAATAATTAATATATTCCGATATTCCTTATTATAACGGATATAGGTGATGGCCTGTGATTTATAATAATTAATATATTCCGGTATTCCTTATTATAATGGATATAGGTGATGGCCTATGGTTTATAATAATTAATATATTCCGGTATTCCTTATTATAAAGGATATAGGTGATGGCCTATGATTTATAATAATTAATATATTCCGGTATTCCTTATTATAAAGCATATAGGTGATGGCCTATGGTTTATAATAATTAATATATTTCGGTATTCCTTATTATAAAGGATATAGGTGATGGCCTGTGATTTATAATAATTAATATATTCCGGTATTCCTTATTATAAAGGATATAGGTGATGGCCTATGATTTATAATAATTAATATATTCCGGTATTCCTTATTATAAAGGATATAGGTGATGGCCTATGATTTATAATAATTAACATATTCCGGTATTCCTTATTATAAAGGATATTGGTGATGGCCTATGATTTATAATAATTAATAAATTCCGGTATTCCTTATTATAAAGGATATAGGTGATGGCCTATGATTTATAATAATTAACATATTTCGGTATTCCTTATTATAAAGGATAAAGGTGATGGCCTATGATTTATAATAATTAATATATTCCGGTATTCCTTATTATAAAGGATATAGGTGATGGCCTATGATTTATAATAATTAACATATTCCGGTATTCCTTATTATAAAGGATATAGGTGATGGCCTATGATTTATAATAATTAATATATTCCGGTATTCCTTATTATAAAGGATATAGGTGATGGCCTATGATTTATAATAATTAATATATTCCGGTATTCCTTATTATAAAGGATATAGGTGATGGCCTATGATTTATAATAATTAATATATACCGGTATTCCTTATTATAAAGGATATAGGTGATGGCGTGTGATTTATAATAATTAATATATAACGGTATTCCTTATTATAAAGGATATAGGTGATGGCGTGTGATTTATAATAATTAATATATACCGGTATTCCTTATTATAAAGGATATAGGTGATGGCGTGTGATTTATAATAATTAATATATTCCGGTATTCCTTATTATAAAGGATATAGGTGATGGCCTATGATTTATAATAATTAATATATACCGGTATTCCTTATTATAAAGGATATAGGTGATGGCGTGTGATTTATAATAATTAATATATACCGGTATTCCTTATTATAAAGGATATAGCTGATGTCGTGTGATTTATAATAATTAATATATAACGGTATTCCTTATTATAAGGGATATAGGTGATGGCCTGTGATTTATAATAATTAATATATTCCGGTATTCCTTATTATAAAGGATATAGGTGATGGCCTATGATTTATAATAATTAATATATTCCGGTATTCCTTATTATAAAGGATATAGGTGATGGCCTATGATTTATAATAATTAATATATACCGGTATTCCTTATTATAAAGGATATAGGTGATGGCCTATGATTTATAATAATTAATATATACCGGTATTACATATTATAAAGGATATAGGTGATGGCCTGTGATTTATAATAAATAATATATTCCGGTATTCCTTATTATAAAGGATATAGGTGATGGCCTATGATTTATAATAATTAATATATTCCGGTATTCCTTATTATAAAGGATATAGGTGATGGCCTATGGTTTATAATAATTAATATATACCGGTATTCCTTATTATAAAGGATATAGGTGATGGCCTATGATTTATAATAATTAATATATACCGGTATTCCTTATTATAAAGGATATAGGTGATGGCCTATGATTTATAATAATTAATATATACCGGTATTCCTTATTATAAAGGATATAGGTGATGGCCTATGATTTATAATAATTAATATATTCCGGTATTCCTTATTATAAAGGATATAGGTGATGGCCTATGATTTATAATAATTAATATATACCGGTATTCCTTATTATAAGGGATATAGGTGATGGCCTGTGATTAATAATAATTAATATATTCCGGTATTCCTTATTATAAGGGATATAGGTGATGGTCTGTGATTTATAATAATTAATATATTCCGGTATTCCTTATTATAAAGGATATAGGTGATGGCCTGTGATTTATAATAATTAATATATACCGGTATTCCTTATTATAAGGGATATAGGTGATGGCCTGTGATTTATAATAATTAATATATTCCGGTATTCCTTATTATAAAGGATATAGGTGATGGCCTGTGATTTATAATAATTAATATATTCCGGTATTCCTTATTATAAAGGATATAGGTGATGGCCTGTGATTTATAATAATTAATATATTCCGGTATTCCTTATTATAAAGGATATAGGTGATGGCCTATGATTTATAATAATTAATATATACCGGTATTCCTTATTATAAGGGATATAGGTGATGGCCTGTGATTTATAATAATTAATATATTCCGGTATTCCTTATTATAAGGGATATAGGTGATGGTCTGTGATTTATAATAATTAATATATTCCGGTATTCCTTATTATAAAGGATATAGGTGATGGCCTATGATTTATAATAATTAATATATTCCGGTATTCCTTATTATAAAGGATATAGGTGATGGCCTGTGATTTATAATAATTAATATATACCGGTATTCCTTATTATAAGGGATATAGGTGATGGCCTGTGATTTATAATAATTAATATATTCCGGTATTCCTTATTATAAAGGATATAGGTGATGGCCTATGATTTATAATAATTAATATATTCCGGTATTCCTTAATATAGAGGATATAGGTGATGGCCTATGATTTATAATAATTAATATATTCCGGTATTCCTTATTATAAAGGATATAGGTGATGGCCTATGATTTATAATAATTAATATATTCCGGTATTCCTTAATATAGAGGATATAGGTGATGGCCTATGATTTATAATAATTAATATATTCCGGTATTCCTTATTATAAAGGATATAGGTGATGGCCTATGATTTATAATAATTAATATATTCCGGTATTCCTTATGATAAAGGATATAGGTGATGGCCTGTGATTTATAATAATTAATATATTCCGGTATTCCTTATTATAAAGGATATAGGTGATGGCCTGTGATTTATAATAATTAATATATTCCGGTATTCCTTATTATAAAGGATATAGGTGATGGCCTATGATTTATAATAATTAATATATTCCGGTATTCCTTATTATAAAGGATATAGGTGATGGCCTGTGATTTATAATAATTAATATATTCCGGTATTCCTTATTATAAGGGATATAGGTGATGGCCTGTGATTTATAATAATTAATATATTCCGGTATTCCTTATTATAAACGATATAGGTGATGGCCTATGATTTATAATAATTAATATATTCCGGTATTCCTTATTATAAAGGATATAGGTGATGGCCTATGATTTATAATAATTAATATATTCCGGTATTCCTTATTGTAAAGGATATAGGTGATGGCCTGTGATTTATAATAATTAATATATTCCGGTATTCCTTATTATAAGGGGTAGGGGTGGTAGTCTCTGATTTATAATAATTAATATATTCCGGTATTCCTTATTATAAAGGATATAGGTGATGGCCTGTGATTTATAATAATTAATATATTCCGGTATTCCTTATTATAAAGGATATAGGTGATGGCCTATGATTTATAATAATTAATATATTCCAGTATGCCTTATTATAAAGGATATAGGTGATGGCCTGTGATTTATAATAATTAATATATTCCGGTATTCCTTATTATAAAGGATATAGGTGATGGCCTGTGATTTATAATAATTAATATATTCCGGTATTCCTTATTATAAAGGATATAGGTGATGGCCTGTGATTTATAATAATTAATATATTCCGGTATTCCTTATTATAAAGGATATAGGTGATGGCCTATGATTTATAATAATTAATATATTCCGGTATTCCTTATTATAAAGGATATAGGTGATGGCCTATGATTTGTAATAATTAATATATTCCGGTATTCCTTATTATAAAGGATATAGGTGATGGCGTATGATTTATAATAATTAATATATTCCGGTATTCCTTATTATAAAGGATATAGGTGATGGCCTATGATTTATAATAATTAATATATTCCGGTATTCCTTATTATAAAGGATATAGGTGATGGCCTGTGATTTATAATAATTAATATATTCCGGTATTCCTTATTATAAAGGATATAGGTGATGGCCTGTGATTTATAATAATTAATATATTCCGGTATTCCTTATTATAAGGGATATAGGTGATGGCCTGTGATTTATAATAATTAATATATTCCGGTATTCCTTATTATAAAGGATATAGGTGATGGCCTGTGATTTATAATAATTAATATATTCCGGTATTCCTTATTATAAAGGATATAGGTGATGGCCTGTGATTTATAATAATTAATATATTCCGGTATTCCTTATTATAAAGGATATAGGTGATGGCCTGTGATTTATAATAATTAATACCTGTATTTACATGCATGGCAATTGGTTGCACGATATATAACATTTATTTGTAGCGCCCATTATAGTATATTATATAACTATATGTGCTATACATCCTCATATACATGTGCACATATATTCGCGCTGCAATCGCGCATATATATACATAATTTATACTGTATTTTAGTATATATATGTATAACATACCGGTATATATAGGCCTCTATATCTACGCGTGACCATGTTGTGACGGTAACCGGGAATCCACCTTTAAATAAATCGACCGATGTATTAATTTCGACGCGACGAAGATGCGTCCTCTGAAACAAAATTGACCACAGTCGCATCACCGACGGATTTAATACAATTAGATTCGAGTCGACAAAAATCCGTCGTTTGAAACGGGCCTAAGTGTTGATAACTGTGAGAAATGTTACAAAGAGTGCCTGCGCTCTAATATGTGACCCACCATATCAAATCCAGTCGTAAGTTGGGATTTTTTTACCCTGTGCCAATGCATTCTCTTATATATGCGAGTCGACCATATGTCGCCTCGCATATATAAGAGAATGCATTGGCCTAACAATTTTAATAATTTTTTCTTGTATTCTTTAACAATTTTATAATTTCACCCATACAGAGCCCCAGACAAACATGAGCAGACGACACTCTTCTATATGCTTCTATATGTGTGTGGGGCTCCATGCAGGGTAATGGATGTTTTTTTATTTTATGTCCTAAAAATTGTCAGAAACATTTATTTAAAAAAATGATAAAAAATTGTTAGGCCAATGCGTTCTCATTCTCTTATATATGCGAGGCGACCTATGGTCGACTCGCATATATAAGAGAATGCATTGGCACAGGGTAAAAAAAATCCCGACTTACGACTGGATTTGATATGGCGGGTCACATATGGCACGTGAAAAGAAAAACTGAGAACAATTCGAATTCAAACAATGCTGACATTACTTGCTCGTCTAATCGTCAATCCAATATTGTTAAAGGCACGGAGATGACCATCGCAGTGATTAAAGGCACGGATGACCATCGCAGTGATTAAAGGCACGGATGACCCTCGCAGTGATTAAAGGCACGGATGACCCTCGCAGTTGGTTTGCTGTTAAAATAGTCACTTCCATTAAAACTGCCATAAACAGAAAGAATATTAAAATATAGACATATTTCATTCGTATACCGATCATAAATATCGCGCAAATATATATAGTATGTTATTGTCAAGTGCGCGCACGCTGTGTTATGTAAACAAAAGCCAGGTTCTATCACATTTTTGGCTTTTGTTTACATAACGAAGCATACGAACTGGAAAATAACATACTGTTTACGGGATATTTATGGTATAAGAACAAAACCTGTCTATATTTTAATATTCTTTCCGTTTAGGGCGGTTTTATAACGGATGGGACTATTTTAACAGCAATACCCACCGCGAAGGCCAACAGTGCATTTAGTTTATTAGATTGCGAATTGAAAGCTGCTGAACACTCGGTACCATATAGAGAACATTTCGCCTTGCTCTACTGCTAAATTGGACAAAGTTGCGCCGACTTAGGGTACGTTCATACGCTGGTAATTTTGCACGCTATGTTTTTGCGGGCATTCCGTCATAGAAAACCACGTGGTGCCAGAATATGAACGGAAACATGCACATAACATGCAACTTAACTAAAGCTAACGACATGAGAAGTAAAATTTATGTAGTTCCACTTGTAACGGTGCCTTCAAACACTTGTATGATTTGTTGTTGCGAGATAATTGCATGCTATTTACAGGCAAATTCCGGTAGCATCGCTACCAGGTGGAACTACAGAGATTTTACTTCCCACGTAGTTCGCTGTGGTACAGATGCATATCATATTCTTGTTTCCGTTCATATTCTGGCACCATATCGTTTTCTATGACAAAATGCCTGCAAACCATACCGTGAAAACTTGCCAGTGTAAGAACGTACCCTTAAGGTCAATCCACACCGGACGCGAGCGCGCGATTATATATATATATATATATATATATATATATAACGGCCGTTTCTGTCGTCCGTAGCAATTCTAAGCGCGCGATTTTTATATTCACACCGCAAGCGACTGAATCGCTGACCACGAGGCGATGACAGCAGTGATTTTATGCTTCGTCGATTTCTTGCTTGGTGGAAAACCAGCGTGATAATTGGGTCGCTGTCAAATAGAATATGTATACGGCCGTATTCATCCTATCTGAAGACGAAACATTCATTCGTCGTCGCGATAACAAAGATGGTGGAGGAGAATAGAAAATGCCTGGCAAGAGATCGACGTATAATAACAGGATCGTCTGGTTAATTTTTGGTCCCAATCCATTCCAAGCTTGTGAAGTAACTTTGTCCACAATTTGCATCCCCCACCCCGATAAAAAAAACCTCACAAACTGGAATTATAGAATTAAATTCAATTAAACGCAATTGCTATGATAATTTAGGAAGCCCGTGTACCATTCCACTTGACATACTATATTTGACAATTAAGTGAGTTTGAAAAACTCTTACATGTATATGTTTAGCAAATTCTGATTAAAATGTCCGTATACATTGTATTTGTGACCTGCCTGCATGTAAATGATGCACTCAATCGATTATCTACCCAAACCCATCGCGCGCGATGAAGCGATCCAGTCGCGTTCGGTGTGAATATAAAAATCGCGCGCTTTGAACCGCTACGGACGACAGAAAACGGCCGTAAAAATCGCGCGCTCGCGCCCGGTGTGGATTGACCCTTAGAAGAATATTTTCGGCGATTACGTTTGAAGGAATTCTTCCACGACAAAGAAGTGCCTGATGATCCGACATCTCATATGTCCTCTAAGAGTTGTGTACCTTTTTATGTAAAGCGCATTGAAACTAATTGATGTCCATTGCGTTTTTTTAAATGTATATATAATAATATAACAATAATAATAATAATACAAGACGTAATCAAAATAATTCACGGATATTGGATTTGGCAGCGCGTGGCACACATGATTGTGTTAAAAATTATGTTGATACGGGGCGTAAACTCAAACCACTCACTGACTAGTGACTATATAATGACTTAAACAATTATTTGATACATTTGCTTGAAAACTGTCCAAAAATTACTCGATAACGATAATTGGTAATTTCGTATTCCGGCTAATCTGCCATCCGTAACATTACTTCGTACTCAACAGACTTTCAAATATTGGAAATCTGGTTACCTTATTCTACGACTCAGAGATTATAGAAACCAACAACAACATTTGTGTACAGTATCCCTTTAAGTCGCTCACGCGTGAGTTCTACATACCTGTCTGACATCTTGTCCCGATGTATTCGGTCCCGGCACGCGTGAGTTCTACATACCTGTCTGACATCTTGTCCCGATGTATTCGGTCCCGGCACGCGTGAGTTCTACATACCTGTCTGACATCTTGTCCCGATGTATTCGGTCCCGGCACGCGTGAGTTCTACATACCTGTCTGACATCTTGTCCCGATGTATTCGGTCCCGGCACGCGTGAGTTCTACATACCTGTCTGACATCTTGGCCCGATGTATTCGGTCCCGGCACGCGTGAGTTCTACATACCTGTCTGACATCTTGTCCCGATATATTCGGTCCCGGCACGCGTGAGTTCTACATACCTGTCTGACATCTTGTCCCGATGTATTCGGTCCCGGCACGCGTGAGTTCTATACATACCTGTCTGACATCTTGTCCCGATGTATTCGGTCCCGGCACGCGTGAGTTCTATACATACCTGTCTGACATCTTGTCCCGATGTATTCGGTCCCGGCACGCGTGAGTTCTACATACCTGTCTGACATCTTGTCCCGATGTATTCGGTCCCGGCACGCGTGAGTTCTACATACCTGTCTGACATCTTGTCCCGATATATTCGGTCCCGGCACGCGTGAGTTCTATACATACCTGTCTGACATCTTGTCCCGATATATTCGGTCCCGGCACGCGTGAGTTCTACATACCTGTCTGACATCTTGTCCCGATGTATTCGGTCCCGGCACGCGTGAGTTCTACATACCTGTCTGACATCTTGTCCCGATGTATTCGGTCCCGGCACGCGTGAGTTCTATACATACCTGTCTGACATCTTGTCCCGATGTATTCGGTCCCGGCACGCGTGAGTTCTATACATACCTGTCTGACATCTTGTCCCGATGTATTCGGTCCCGGCACGCGTGAGTTCTATACATACCTGTCTGACATCTTGTCCCGATGTATTCGGTCCCGGCACGCGTGAGTTCTACATACCTGTCTGACATCTTGTCCCGATGTATTCGGTCCCGGCACGCGTGAGTTCTATACATACCTGTCTGACATCTTGTCCTGATATATTCGGTCCCGGCACGCGTGAGTTCTATACATACCTGTCTGACATCTTGTCCCGATGTATTCGGTCCCGGCACGCGTGAGTTCTACATACCTGTCTGACATCTTGTCCCGATGTATTCGGTCCCGGCACGCGTGAGTTCTACATACCTGTCTGACATCTTGTCCCGATATATTCGGTCCCGGCACGCGTGAGTTCTATACATACCTGTCTGACATCTTGTCCCGATATATTCGGTCCCGGCACGCGTGAGTTCTATACATACCTGTCTGACATCTTGTCCCGATATATTCGGTCCCGGCACGCGTGAGTTCTATACATACCTGTCTGACATCTTGTCCCGATGTATTCGGTCCCGGCACGCGTGAGTTCTACATACCTGTCTGACATCTTGTCCCGATATATTCGGTCCCGGCACGCGTGAGTTCTATACATACCTGTCTGACATCTTGTCCCGATATATTCGGTCCCGGCATGCGTGAGTTCTATACATACCTGTCTGACATCTTGTCCCGATGTATTCGGTCCCGGCACGCGTGAGTTCTACATACCTGTCTGACATCTTGTCCCGATGTATTCGGTCCCGGCACGCGTGAGTTCTACATACCTGTCTGACATCTTGTCCCGATGTATTCGGTCCCGGCACGCGTGAGTTCTACATACCTGTCTGACATCTTGTCCCGATGTATTCGGTCCCGGCACGCGTGAGTTCTATACATACCTGTCTGACATCTTGTCCCGATGTATTCGGTCCCGGCACGCGTGAGTTCTATACATACCTGTCTGACATCTTGTCCCGATGTATTCGGTCCCGGCACGCGTGAGTTCTACATACCTGTCTGACATCTTGTCCCGATGTATTCGGTCCCGGCACGCGTGAGTTCTATACATACCTGTCTGACATCTTGTCCCGATGTATTCGGTCCCGGCACGCGTGAGTTCTATACATACCTGTCTGACATCTTGTCCTGATGTATTCGGTCCCGGCACGCGTGAGTTCTATACATACCTGTCTGACATCTTGTCCCGATGTATTCGGTCCCGGCACGCGTGAGTTCTATACATACCTGTCTGACATCTTGTCCCGATGTATTCGGTCCCGGCACGCGTGAGTTCTACATACCTGTCTGACATCTTGTCCCGATGTATTCGGTCCCGGCGCGCGTGAGTTCTACATACCTGTCTGACATCTTGTCCCGATATATTCGGTCCCGGCACGCGTGAGTTCTACATACCTGTCTGACATCTTGTCCCGATGTATTCGGTCCCGGCACGCGTGAGTTCTACATACCTGTCTGACATCTTGTCCCGATGTATTCGGTCCCGGCATGCGTGAGTTCTACATACCTGTCTGACATCTTGTCCCGATGTATTCGGTCCCGGCACGCGTGAGTTCTATACATACCTGTCTGACATCTTGTCCCGATGTATTCGGTCCCGGCACGCGTGAGTTCTATACATACCTGTCTGACATCTTGTCCCGATGTATTCGGTCCCGGCACGCGTGAGTTCTATACATACCTGTCTGACATCTTGTCCCGATGTATTCGGTCCCGGCACGCGTGAGTTCTATACATACCTGTCTGACATCTTGTCCCGATGTATTCGGTCCCGGCACGCGTGAGTTCTATACATACCTGTCTGACATCTTGTCCCGATGTATTCGGTCCCGGCACGCGTGAGTTCTACATACCTGTCTGACATCTTGTCCCGATGTATTCGGTCCCGGCGCGCGTGAGTTCTACATACCTGTCTGACATCTTGTCCCGATATATTCGGTCCCGGCACGCGTGAGTTCTACATACCTGTCTGACATCTTGTCCCGATGTATTCGGTCCCGGCACGCGTGAGTTCTACATACCTGTCTGACATCTTGTCCCGATGTATTCGGTCCCGGCATGCGTGAGTTCTACATACCTGTCTGACATCTTGTCCCGATGTATTCGGTCCCGGCACGCGTGAGTTCTACATACCTGTCTGACATCTTGTCCCGATATATTCGGTCCCGGCACGCGTGAGTTCTACATACCTGTCTGACATCTTGTCCCGATGTATTCGGTCCCGGCACGCGTGAGTTCTACATACCTGTCTGACATCTTGTCCCGATGTATTCGGTCCCGGCACGCGTGAGTTCTACATACCTGTCTGACATCTTGTCCCGATGTATTCGGTCCCGGCACGCGTGAGTTCTACATACCTGTCTGACATCTTGTCCCGATGTATTCGGTCCCGGCACGCGTGAGTTCTACATACCTGTCTGACATCTTGTCCCGATGTATTCGGTCCCGGCACGCGTGAGTTCTATACATACCTGTCTGACATCTTGTCCCGATATATTCGGTCCCGGCACGCGTGAGTTCTATACATACCTGTCTGACATCTTGTCCCGATGTATTCGGTCCCGGCACGCGTGAGTTCTACATACCTGTCTGACATCTTGTCCCGATATATTCGGTCCCGGCACGCGTGAGTTCTACATACCTGTCTGACATCTTGTCCCGATATATTCGGTCCCGGCACGCGTGAGTTCTACATACCTGTCTGACATCTTGTCCCGATGTATTCGGTCCCGGCACGCGTGAGTTCTATACATACCTGTCTGACATCTTGTCCCGATGTATTCGGTCCCGGCACGCGTGAGTTCTATACATACCTGTCTGACATCTTGTCCCGATGTATTCGGTCCCGGCGCGCGTGAGTTCTACATACCTGTCTGACATCTTGTCCCGATGTATTCGGTCCCGGCACGCGTGAGTTCTACATACCTGTCTGACATCTTGTCCCGATGTATTCGGTCCCGGCACGCGTGAGTTCTACATACCTGTCTGACATCTTGTCCCGATATATTCGGTCCCGGCACGCGTGAGTTCTACATACCTGTCTGACATCTTGTCCCGATGTATTCGGTCCCGGCACGCGTGAGTTCTACATACCTGTCTGACATCTTGTCCCGATGTATTCGGTCCCGGCACGCGTGAGTTCTACATACCTGTCTGACATCTTGTCCCGATGTATTCGGTCCCGGCACGCGTGAGTTCTACATACCTGTCTGACATCTTGTCCCGATGTATTCGGTCCCGGCACGCGTGAGTTCTATACATACCTGTCTGACATCTTGTCCCGATGTATTCGGTCCCGGCACGCGTGAGTTCTACATACCTGTCTGACATCTTGTCCCGATGTATTCGGTCCCGGCACGCGTGAGTTCTACATACCTGTCTGACATCTTGTCCCGATATATTCGGTCCCGGCACGCGTGAGTCCTATACATACCTGTCTGACATCTTGTCCCGATGTATTCGGTCCCGGCACGCGTGAGTTCTACATACCTGTCTGACATCTTGTCCCGATGTATTCGGTCCCGGCACGCGTGAGTCCTATACATACCTGTCTGACATCTTGTCCCGATGTATTCGGTCCCGGCACGCGTGAGTTCTACATACCTGTCTGACATCTTGTCCCGATGTATTCGGTCCCGGCACGCGTGAGTCCTATACATACCTGTCTGACATCTTGTCTCGATGTATTCGGTCCCGGCACGCGTGAGTTCTACATACCTGTCTGACATCTTGTCCCGATGTATTCGGTCCCGGCACGCGTGAGTTCTACATATACCTGTCTGACATCTTGTCCCGATATATTCGGTCCCGGCACGCGTGAGTTCTATACATACCTGTCTGACATCTTGTCCCGATATATTCGGTCCCGGCACGCGTGAGTTCTACATACCTGTCTGACATCTTGTCCCGATATATTCGGTCCCGGCAAGCGTGAGTTCTACATACCTGTCTGACATCTTGTCCCGATGTATTCGGTCCCGGCACGCGTGAGTTCTACATACCTGTCTGACATCTTGTCCCGATGTATTCGGTCCCGGCACGCGTGAGTTCTACATACCTATCTGACATCTTGTCCCGATATATTCGGTCCCGGCACGCGTGAGTTCTATACATACCTGTCTGACATCTTGTCCCGATGTATTCGGTCCCGGCACGCGTGAGTTCTACATACCTGTCTGACATCTTGTCCCGATATGTTCGGTCCCGGCACGCGTGAGTTCTATACATACCTGTCTGACATCTTGTCCCGATGTATTCGGTCCCGGCACGCGTGAGTTCTACATACCTGTCTGACATCTTGTCCCGATGTATTCGGTCCCGGCACGCGTGAGTTCTACATACCTGTCTGACATCTTGTCCCGATGTATTCGGTCCCGGCACGCGTGAGTTCTACATACCTGTCTGACATCTTGTCCCGATGTATTCGGTCCCGGCGCGCGTGAGTTCTACATACCTGTCTGACATCTTGTCCCGATGTATTCGGTCCCGGCACGCGTGAGTTCTATACATACCTGTCTGACATCTTGTCCCGATATATTCGGTCCCGGCACGCGTGAGTTCTATATACCTGTCTGACATCTTGTCCCGATATATTCGGTCCCGGCACGCGTGAGTTCTACATACCTGTCTGACATCTTGTCCCGATGTATTCGGTCCCGGCGCAGTTACACGAGAAGCTGTCGACGTTGTTGGTGCAAATTCCTCCATGCAGACATGGATTGGATGAACATTCGTTGATATCTAGAAATGAATAAATTACCTATTAAAACATAATGTGTACCTATCTCAGTGAATCAAGCTGATATATGAGCACCAAGCCACTGTACTTTAAGTTTACAATCGTCATGTATTGCCTTATTTAGGAGCCATAATTATATATACCATAATCCAAAGAAAAATGTCTTCCACTCAGCCGAAATCCAACTCGGACTATCTAGTCTTCGTAGTTCATAAGCTGTATCGGATGACATGTGTCACTTTAATTCGTCGTGTAAAAAAAAAACATTGGACTGCAGCCGATACTCAATTCTCCCGATCAAGAGAATAAAAATCAACTTTTAATGGTTCACCATGGACTTACTCGAGTTTCTTAATTTCTTGACTCCCATCAACAATTTGATTGTTCGATGGAGTTATGTAACACTTTGGATATGGATGCTTCTAGAATAATAACATTATACATGGCTTAAAGGTCCACTTCATTTTCGAGTCACCGATTATTTTTTATAGTGCCTTAATACGTCTGTGTCTCAGAAGATGCCTGTAGAGAAATAGAAAACTGCTGAAATCATAAGATTCCCCCGTTATGGCGCCCAGAATGCAACAAAATTCAAACTAACAATGTAATTTCAATGGAAGGGGAATAACTCTATATTTAAGATATAGAGTTATTTCCCCCTCCATTGAAAATAATACACTTTGCACTACAAAACAGATGAAACTAAAGCACAAAAATACGTCGGTAACTCAACAAAAACAACATGTTCACAATTTATTACACTGAATAAGTTGATAATAACGAAACCAAAGCCGGCGCTTTGTATAGATCATGACATGAATCTCTACTCTGGCTGACGTAGGTAGAGATCATATTCTACCAGTACAAAACCTGGGAACTTTTTGAAGTTTTGACAGGGAACCCTATAAAGTCGAAAAAATAACTCGGGGAATATATTTCTTTGTTATTATCCGTTCCTTGATAATGTAATTCACTGTAGAAGGTCCCAACTCGAAATTTCACGATTTAAGTGACTTTGTGAGCGATATTGCTTTGCGTCACTTGCAATTATGTAATTTCTCCTGGGTAAATATTTCAGTGTTTATTGCGATATCGGCTCACAAAAGTCACATAAAAACATACAATTTCTAGTTGGGACCTTCACCTGCAGCGAAGTACATTATTAAGGAACGGATAATAACAAAGAGATATTTTCCCCGTGTTATTTTTTCGACTTTATATAAGGTTCCCTGTCAAAACTTCAAAAAGTTCCCAGGTTTTGTACTGGTGGAATATGATCTCTACCTACGTCAGCCAGAGTAGATATTTATGCCATGATCTAGGCGCTTTGGGTCGTATATAGACTATATCTGATTCTGTGTTGTCACCAATTATTATCTAATACGACAATGGTGTTTTGAATTTTAGCGACCACTTTTGTCGCACATTATGTCGGTGGGCTTAAAGCATTAATGTCGTAATCGGAAATAAATGTGTGTGTCTTTCAATTGCCAGCGTCCCAAAATGAGGGGATTTACTATCGGAATTATGAACAGTTCATTCGTAATTAAGAAAGCAATCTAGTCCTTAATGTGTCTGTTGTTATAGACCAGTAGATACTATTATTTTGTAAATTGTCTCACACCAGTCCGATGAATGGTCGGTTTTAGTGGGTCCTCCTCTCTCTGTGATGGCCAGTCAAAGGCTAATTTTCAATTTAAAAACCCCAAATCGAAGACTGTGAGGAATCAGTTGGGAAATTTCAAGACAAAATGGGCGCAAATGGAATTTCGCGAACTTGTGAGTTTAACCCGGTTCAAATGGGGGTGCAGTCGGAAATTGCATGGTGGACATTCCCTTCCCTTATATAGAGTACCTATATACTCATATAGCCACGACCCGGATGTTCACATAAATCACCACCGGTACCCACGCAGCTGTGACGTGCATAGTACACTATGTGAAAAACAAGGTTGAAAGATTAGAACGCCACGTCATGTGATGTTGGTCCAAATTATAGGTGTTTGTTTTCTAGTTTCATCCAGATAAGATATATCGTACGATATTGTTAGCTATCATAATATGCACTTTGTTCTGCACAACTGCTTTATAGTATTAACCTGCAGTATATTGTGAGCATACATTATCACAAACGCTACAGGTAAGGATGTTTCTTATTATGCTTAGGGTGTGCTGGTACATGAGCCGGATAAGGAGTCGTTTCGCGAAAATAATCGAGTGTTCATACATGTATAATGTCCAGGAAAATAATCGAGTGTTCATACATGTATAATGTCCAGGAAAATAATCGAGTGTTCATACATGTACATGTATAATGTCCAGGAAAATAATCGAGTGTTCATACATGTATAATGTTCCGGAAAATAATCGAGTGTTCATCATGTATAATGTCCAGGAAAATAATCGAGTGTTCATACATGTACATGTATGTTGTCCCGGAAAATAATCGAGTGTTCATACATGTATAATGTCCAGAGAAATAACTGAAGCGACCCGTTGTTGCAGCATTCCGGATTTCATGTTCTAGATAAAATTATTCAATAACAGCATCTGGTTGTCGAATGGAATACTACTCGATATGCAATGACGTTATGTGTTTATCGGGGGGTGGGTGGGTCGGTCGTAGATGGTTGCCTTTCAACAATCAAGTCGGGCTATATTATTGATAGTTGGTACATATATAGTTTCTCGGAGATAACTTTCCGATGAATGGCAACACGCCATATTTCCGACTATATATATATATCTATTATATATTTTGGGAAATCTGTGTGTGTGCGTGTGTCTGTCTTGTTCGCGATGGACTCGAGAACGGCCGAGCCGATTTCGATGAAACTTGGTATTTGGGGATACTTTCGACCGGGGTGTGGCATGGGCCTATTAATTTACCCGTGCGACGTGACCTTGACCTTGAAATCGGGTCATTTCAAGGTCGAACGCCCGAGTATCACGGGATTTCGATGAAAATTAGTGTCTAGGGATACAGCCCGGACCAATTCAAGGTCACATCGGGTAAAACCGGATGGATTTCGACGGGTACTTTTGTCGGGTACTTTTGTCCGGCAGTGTTTTGGACGGGTTGACCTTCAAAATGGCCAATTCAAGGTCAAATATTTGCCCGTGCGACGTGACCTTGACCTTGAAATCGGGTCATTTAAAGGTCAAACGCCCGAGTATCACGGGATTTCGATGAAAATTAGTGGGAAGTGTCGAAAGCCTATTCGTTTGCCCGTGCGACGTGACCTTGACCTTGAAATCGGGTAAATTCAAGGTCAAATCGCGAATTTTGATGGGATTTCGACGAAATGGTTACTTTTGTCCACTGAGTGTTTTCGATGGGTCAAAACGTGACCCCGACCTGACCTTGACCTTCAAAATGATCAATTCGAGGTCAAATCGGGTAAAACCGGATGGATTTCGACGGGTACTTTTGTCAGGTACTTTTGTCCGGGCAGTGTTTTGGACGGGTCAAATCGTGACCCCACCTCACCTTGACCTTCAAAATGGACAATTCAAGGTCAAATCGCGCAATTCGCCGAAAAGCAGAGGGTAAACAGCCCGGACGAACTCGGGTCCACCTGCTAGTATATATATATATATATAGCAGGTGACCCGACTTCGTCCGGACTTTGACCTTGAATTGACCATTTTGAAGGTCAAGGTCAGGTCGGAGTCACGATTTAACCCGTCCAAAACACTCCCCTGACAAAATCACCCGTATGTATCAAATTTCGTCGAAATCCGTCCAGCAGTTTTCCCGGCCATAGCTAACAGACAAACAATCAGACAGAAGTCCCAAAATATATATTAGATCATTTGTGGGTACCCGTTTCAAGGTGAAGGTCACCTCGGGCGGAAAAACTGACCCGATGAAAATCTCCCCCATTACCAGGAACCCCTAAGGACGAACACAGAATCACACAACACGCTCATGTCTGTACACAGACACAACACGCTCATGTCTGGGCACATACACGCTCTTTATCAACGACACTGCGGATACGAACGCTCTTTAACTATCACGCGATTAACCCATGAACTACCCATTGCGGTGGCGGGGGATTTGAGAATGAGTGCCCTGACATTCTCAGAAGCGGTGCGATGACATTCCATCTGCGATTTTACCCTTAGATAGGAAGTTTGGGTTCAATCCGTCCGGCAGTTTTCCCGGCCATAGGTAACAGACAAACAGACAGAAGTCCCAAAATATATATTAGACTAGAAGGTGACCCGACTTCGTCCGGGCTTTGACCTTGAATTGTCCATTTTGAAGGTCAAGGTCAAGTGGGGTCACGATTTGACCAGTCCAAAAACACTGCCCGGACAAAGGTACCCGACAAACGTGCCCGTCGAAATCCATCCGGTTTTACCCGATTTGACCTTGAATTGATCATTTTGAACGTCAAGGTCTTGTCGGGGTCACGATTGGACCCGTCCAAAACAATCAGTGGACAAAAGTAACCCCACGTATTAAATTTCGTCGAAATCCCATCAAAATTGGCGATTTGACCTTGAAGTTACCCGATTTCAAGGTCAAGGTCACGTCGCACGGGCAAATGAATATGCGTAAGAGACTCGCCATAAGAAAGTACCCCCACATACCAATTTTCATCGAAATCCCGTGATATTCGGGCGTTTGACCTTGAAATTACCCGATTTCAAGGTCAAGGTCACGTCGCACGGACAAATTAATAGGCCTATGCCAGTTCTCGGCCGAAAATACCCCCACATACCAAGTTTCATCGAAATCGGTTCGGCCGTTTTCGAGTACATCGCGAACACACAGACAGACAGACACACAGACAGATCCTCCAAAATATATAATAGATATATCCTAGCTTATGCGTGTGGTTTAGCTGTTGTTCGTCATATTACAATGTTTTGGAGCTTCCTCTTTCAACTGGTATATAATATGCATATATTTTACATATGTGATCTGGGTGTTCGAAATTAAGTGGGCATTTAGAGGCCCTCTCAATTTTCGAACCCCCAGCTATTTTTATATAAAATATATGCCGTATTATATACCTTTTGGAAGAGAAAGCTCCAAAACATTGTATTATCAATTTATTCGATACAATAAACTGTGAACATGTTGTTGTTATTGTTGAGATACCGACGTGTGCTCTGTGCTCAAGTTTCATTATTTCCAATGTATATGGAATAACTCTATCTTAAGATATAGAGTTATTCCCCTTCCATTGAAAATACATTTTTAGTTTAAATTCTGTTGCATTTTGGGAGCCATAACGGGGGACATCTTTCTATGATTTCAGCTGTTCTCTATTTCTCTATGTGAATATTCTTGGACACAGACGTCTCAAATGGTAATGAATTATAGTATTTTAATCATATTTTATGGCATAGATTGTTATTAAAACCGTATATAAATGCACTATAACAAATAATCGGTGACTCGAAAATTCACGATAATTACATGCTGTGGTCACGTGATATGGTAGACGGACACACAATATGTCAGTGTTTACGTTCTGTTATATGTTAGATTTTAAGGACACATGTCACGTAGGTGAGTGCATGGTTTCACACTTATAATGTTAGTATTTAGTTGATAAATACATGTGCGTTGGTCCTAATTGTTAGTGTTATATAAGCCATAGACCAGCAAGTCCATTGGTAGCATCAGTCAGTAACCTCAATAATACATTGGAGAGTACGAGTCCAAACAGCACCCATGTTCCACGAGATATCTATTATGTGTCATTCGCCAATAAAGTCATAGACCGGAAAGTACATTGACTCCAAGGGTAATGGCCGCTGAGTAAAGCCTTATTAAGGCGGCTTTATTAGACGATACACATGGGAAAGATGGTAGATCGGGAATCCACTCATATATACTTGCAGCATAGAAACATAATTCAGTTGCAATCCATGTTTTCTCAGATATAACATACGATACAAATTCTTGATTTTAATAATTACCCCCACAACTCCAAGTGCCTTGCCTTCGGTGTCACGACAGATGGAAGCCTCATTTGCCATAATTATGCACATGCAGTTCGCACGTGTGGGGTTTGTCGCCATGGGTACCGGCACTCTACATGCAGTTCGCACGTGTGGGGTTTGTCGCCATGGGTACCGGCACTCTACATGCAGTTCGCACGTGTGGGGTTTGTCGACATGGGTACCGGCACTCTACATGCATGTCTACAATTGACCCCATATATATTTGATAATGTGAAACACTGTGCGGCTATACTTGTTTCAGTATATGTGTTTTCAACTGCTGACATTTACCTGTATTCTAACTGCTGACATTTACCTGTACTCTGCTGACATTTACCTGTACTCTAACTGCTGACATTTACCTGTACTCTGCTGACATTTACCTGTACTCTGCTGACATTTACCTGTACTCTGGAACCAATACTAATGAGCAGGAGTTCTTGACACATATCTTTAATTGGTCTCGTTTTACACTGTTATTATTATTATGTTTATTATTTTACAGTGTTAATATTATTATAAAAATAGTATCATATATTTACCGAATGTGCATAGTTTAATTGGTCCGTGATATATATTAAGAGTAGCTATGAAGTCCCTAACTCGATGTAACTTAGAGGGCGTAAGCCCTATATACAACGTTCACATTGATATGTTACACGCTATTCACAGTCCTTGGCCACAACAAACAAATATTTGCCCTATTGGTATGTGTACCATGACTAATACTTATTTATAGTGGCCAAGAACTGTGAGCTGTTCTATGTTATCTGATTGTGGGATTGCGAAAATACTTGTTATACCCCCCGCAACGAAGTTAGGGGGGGTATACTGGAGTCAGCTTGTCCGTCCGTCCGTGGACACAAATTTGTTCAGAGTTTTTCTCAGCTGTTTTTTGATCAATTTCCATGAAACTTGGCACAGGCATCAACCACCATGGGAACCTGTGCACCTGCGATTATGACATCTGTCGGACTTTTTTTGTTGGAGTTATTCCCCCTTTTTTTACTTAGAAAATTTTTGCAACATGTATAATTTTGTCCGAGCTTTTATTTCTACATTTTTAGGTCAATATTTAGTACCATGAGAACCTGTGCACCTGCGATTATGATGTCTGTCCGACTTTTTTTGTGGAGTTTTTCCCCTTTTTCGACTTAGAACATTTTTGCAAAACGCATAATTTTGTCCGAGCTTTTATTCCTACATTTTTCGGTCAATAGGTTTAAGATTACCGTTAGGTTTGTGCACCTGCAATGGGAACTGTTATTTTATTATTTTAACAAAATGTTTACTGACATGTGAAACATCTTAGTATTTTAAAAACATGGGGGGGGGGTATCCTTAGTCCCATTGGGACAGTCACACCTCTAGTTGTTGTTGTTGTTGTGTTCTGTTATCAACTCTGCGTTGATACACGGTACCTTGTGCTTGAAGTAATAGTTTCCACATTTGTGACAATTTCAGCAAGTGCTCAATTTAATAAAATAAGTTACAGCATAGCACTATTTGAATATCATGACACCGACCGCGCCAAAATCACCTGATACAGACCGATGTTACTCTGTCGTAATACAAAACTATTAGTTAAAAGGCCTCAGTGGTATAGGCTATATCCCATAATTTATAAACCGGTTCACACCCCTCGGCCAATCAAATTGCTCCAATTCATGAACAATATTTCTTGTATGAATCTGTATTTCAACGGGGCCAAAATACAGACTTGAGCTGAATATCACACATAAAATGACATTAATTGGACAGTAAGCTGAAAGGAGATCGGAGCGATAGGTGTGAAATTCTAACAATGAGCCATGATAATGATCGCACCAGTCACTCGGGAAGTTAAGACAGGGATCATTCCATTATTAGCGGACATACCTGTATAGGGGTGGTCTGCATGGGTGGGGGCCCAACACTTTCGGTTGAATATGTTATGGTTTGTCGGGAGGGGCGGGTGATTGGAAGTAAACTGAACGAGATCCAAACCTGTTTCGAATGTATAATCCACAATAATCACTTAATGATCTTTTGAATGGTACATTGCGAAAATTTCACAAACTGTTCACATATACATGCATGTGCGCGGAAAATACAGGCACTATTCATAGGTTTGCTTACATCTTTTGTTATGAATTCCGGTGATATTTCATCACACAAACTTTATGCAATGGGGAATAGTTTCACTTCCGAGTCCGAACACAACCGGCACATTGTCTCCTGTGTTCTGTACGATAATTCCATTATGGCAACAAAGTGAAAATTAACCCAAACAGCTGAAACAGTTTATTGTCACAAGGAATAATTTTGTTCATCAAGAAACACGTTATCAGTATAAAGCGTTCTCAAATTCGGACACACAATGGTTTATTAATGCTGATATATAATGCAGACGCATGCAAGTGAGCCGATTGTCAACGGACATTTGACTGATTAATCAACATGGGTAGCGAACACCACAATCCATTCAATTGACTTTTGTTTAGGTAATTATCGAATATAATGTGACTCAATTGTGTTTGCCTTGGGGTGTGAACCGTTTTATAAATATGTCATAACCCCCTTGGGTGTCTGTACAAGGAATACAGACCGCAGCTGCTTCGCAGCTTTGGTCTGTATTCCTTGTACAGACACCCAAGGGGGTTATAACCTATACATGTCAAATATAGCGAATTATCGAAATATGAAATACAACGAAAAGGCGAAATAGGAAAATACAGCGAAATAGCGGAAGAAAAAATGCATCGAAACGACGAAATAGCGTGAATTAGAGAAATATGATATTATTTTTATTAACTAAATAACGGAAATATAGAAGAATTTGACTTATATTTCATCAGAGTTTATCTATTGCGGTGTTGTAATTTCTCATACAAATCGCCGTTATTTCGGTACATTCTTTATAGAGTTATTACCCTTCAGATTAAATATTCCCGTGGTCGCGATTGGCCTGTGGCATGCCTCAACGGCTGGCGTAGCATGCCACATACCCTATACCACTGAGGCCTTTTAACTAATAGTTTTGTATTACTACAGAGTAAAATTGGTCTGTATCAGGTGCCAAAATAGTATTCTTCGATGAGAAATACATGTACAAGTCCGATGGCCGCCTCTGGCTATATGAGTGTATATGCAAGTGTGCATATATATTAGTATATAACTCAATTTCATTACAGACTAGCAGGGTTACCCGGCGTTGCCCAGGTTAAAGTGATGTGAAACCCCTGTGGATATTTGGTGGGAATAGAGAATACCCTTGCTCTCAAAGTGTTACACGTATTCTCATAAATTGTATATCCAAATGGCATCACAAAACATGATTCTTATAAGTAGTGGCTCACCTTGTCAGGTCGGAACAATTATAATTTTGTTTATCGCGTCCCACCAATAAAGAAGTATTTATTTATTTACAACTGCGTATATACTTCAGACGTTATAGCATGAAACATGAACATCATAAACATACCACATCAGGAGTAGACTAACAAGGAATGTTCTTTAATGTTCCAGGCCGTCCCCAACTTTCTGAATTTGATCACTTGAATTAGTATGTATGTGGCATAACAGGCCGCATAAGAATTTTAGAGTATTTACCGACCTATTTGAACAATGGAACCGGGCCGCAATGTAATAAAAAAGAGCATAATCTGGACCTTCAACCCACAATTCCCTTGACATATCTTACAATATCTACGTTTTTGAATGTTTTATAACCATAATGGCATTATCCATTCGTTCAGATTAGCCACAAGTCATGAAAATGGCAGTAGGGCAGCTAAGTGTAAAATTATGGTAAAATCGTTCAGTTGGTGATACAAGCGTGAAACTTGGTATGCATGATCAATATATATTACTAAAACAAATTGCTCGACAAACCAATCAATATGGCCACCGGATTCAAGATGGCCGCCATTTTTCAAAATGGCCGCCACATTGAACTTCTACCCAGTATATAAGATACACTAACCACTTTTCGGTTCTTTCTTTGTTACGATATATAAGTAAATCATCCCTTTAAAGGTTGAGTTATCATAAGTATGCAAAAATATTATTATTTTTCGGAATTTATTGATTATTTTCATATTTTTACAGGTTTGTTTCTTAAAAATTCTTCAAAAAATATCTAGATGACTACTTTTTCAGCAACTGCAACTATTGGATAGGTCTATATGTGGTATAACATAGATACTTAGTTTAAGGCGATTTCTTTGGTACTTCTCTTCTGGAGTTATTGAATGTTGTTAAATTATATGTGTAAATAGGCTGTTAACATACATGTGCAAGTTGGTATATATGCTTGGTGTTGATATTATTGACAACACAATTGCTAATATTAATAGCGTAATCAATTGTATGCATTTCATATTTGAAGTCATTAAATACTGTTGACATGTCATTCCATATTTTGTACAAATCGGTCTACCATAATGTATTGATTATTTTCTTAAGCAGATGACAAATTTCTCTGAAGGAGAAGCACAAACATGGTCACGATGTGCTTATGTTAGTTAGTTCTGTACTGTCCCAAGCTTGTAAACACAATTAAGCGCTACAAATTGCTGGAGCAGCAGAAATCATTCGTAAACATATGCTTGAACATCATACCAAATTTGACAACAATTTTGAACAAGGATGTATACAATGCTCTGTACCACAAAGTATTCTGCAATTTGTATGTATGATCGAGCATGGTGCTGACATCAAGTCACAGCTTACACATGGTGCAACAAAGTCTGATTTAGCAATCGCGCAGTTATTACAGATCAACTGTTTCTCATCTAGATATAAGGACAGAGCCTTTTATCATCCCCACTGTCAAGATTGTGAAACACCAATCCCTATATACACTGGCATCACTTTGTACGAAAAAAACAAGGAAACGAAGCCTGATTTTACATGTTCTATGAAAACTGACTGAGTATATCTTATGATCGTGTCATGGACAACTCAAACCAGCTTGGAGAGGTTGTTGTTAAACAGTATCAAACAGATGGAGGTGTGTGTCCACCTCTATTGAGAAAAGGCTTGTTCACCATATCTGCTTTGGACAATATTGACCACAACCATACATCAACTACCAGCACACCATCTTTACACGGGACAAGGTCATCAGTTTGATATAGCAATAACCTCAATGTTACCTCTGTTGCGTGATCAGGCTCACTTTTTAACCACGAGAAAACATTGCATGCGCAAAATTAATGAATCGGTTCAACTTCTAAACTCAGAGCAGACACCGGTCATTACTGCAGACCAGCCTCTGTATGCATTGGCTAAGCAGATACAGTGGCAGTGGCCATACTTATATGGTGAGGACAAATATGTTGTTATGCTTGGAGGGTTACATCTGGAATTGGATGCTCTAAAAATGGTTGATTCAGTGCTTCTGGCTAGCGACTGGATGAGTGCTCTCGTAGAAGCAGGTATAGCAAGCCCAGGCACAGCAGATTCATTCATCGAAGCTTCACGTATTACAAAAACCCGACAGGCACATCAGATAATAGCATGTAGTCTGTTCAAACTCATGAAATTTGCACACTCAGAATACTGCAGTCGGGATTTATCCGATGTTGATAGTAGGCACTCAAATTCCAAAGACTGGTGTAAAAGTAAATGTCCACAGTTCCAGTTCTGGAGTTTGGTGCTAGACATTGAATTGACAATTTTACTGCTACCTATTCACCTCAGAGACATGATGATAATAGAGAAGAAACATCCCAGAATAGCAAATGAATTTCACAGAGGGAACTTCGTTGTACACAAGACTGAAAGAAACTTCTCAAGTATGGCAATAGATCAGACCCATGAACAGCACAACGCAGTCATGAAAGGGGTGGAGGAGTAATTGGGATAACTGAGGATGAAGCACACTCAATAGATGGACGGTCGCTAGTCCAGAATTATGTTGCCTTATTTCTGATTATGATAATATTGCTTGTACAAAGGATATCACATAAGAAACCAAGCATCACGAGGAGACAATTGCATATCAAAAAACATTTTTCAATAATGTGAATAACCTCACAGACGTGACACAAGAAATGGGAAATCCGTTTTCTGATGACTCCACAGACCTCTTGGCATTGGACACCAGATACATTGTAGACCCAGTTAATGCTGAACTGATTCAGGTTGTCTATAAGAAAGGCAATGAATAGTCTGCGTCTTTCATAAAAGGAATGGGAAAGAGGCCAAGATAAGTTTTGTAACTTGTGCCTCAATCCCTTGCATTTAATTATGGATGCAAATAAATATGTTTACATCAATGGGAAACCAAAATAAATGTACTTTATATGATCTAATCAAAAGAAATTATATTTAAATTTTTCGGTCTTCTCCAGCTGAAATCAAATCAAAGAAACAAGTACGAAAGATGATTGTCAACTCTTATTCTCTCGGTTGTTTAATTATTGTCAGACAAGATAATGTGACCTTTATGACCATTTTGCACATGATAATAGATGGTTCTGACATAATAAATGTTCTTAAACCTAATAGTGTCATAAATATAAGAGAACTGACATCGTGTTTGACGTGTACAAGACAGGTAGTCGCAAACAGGAAACTAGGTCAAAGCGCGGAAAAGGAATCAGGATCTAGCAAAATTCTAGCAGACTGGCATAGCTGTCTTCGCGATTACAACAACAAAACATAGCTACTAGTATTTCACTTCCTTGCTGACAAGATCATAACTGTTAATACGGATAATGGCATTGTTGTTACCAAAGGTGAACATGTACAAAGTAACCGTGAACTTGATTTGGATATTCTTGCACCATGTACACATGAAGAGGCCGATACACGGATATTTGTGGATGCAAAACACGCAGTTATCAACCAACACAACAGCATCATAATCCAAGCCACCGAAACGGATATAGTGATTATAGCTGTAACTGTATACTCAAGTTTGAAAGCATTCGGTCATAGAAAGACATTCAGAGGGATTCCAATACATGAGATTGTTTCATCAAGGTACAACAAAATGTTATGGAATTATCTTTTTCCATGCAATTAGTAGATGCGATGTGGTATCTGCAATTCGCGGGAAAGGAAAACAGTCTGCATGGCAGGCATGGAATGTATTTCCAGAAGCTTTATCAATTTTCTCCAGTCTTGGCAATTCTCGAGTGTCCATCACAGAAAATGACATTGCAGTAATCGAGAGATTCGTTATAATAATGTACGACTGTTCAAATACACCCAATGACATTAATGAAGCAAGACTAGACTGTTTTTGCACGGAAACAGACCGTACAATGCTATTCCACCTACAAGGTCTGCGCTGTTGCAGCATGTCAAGCGAGCCGGATACGAGGCATGGCATATATGGGGACAATCATTGGCACGTAAACCAGCTTATCCGAGTCCTGCAGATTGGGTATGGGCAGAAAATGGCAGTCACTGGGAACAATTTTGGACGGAGCTTCCACCAATTGCCAAATGTTGCAGTCAGTTGACCAAATGCTGCTGCAAGAAGGCGTATAGTGGGTGATGTACATGCTACCATATTGGGCTTCCATGCACCACTTTATGCAGTTGTTGCTGCCAAGTTTAAAAGACTCTAAGAACTGATAGTAATGAATGTGTGTAGCTATCCCAGTACCAACATAATAAATAGTGTGAGGTTAAATTGTTTGAAATTGAATTTTTTTTTCACAATTTGAAAGTTAATTGATATAAAAATGCTAATTTTTTTAAACGAAACAGCTAATTTGTTACAATATATTGTTTTAACATACTCAGGTTGTGTTTTAATTTCAATTCAAGCTTTAGAAATGACATACGATCTCTTGTTTGAGTGATACATCGATAAAATCCGTTAACTTTTCAAAATTCGAAAACTGACGTAGCTGAAAAAGGCGGCCATCTTAAAAATGGCGGCCATCTTGGATTTTCGCGTGGTTTGTCGAACAATATTGTTTAGTGGCCCATACTGATCATTCGTGCCAAATTTCATGCTTGTATCACCAAGTGAACGATTTTACGCTTAGCCGCCCTACTGTTCACATTGCAGGAAACAATATCTCTTTAATTCTACCACATCAGGAATAGACTAACAAGGAATGTTCTTTAATGTTCCAGGCCGTCCCCAACTTTCTGAATTTGATCACTTGAATTAGTATGTATGTGGCATAACAGGCCGCATAAGAATTTTAGAGTATTTACCGACCTATTTGAACAATGGAACCGGGCCGCAATGTAATAAAAAAGAGCATAATCTGGACCTTCAACCCACAATTCCCTTGACATATCTTACAATATCTACGTTTTTGAATGTTTTATAACCATAATGGCATTATCCATTCGTTCAGATTAGCCACAAGTCATGAAAATGGCAATTTAGAAAAAAATAATAGTACAGTTTCAAAACTGCATCACTTTGCTCTAACAACGTCATATCAATTCACCAGAACCCTCCAGCATAAGAGGACAATTTAACCATTAGTGCTTCCTCTATCCGAGGACGGGGGTCATTATTTTTCCGGTCATTATCTAGATAATACACATTTGAGCTAATTATGACTAGCAAAATAATTACCATTCGTCGAGATAATATTCAAACGACAACAAATGGTAGGCGTGCATGTGGTTTTTAATTTTGAGTAACGTTTTGAGTTATAACATGCCCCTAAGGTTTTATCCAGTTAGTTTTTAAATTTGCTATAGCATGCTTAAGCATAACCAAAAAAAATTAAAAAAAAACAAACAAAAATCTAAATTGTTTTTTGTTTTTATTTTTTTAGGGCCGATTTTACATGCAGTAAATTAGGGCCGATGAGATCTGCCCCTGGCACTGAAAGGGTTAAACGAATTAATTGATTATTGATGAGCCAGCGAAAGTTCAAGAGTACATAGGTCTCCTTTTACGGACGTCATTGTGACTCATGTTCCAGTTACTTTCTGTTGTTAGGCAAATGGACGAGTAATATCAAAACATAAACAATGGCATTAATTCCACTACTATTATTCCATGACGCTTATATCAACCAACATTAAAGGGGTCTGTACACTAAATTCGACCCTTTTTGGGAACATCTCCTATTATACTCAACAGAATATATGCAACAAATGAATGAATTTGAAGCCTTGATAAGTGCAAAATACACTCGTGTGCTCTATGAATGATACAAAAAACATGGTAATTATAAAGAAAATGTATTTATGACTCCAGTCATTTGTTCATTTTCATTATAATTACCATGTTGTTTGCAGTGTTCATAGAGCACATGAGTGTATTTTGCACTAATCCATTAACCCTTTCTGTGCCAAGTCCGATTTTTGTATCAACCCTTATTTCCTTGATCATTTTTCAAAGTTATTGATTATAATAATGTGATACATTTATGGAAAGAGCTCTTAGAGCTTAGAGCTTATTATAATCAATAAATTTGAAAAATGATCAAGGAAATATGGTTTGATACAAAAATCGGACTTGGCATTGAAAGGGTTAATTGCGTCATTTATGGGTCTTCCTCTTGAATGGTTTTCGGCATTTCAACAAGTCTGGGAATTACAGTAATGTTCTAAGTAATCGACTTCTTAACCACAGCAGAATTACATGTATGGGTAACTTTTCAGGATTTAGTCGGAAATATGGCTTGTTGCCATTCATCGGAAATATGGGTAACTTTTCAGGATTTAGTCGGAAATATGGCTTGTTGCCATTCATCGGAAATCTCTCCCCGAGAGCTTTCCGATGAATGGCAACAAGCCATATTTCCGACTAAATCCTGAAAAGTTACCCATAATTCTGCTGTGGTTAAGAACTCTATGAACGATGTAAATACATGGTAATTATAATGAAACATTAACACTGAGTGTCAGGTAGTCAGGGAACCCCCACTAAAACAAACCCCACAGGTAGTCAGGGAACCCCCACTAAAAAAACCACAGGTAGTCAGGGAACCGCCACTATAAAGATTCTGCTTGGTTCAAAGAACATATGTTCCAAGTTTCATGCTTTAGTCCGGCCAGCATCACCAAATTCGCCCTCTGGGCACCTCATTCTGCTTACACCTCAGCAGAATGAGGTTCCCAGAGGGTGAATTTGGTGATGCTAGCCCGCTATGCGGGGTAGCATCACTAAATTCACCCTCTGGGGACCTCATTCTGCAAATGACACTATGAACGATGTAAATACATGGTAATTATCATGAAACATTAACACTGAGTGTCAGGTAGTCAGGGAACCCCCACTAAAAACCCCCACAGGTAGTCAGGGAACCTCCACTAAAAAAAACCCACAGGTAGTCGGGGAACCCCCACTAAAAAAAAAACCCCACAGGTAGTCAGGGAACCTCCACTAAAAAAACCCCACAGGTAGTCAGGGAACCTCCACTAAAAAAAACCCACAGGTAGTCAGGGAACCTCCACTAAAAAAAACCCACAGGTAGTCAGGGAACCCCCACTAAAAAAACCCACAGGTAGTCAGGGAACCCCAACTAAAAAAACCCACAGGTAGTCAGGGAACCCCCGCTAAAACATTCTGCTTGGTTCAAAGAACATATGTTCCAAGTTTCATGCTTTAGTCCGGCCAGTCACGATATGTTTGATAACCCACTGGACAACTATAGTATGGGCTATGTATTGCAGCTATCACACCGAGTGTTGTGATGCTTCGCTGATGTATTTTGGGACAAAACCAGCATTTTGATAGATGTTTTCAACATTTTTGAGCTGTTTGTAAGGTTAAAATGATATAATTCCACCAAACTCAATCAGTGATACGTTTTCAATTGATAAGTATCCTTCCTTTATTGGAGAATATATTACCATAGGATAGTTCCAAACTCTGTAGGCTCTACCATTTGCAAAAACATGGATTACAAAAACATGGATTACAAAATCTCCACAAAAAATCTGAAGACACAATGAACCGATCTAAGATTCTTAATCGGCTGATGCTGGAGATATCATATTCCAAGTTCCATCTGATTCGGAGACAAAAACAAATTTCGTGCCACGGACCGCCCTCTCCCCAGACCTGCAATACTGAACCGAACCTGTCCAATTTTGGCACACTACTTACACTCTTTATTCCGGACATATCGACGTATGCCACGACCTCTCATGTTGGACCGTTTCGGAGTTGTGATCGCAAGCAGTTTGTCCGTAATAACTTTGAAGTCACGTAACTCGGGCATTTTCCAATGGATTTTCGAAATTATTTAAGTTTCTTAATCTGCTGCTGCTGTAGATGTTACATTGGCACATTTGTGCACTGTCTTGCGCTCTTTCTTCCGGTCACATCGGAGTGTGATACGACCTTCAATGTTTGATAATTTCAGAGGAGTTGCGGTCGCAATTTGATCAGCCCAAAACGCGAATTTCAAGGACCCACAACTCTAGTGCTTCTAATCCGATTTCAAAAATCTTGTATGTTGTATGATTAACTTCGTTCACGGAATCCATACACCCGAATAGAACAACTTTTCGTAAAGGATTTTTTTTTTAATTTCGCCCCCACCCAATGTTGAAATATAAGACTGACGCTGTCAATATTTCGTTCTGGGACTGAATCGACAATGACCAACACGACTGTGAACAGCACATTCAGTTATCTCTAAAGATAAGGGAGAACAGCTGAGTACAATCAATTTGAGGTGTGCCTATTTATGGGAGGTAACTCCGCATGGAAAACGCGGACACAAATTTGATGCCCGTGGCCAGTAGGGCATATCGAGTTGCGCATACGGTCCAATTTTTGTTGCTCTGATCCTTATAATTTCCGAGAGAATAACATTACTTTTTTTCTCAGAAAAATGGAGATAATTACGCGGGGAAAACGCGGACAATATTCCTCATATGCTGGCTATTAGTTAGAACTCATTAGCCCCAATATACGTACAAACTTTGAAACATTAGGCCGAAATCGGGATACCTTCATTTTCAGTAGCCCTTAGATGCCTACATTTCCTAGAGATTTCGCGTTCTTATTGCCATTAGTTTCTGAGTATTTCCAATTAAACAGAAAACGGCTGCATTAGAAAAACATTTTACTTCCTTGGTTACACCATGGAAGCATAATAAAAAGCAAACAGCTTTGAAAGACAGAACGACAAATGAGTCCCGAGCTCCACGAACGAACGAACGAATGAATCAGTTGTATAGAATTGTCCACATATAAATTGTTAAGTGTTTGTATTTGCGATATAAACGTTTCGCCACATAATCGCATGGTTATTTTATAATGTTACCAAACCCTACCATACACGAGAAAGATGTAACAATGTTCATTCTACATGCATGTTGTCGTATGTCTAGTATTTTTGGTCGACACGTACATATATCATCGCCAAAATGTGTGCATGTCGGTTTTGTGGCATTTAAACGCATTTCCATGTTGACGATGTATCGATTTCTTTTAGGGGAGGACTCAATCACCAAAAATGTCCTCGGATTCGTATAGGTATTAAGGTATAGCACCAACCTGTTTGACAGTCAGGTCCCGTATAACCAGCCACGCATGCGCAGGTGTACTCATTTCCCGCCCGGGAACATGTACCTCCATTTTCGCACGGTTGGATCATACACTGATCAATACCTGAAAAATATATTACCACTTAAATTGTAGAGTGAAAAGTCGAAAGACTTGGTTTACAGAGATATTTAGTTATGCTGATGAGAATCGGTATGTTTGGTTATATGTGTCAGATTTATACAAGATGGCACGCAAAATGGCAACCAAGATGACACTGGAAAATGGGGAAAACAACATGGAGCATAATTCTGCTAACTTAAAGTTACGTATACATCATATATTATTCGGTGCAAGATATATGAACCATCAGTCTCTGAACAGATGCCACCCGATGGTATGATTGGATTGGATTGGATTGTTTATTTGCACAAATTTAAATACATAATACAAAAACATAATCATATATCCTGAGCATTACAGGAGCGGCATGGCCAACACAGACTGTCTTCCTGCCGCCCCTTACACAATAGAGAATAAGTAGGTGGCGATCATATTGTTGTGCGACAATCGAGATGAAGATTAGCTATGGTTGAGAGAATTTGTTACACGTTATGATTGTACTTCAAATGGTAACCATATTTAAACTAAGGCGGGGTGATTGTATTGACTAAACAACGCAAATATTAAGAAATAAAACGGATTAAGAGCATTTTAAAGAGCGTTTTTATTTAAAAGATATAAAAATCGAATTTAAAGAGAGCTTTTTAAAGAGCATTTCTCTAGAGCCTTTTTACCAAAGAGGTTATTTTAAAGGCCCACTTAATTTTCGAGTCGCCGATTATTATTTTTTATAGTGCCTTGATATACGGTTTTAATAACAATCTATGCCATAAAATATGATTAAAATACTATAATTCATCACTATTTGAAACATCTGTGTCTCAGAAGATGCCCACAGAGAAATAGAAAACTGCTGAAGACTTCCCCCCTCTGGCATCCAGAATGCAACAGAATTAAAACTTTTTCAATGAAAGAGGAAGAACTATATCTTTAATATATAGAGTTATTCCCCCTGCATTGAAAATAATACTGATATTTACTTCAACCTTGATGACAAAACGCATTCGCAACTCAACAAAAACAACATGTCCACAGTTTATTACACCGGATAAGTTGATAATACAATGTTTTTGAGCTTCCTCTTTCAAATAGTATATAATATCGCATATATTTTATATAAAATGATCTGGGGGTTCATGGTATATAATATGGCATATATTTTATATAATGTAATCTGGGGGTTCGAATATTAAGTGGGCCTTTAAGACCACCAATATGTGACTTTGGTGACTTTTTACTATTTCAGTAAAATCCGTAATTAAGTCGACTGTACACTCTATATACGACGACGACACAAAATTGACAAATTGTTCAGAATTCTAATGTCATCAGACAACGTGTGCTGGTTACAGTTGCGATCAAAATTTATCACTGAAAGCAATTGGGGAGTGTTGAGGTTTGATCACGATGTCGTGGTGACATCACGTATTGTAAGCATATGTCACTTTACCACGCAGAATGTTCTGACGTGTAACCTTGCATAATTAGGAGTGATTTATGCGACCAGATTCAGTAATAAACAAACTTATGGGTCAAATGGCTCAGTAATAGTGTCCAATATAAAGTCTAACAGTGAATGCAAACCGAGACCGAAGTGTTATGATGTGGTTACCAATTGATTTAGGATAAATGATAATTGATAATAACAGGTGATAAATGTTTAACCATTTCTGTACTGCATACTCATTGGTGAGTGGTTATTACTTTGGACATGTTCAGATATGTTTCAATTTTGTAAAAATACATTGACAGGTTCAAGTCTGAGTTTATTGTTAGGGACCACATTCTGCTTAGGCTTCATCTGCTATGGAAGACATAGACAATTGATATTGGGTTCCAATAAGATCAATTAGAAAATGTTGTAAAATCGTAATAAAAAGTATGCAATTTTTCGACCAAAAACTTGTTTGGGGAGGGGTAGCTAAAATTCAGTATCTCGCAAACCGTTCAAAATTTCTATTAACTGTTTGCTACGTATGCTTAGCACATGACTACTACACCATAAATATTTCGACATTATCGCAATATCCGTTGGAATGATAATGTTTGAAAAAACAATTTCTGTGAATAAAAAAAACGATTTTTTCAGCAAAAAATAATTGTTTCGGTTCCAAATGGCAGGAAAATCCAAATTAACCAAAACAATTTCCCTACCAAGTAGAGATATGCTATGATGTAGTAATGTTAACACCGACAATGTTGGCAAATAAGTTAGGGCTTAGCCACAGGGCTCGCCTGGCCAAAATGTCTGGAAAAAGTCACTGGTGGGGCATCATTCATCATCGATTTGACAATAGTCACCACCTATTCCGTTATTTTTCCCTATCATTTTCGTCAACGGTATATATTTCTCCTTCAAAACAATTTGGTTTCAACTTCTTCTACCGTGGGTAGTGGTGCCCGACCACTTATGGCGTTTGGCCGCTGCACTATCTCGCATATGACCATGTATACAACACACAGACTACTGGCATCTGGTCGACAGCAGTTTCATGTCATTTCACATCACGCGACAAAGAGATACCGTTTAATTGATTGCAGATGTGTTCAGCCTTCCAGACCCAGTTACAACAACAACAACAACAACATGTTTTATTGATAACAGGTAATTCTGCATGCATTAACATCGATTTTGTACTACAAACATATTTGGTATAAGCAACACGTGACATACTATATAATGTATACGGCTCAGTAGTTATCTGGACATCACAAGAATAAAGAATTTGAACGGCTTCCGAGATCTTGGATTTTAGCTGCTGCTCTCCCGAACACGTTTTGGTCGGAAAAATACATTTTATGATAACGACAGCACACTGTTTTTTTTTATTTTAATGGCAATTATGATTCATGTGATGAAAACCGGTTCCGTAGACACCACGAGAGTGGCTAAAATGTCAGCCTTCCAAACCCCCAGTTACAACAACACCACATTTTATTTGTAACATGCATGTAATTTTATATTAATATACAGCGACTTTGTAGAACTGAAGTCTTTGTTATACACGACACATAATATATAAATAAAATGGATATTGTGTTGTTAGCTCAAACCCGTTCTATGTTTTGGTACCCACAACACTATAAGAAGTATTGAACACACCACGAACTGAAAGGATAACATCAATATTAACCGATGGTGGGGACAAAGGATAGTTATGTAAGGAAATATACAATGTTTATGGATCGGTTGGTTCCCGAGATAGTGTGGCACTTTTCAAAACACTCAACCCGATTTTAAAACCTGAACACAATACGAACTGAATTTATGTGCTCTCTATATTAACTGAGAGTGTGAACAAAAGGTAGTTCAATCAGGGAATACATAATTTATACGGGTGGCTTCTTTCCCATAATACGTGTCGCTCTGCACAAGGCCGCTGATAAACAAGAAAGACGAATTTGCCGTTTTGAGGACCCCTACCCAATTGAAGCGGTAAAGTTGAAAACATCACGGACTGAAAGGATTGTTCTCCATATTGAATTGGATTGTGGCCAAAGCTAGGGTAGTATAGTATCAGACATACAAAATGTTTATGGATGGCTGGTTCCCGAAAGCCTTTGACACTTTACAAAAAGTGGATGGCAAATGACATGCTGCAAAGGCGAATATGTTTTGTAGGACCCCTTAACCCATTTAAACTCTTGAACACAACATGCACTGAAGTTTTTTAATAATAACAGACAATGTGAACGAAATGTAGTGCTATCAGGGAATATACAAATTATATGTATAGTTTGGTTCCCGAATTCCCAGGGTACTTTATAAAAAGACGACTGACAAATAACAAAGCTGAATTGTCTTAGATTTGAGGCCTCTACACCATTCAAAGCCTTAAACCCACCTCGAACTGAAAGGATATGCTCCAAATATTAACAGAGGGTGTAGACAAATGATGGTTATATCAGGAAATAGACATTGTTAATGGATGGGTTGGTTCCCGAATGTCTGGGACACTTTACAAAAATCCGCCAGCAAACGAGAAAGGCGAATTCTCACTGGTTTGGGGACCGCTTAACTTATTTGAACTCTTGAACACACCATGGACTGAAGTTATATTCTCTCAAAAGTAGATGAGTGTGTGAATGAAAGGTAATGCTATCAAACATGCAATTATGAAATGCTATGAGTGGTTCGCCCCCACCCCCGAAACCTGGGGCATTTCACACAAAGCGGCTGGTCAATATGAACTGCGAATGTTCTATGTTTTGAGGATCCCACTTGAAGTCTTAAACACGCCATGAACTGAAAAGATGTGCTCTCATTTTAACTGAAGGTGTGGACAAATAGCAGTGTTATGAGGAAATACACATCTGTTATGAGCAAGATGGTTCCCGAAAGCCTATGTCACTTTACGACAAGCGGTGGGCAAACGATAGAGGTTAATTCTCAATGTAATCCTCACCATCCCTATCTGAAGTCTTGAACATACCAATAGCTGAATGGATATGCCATCAATAGCATTGTGTACGAATTGTTGTTCTATCAAAATAGATGCAATGTTTAATAATATGTTGGTTCACGAAAGCAGATGACAAACGATAAAGGCGAATTGTGACTGTTTTGAGGGACCGCCTAGCACATGCCTAGTATCACGAACCATCACGAACTGAATTGATGTGCTCCCAATGTCAAACGACGGTGTGGACAAATGGCTATTCAAAAGGCAATACACAATTGTTATAGATGTGTTAGTACCCGACAGCCAGGGGCACTTTACAAAAAGCGGCTGACAAATACAAAATGCGATTTTTCAATGTTTTAGGACCGAATATCCAATTTGAAGACTAGAACACAACACGAGCTGAAAATATATTCTCAATATTAACTGAGTCTGTGGACAATGGGTAGTTGTATAAGAAAGTCTACAATTTATATAGATGGATTGGGTCAAGAAAACATGAGCACTTGACGACAAGTGGCTGGCAATAAGAAAGGCAAAATATCTGTTTTGAGGAACCTCTACCCTATTCGAAGTCTTGAAGACACCACATGGTGAAATGATATATACTGAGGATGTGACCAACGGTTAGTTTTTATCTGGATATACACACCATGTATGTGTTGGTTCCCGAAAGTCTGCACCATGTGCAGACTTCACAACAAGCGGCTGTCAAATAATAAAGGCTAATTTTTATGTACCCCTATACCATATTTGAAGTCTTGAACACATCACATTCTGAAGGGATTGTGCTCTCAATATAAACATAGGTTGTGGCCGAATTGCTAATCTACCAGGCGCTATACGGTATATAAGGCTGTGATTGTTATTTTCCGACAGCCTGGGACACTTTTCAAAAAGAGGCTGGCAAATAAATGAAATGCAATTTTAACTGTTTTTGTGACCACCTACGCTATTTTGTGTCATGAAAACACCATGAACTGAAGGGATATGCTCTCTGTTTAACTGAAGGTGTGGACAGAGGGCAGTTCTATCAGGAAGTTAACAATTTATATGGATGGGTTGGTTCCTGAATCCTGGGAGTCTGTGGCACTGTCTTTACAATAATCGGCTGGAAAATACGAAAGGCGAATTGTCACTGTTTTTGGGACCCCATACCCTATTTGAAATTTTGAACATACCACGAGCTGAAACTATATGCTATACATTTAGGAGATAAACGTACCCTGTTCAGTTGTACATTCTGGGATTCGAGCATGAAAACAGTTTGTGAAGAAGCCGGCTTGTCGGCGAGTTCACAAACTGTTTTCGTGCTCGAATCCCAGAATGTACAACGGAACAGGGTACGTTTATCTCCATTGTAATTCAATCTAGCAAGGAATTTGCAAAAAAACTGTATAAAAAGTATCATGTAGTCATTTTCATGACACGAATATAAACTTTAATTTTGCCGTTGTCACCGTGCACAATTCGTTGGGTTTGTTCATTGCGTTACTCGGACCACTGGTCCGTAACATTTTCCTGTGGGGCGGGTTGGCTCGTTTCGCTACATTCAGATTTGATGCACGCTGAAGGGGCCGATGAACGGTTTCTATAGACAACAACGCGCGGTTGTGCTCTTTTCGCTACTCCGTTCTGCGATGATGAAATTTTACCGTGCTACATTCAGATTTGATGCACACTGAAGCGGCCGATGTCGGTGAATCGAAAACTAAAGTTAACCGCTCTCGGCCAATCAGAATGTTTGTTTTTAGTGAAAAATACTCAATTGAAATACAAATTAACATGAGTGTGGAGAAAGGGTATTCGATAAGGATATACGTACAATTACTACGGATGATCTCGTTCCCGAAAGCCAGCGGCACCTTACAAAGTGTGTACGGCAAATCATAAAAAAACAGTTTTCGATTGTTTGGAAACCACGCCATGATGCTCCTACCCTATTTTAAGTCTTGAACACTCAACGAACTGAATATATGACAACATTCTTTCAACTACATGTGTCACACTATTTTGCTTTTGATAAAGATATACTGCGGGGGGGGGGTCGCACAAAAGTTTTATCATACAGGGCCGGGTTGGGTGGGTCCGAAGAGGCCCGAAAAAATGAGTTTGTGCAAATTTTTTTCTATTCACATTTTTGCCCTTGTTTTAAGTTGTTTTCAAATATATTCATTAATATGCGGAGACAAATTTGTTTTATTGAATGTAAACTGGGAGAATATTACTGAAATTAGCCAAACAATAACGCTATTGATAGTAACGCTGGGGGAGCACTTCGGTTGATGGCGAAGCAATTGCAAATCATTGTTGATTGTCACTTTCATATGTCCATTTCATAATTCTATCCTTAAAATACCGCCCGAACGCATGTCGATTTCGAATTCGGCGGATACGTCACCATTGACCGAATTCATATGAACCTGCATGGATATGTCTTCTGCTGTGTTCGTTATTATAATGTTTCTTCTTATTCAAGAAATAGTAGGATTATATGGTATCGATGGATTATCAGATACACGTATGTACTATCATCTAGTCTTAAAGTTATAGCAATTTCATGTTTAACATGTTTTGTTTCGTTAAATGCAGTCGTTTTGCACAATAGTCTCTGTATAGACAACAGACACATGTTCTAGGGACGTGCACCCCCCCCCCCCCACCCCCCCATTGAACCAAACATTAATCTCACAGGTTCGCAGAATTCAATTTGCTCCCCTTGTAAATATCCAATCTGACAAACACTAAGATTGGAAAATGACCAACTTTTACTGGTTGAAAAAAAACAAACAATGAGAACAATGCCAACCTATATATGGTGGCAAATTAATGTCCAACTAATGTTGTGTCATGCATGAAATTTCCGACTGCTGGAATGTACCAAAGTTTAGCTTAGATATATTTATTTCAAATATATGTCAAATTTAGATAACACGTGATATATAACACATACATTTGTTTATACATACAAAGGAATTGGGGGACAAGTACTGACTCACTTAAGGGTACCCCCTCTCCCATATGTTATTACACTGAAAAAATTAATAATTAGCAACATGACTACCAAAACAAGTTGAACATATATACAGATCACTGGACACCCCCTCTCCCGAGTTAGTCATAAGTTTGTATATGTATTTATTTAAAATCGGGTTTGTTTGTTGCGTGTGTTGGCTTGTACGTATCATTATTTGAAACAGTTAGTCAAAATAATCCTGATTTTCCTCACATATGAATGACTGCACAGCTTAGCAAATTGTACCAAAGTTCGGGGTGGGGGTCGAGACACCCAATCAACCCCTGTCGTCACGTCCCTGTTCAACTGAAAAGTTTCGTGTGTTCTTCACAACATCTTCGGAATTTGATTCAGGAGGCCTAGAGCTGTCACGTTTAGATATGCTTGCCATGATCAATAAACACACTTTAACTTGAAAAAAAAGATGCGATTAAGTCGGATTGGCATCAAATTATGTGGCGTGTATATACACATAGAAGAAAAGCATGACTCTCACAACAAACATGAACTTTATAAATATAAGATACAAATGATACTTGTGCCAAATACATGAGCCATGTTTGACGCTGGGAGAACATTAAACATAGTGTCGGAGACCACGTGGATTTCAAAATCTGACCTAGAATCGGGAATTAGCCCCGCCCCCGTAATCGGCTTCGGATTCTCAATCCGGATTTTAGCGAAATTACGACTCAGGTTGTACAGCGAATGGGAAAGCCCTTCGCCTACCACACTGTCCTTAGAAGCCTTATAACTGTTCTAATTTTCTGTCTGGGAAAGTTTACAAGCACCGTATTACCATTATCATTACAAATATAGCATAATTTACACTAAAAAATACTATTACCTAAAATTGTACATTTCACAACGCTATCGTCTTCGAATATATATTCGAAGAGTTTCGCTTTTATTAAAAAATGCACTGGTAAAAAGCACATTTCGGTAACATACCGATTTCTCGGTTTCTAAAAATCCATTCGCCTACTACAACTGTCCCCAGAAGCCGAGAACTTGGAATGTTCGCGAACTGTGTTACTTTTCTGTCAGGGAAAGTTTTATTTGTACCATATTACCAGTATCAATACACACATAGCATAATTTACACTAAAGAATTACTTTTACATAAGATTGTATTGTATATTTCACAACGCTACAGTCTTATGATCATCTTTGGCAATGTCTTCGCGAACTGGGTTACTTTTTTGTTGGGGAAAGTTTTATAAGTACCATTATCATTACAAATATAACATAATTCACGCTAAATAGATAGAACCGCATGAGTCTGGATTTTGACGAAATTATCGCACGAGATTTGTTGGCGGAGCGATACATCGAGTGCGGGACGTAGTCCCGCACGAGAGGTATCGCGTTCCGCCAACAAATCGAGTGCGATAATTCGTCAAAATCCAGATACTCATGCGGTTCTATTTTTAAATCTACATTTTTATTACATCTCCGTATCATAGTAAGTTGACTCACAATCGTACATCTCCGGTACAGAAAATGTGAATTTAATTGAGTTTTAACAGCATTTTAGGGTTAACGCAACAATCAGACAGGGAGCCCGTCTATCAGCGAGTGACCTTGACCCATCTTTAATGATGCGTTTGAAATTAAATTCTGTGCCTCGACAAACATATTCTTGAAATGAAACTATTTGAATGAATCATCTCATCGATTGATCGCTTATTGTTTCTTTATTGTCGTGATTGAAAAAGTAAAAAATAGTAACGGCGAGAACCAGTCTAACAACACGGAATGAAATAGACGGATTGCACTAGTGCGATTCTGAGAATTATCACACGCCTGGAAACTCGTGCGATCATGCGAATTACGTTGATAGATATGTAATTAAAAACAATACTCTTACATAAGATTGTACATTTCACAACTCTACTGTCTTCGCATATATATTCGAAGACTTTCGCTTTTGTTAAAAAAAATTCACTGGCGAAGTAACATATTTCGATCCGAGTTCTCAGCTTCTAAATCCAGTGTGTACAGCGAATGGGGAACGCCCTTCGCCTACCACACTGTCCTTAGAAGCCGAGAGCTCGGAATGTTCGCGAACAGTGTTACTTTTCTCGCTCAGGGAAAGTTTTATAAGTAACGTATTACCATTATTATTACAAATATAACATAATTTCCGCTAAAAAAATACTCTTACATAAGATTGCTATCATTAGAAGCTGAGAACTCGGAATGTTCGCGAACTGTGTTACTTTTCTGTCAGGGAAAGTTTTATAAGTACCAGTATTATAATTATCATTACAAATATAACATAATTTACGCTAAAGAATTACTCTTATATACGATTATACATTTCACAACGCTACCGTCTTCGAATATATATTCGAAGACTTTCACTTTTGTTAATAATGCACTGGCAAAGTAACACATTTCGCTAACGTCCCGAGTTCTCGGATTCTAAATCCAATGTGTACAGCGAAGGGGAACGCCCTTCGCCTACCACACTGTCCTTGGAAGCCGTGAACTCGGAATGTTCGCGAACTGTGTTACTTTTCTGTCAGGGAGAGTTTTATTTGTACCCTATTACCATTATCAATACAAACATAGGTTAATTTACACTAAAGAATTACTCTTACATAATATTGTACATTTCACAACGCTACCGTCTTCGTCGAAGAATTTCGCTTTTGTTAAAACTGAACTGGTAAAGTAACACATTTCGTGAACGTCCTGTTTTCTCGTTTTTTTCTTCTTCTAAATTCAGTGTGTACAGCGAAGGCGAACGTCATTCGCCTACCACACTGTCGTTAGAAGCCGAGAACTCAGAAGATTTGCGAACTGTGTTACTTTTCTGTCAAAATAGATTGTGAACCTCCTTGACTCTGATCCACCCTGGTTCGTGTGTTATCTGGGGATACCCCTGACTCGTGGTGACCCTGGGCCACCCCTCGACTCGATGGCACTCTGGGCTGCCAGCATCTCGCCATATACGTGTTTTCACATAAGATCTGTATCTTACCATCCTTCTCGTAGACGCTTCCTCCCGTGTATCCTTCGCTCAAAACTCCAGACGAGAGATGGCACTTTCCTGTGTCAGTATTAAATGACAAGGTTCTGCAAAGGTACGATTTGCTGCACTCTTTGGAACACTCTATCTCCGAACGGAGAGAAACAATTAAATACGGCGAACTGTCACTTCCCGATGCCACCCTGTAAAAGATGTTGCTTGCGATGACATTAGCAATCGCTCCGGCTAAAAGTAAGAAGTAAGTTATCATCTCGGATGGTTCAGTGGCTGTGTCGCGAGAGACGGGTGCTTCGATGTACAATGTTCTGTGTCGCGAGAGACGGATGCTTCGATGTACAATGTTCTGTGTCGCGAGAGACGGGTGCTTCGATGTACAATGTTCTGAGAAATAGACACTCTCTGATCGACCACGCGGAGCTATAGTGAATGGCTGGTTATTGAGCCCACTCCGTTGGTAGGTATAACGAGTCGATAGCAGTCCCAAATACGAGTACACTGAACTATCGTTAATGGCTGGTTATTGTCCCCACGAAGCTGGCACTTATAAATGCTCCATTGTGTGGTATTCGATCTAGCGATAAACATATATGACCTTGAACAGACAAAGAAGGAACTTTTAAATTCCAGACAAGTACACGTGTAGGATATTATTAATTCCAGACACGTACACATGTAGTATACAGACACGTACACATGTATGATATTATTAATTCCAGACACGTACACATGCCATGTAGGCTATTATTAATTCCAGACAAGTACACAAGTAGCCTATTATTAATTCCAGACATGTACACGTGTAGTCTACAGACACGTACACATGTAGGATATTATTAATTCCAAACACGTACACATGTCATGTAGGCTATTATTAATTCCAGACAAGTACACAAGTAGCCTATTATTAATTCCAGACATGTACACGTGTAGTCTACAGACACGTACACATGTAGGATATTATTAATTCCAGACATGTACACATGTAGGCTACAGACACGTACACATGTAGGATATTATTAATTTCAGACATGTACACATGTAGGCTACAGACACGTACACATGTAGGCTATTTTGTTTTTATTTTGGCCACTTTCGAGACCCACCATGGCACCACCCCAGTTTTCTACTATATTATAATTGTTTGCTACGTGTTTTCTGAAACTCACTCCTTTGTATTCAATTTTATTTAACTTTTTACTGATTCGTCGTTCGAAAAATATTCGCTAATACCCACATATACCAGAGCCATGTATCACCGAAGTATATTTTCATATATTATTCTTATAGAAGATAATTATATACATAAATAATGTATAATATATAAATTAAATACATAAATACAAATTTAGCAAACTCGTCCATTCTAGGCCAGTACGATATTCTCAGAAACCTCTAATTTTTAGATACCCTGCACTTTCTAGCAATCGATAAAACCACGTCCTATGTTGTAAATCAACATTTTGCATACAGGGCAAGGGTGTGCGATTTTTTATTATGGACTCGCTACTATGAGAAAAATCGATATTTGAGGATTATTGACCCAAACATTGCACATAATCGAAAAATCTTGCAAATGAAAACTGATACACATGATCTATAGAAATAATATTTTCTGAAGGTGAATATCCATAGAGTGACAGCTGTGACAGAAAGGGCCTCATTCTGCCCACTAAACAGTCGATTTTCAGTTAAACTTGGAGAAAAAGTCAAAAAACGACAAACTTTTCACTATTTTTCTGACCAACAAATGCCAATATCTTGGGGCATATTAAAATATACACATAGCCCCAAACAAAACACTCTCTGCGATATCAGATTCTGTCTACCGGACAGTATATGACAGTGGCATACTTAATTCATATATCACCTACTATTCTGAAATTTAGTTCTCCCCTAAAGTCTCGCAAACCAATGAAACTGTCGAATCGAGTTAGCGTTACTAACGGTTACTACTCTCACAAACCAATGAAACTGTCGAATCGAGTTAGCGTTACTAACGGTTACTTGATGACATCACGCGTTACTAACGGTTACTTGATGACATCACATACTATGTCGTTTCACCTTGTTATCAGCTGGGAAATGATTATGCTGATATATATGACAAACAAACGTTGACATCAGACTCGATTAATATAAGTTATGATTTTCCGCTAAATATGACCTTTTTGTTTTCGTTTTCTATTCGACCGCACACTTAGCGCCGGGGCCGGGATAATGAGCAGAGTACCCGGGGGGGTCGAAAAAAATTTCCAGACACGTATGCTACTTTTTTGCCGATGTCCACTTTTTGGACCCACCCACCCCCGACCCCAATTTTTGTCTCCATTTCATAGAGTTTTTTCCAGCCATGTTTTGACACCCACCCCCTTGTTGAACGCAAAACACAAACATACAGAGAAAACCAGGACCAAACCTCCTACATTGAGATTCAGTGAATCTAGTAATGAACAGCAGGACTGGTCTCTAGCAGTATATTATTGACTGCAGCAGACTGCAGTGGATTTTTAATCGTTTTTGTTAAATATCATATTTCCACAGCTCTGCAGTCAATTTATTTTAAAGATTAGTATATGAATAGAGCATGGCTTGGAGTGGACTACGCAAATGTAGTGGCCAGTAGGGAAGGTGTGGTCCATGAGCCGAAGGCGAGTGAACTACATCATTCCCACTGGCCACTACATTCGCGTAGTCAACGACAAGATATGCTCTAATCATTATATTATATCGAACATTTATAGACAAACTGACGTTCTAATATTTATATAACATCGAACATTTTATTGCTAAACTGAAGTCATTGTATTGTGTCCAGGTTGCATTCAATTTCCTTCTCGTCACAAAACCTATTAAGCAGCTTTATTGCTATTGTGAATAGCAGCTATGCCTGAGTGGGTAACCGGTCACTGACACAGCGCACACAGTTAATCATTATTAATAGTCACTGTTTTAGTGCCAAAATGTGTGTGGTAGTCCTTTTTAGAGACATTTTTTTTAGTTTTTGTGTTTTGTTACTTTGTTATGGAATTTATAAAGATATTATGTCTATACTCCAGGTAGGTGATATTGCTATACACCAGATATGTGATTTTGTTTTACACCAGATAGGTGATATTGTTTTACACCAGATAGGTGATTGTATTATATCAGATAGGTTAAATTATTATATGCTACGTGCCACCCAGACTCATTAGACATTACTAAAACATGTTTATCGCACATATATCAATACACTAGAGCACCCATGATCACCAATGGGAAATCAAAGAAAGTTAATGTTACGATTGATTCCAATTGATTCAGATTGGTCACGATTGGTTAGGAATTTTATAACGTTCACAGTTTATCTTGTGTGAATTCAGGAATCTTGTATGAGTTCAGAAAAGGCATTATTTCCATTGGACTGCTCAAGTGTAGCATGTGAGAGTAAAGCATATAATAAAAAACAAACCTACACTTTTAGTAGAAACCTGTATTAACTCATTCATGACTACATGAGATTGTGAATTATTACCATTTTCTATCTCTTTTGTCACATATGAGATAATTGTGTTATCCACTCACAAGTCTAGGTATGTTACATGTTTTTTTCTTTATACATCAGTGTATACATCAGTGTTTAATGTCCATGTTTGACCAGATTTGGCATTAAATTTATTTCTTTAAAGTTTTCCTTATTGGATGTTAATTACATAGAATACTGCATGGGCGATTCAGCTGCATTAAGAATACTTTCCCTTGTCATAAAGAGGCACAAACCAACATCCAATGGCCCTAGCGTGTTGACTGTTGCTGCAGTTCCTTATTATTTATTTCTTACAAACCAGTACAAACTAGTAAAAATCCAATACAAGGTGTGAAGGAACAAAAATAATTTTGTCACGGAAATATTGTTTTGGGCTTATTTTGACACCCACCACCTCCAGCATACGGGTCGGGAAATCCCCCCCCCCCCCCCGGAGTACCCCGCCAGAATTTAACTTGCCACACTCAGTTGTTTATTGTCACATAAAGATACCTTTGGTAAATGTTATCTTTAACAAACGGTGGAAAAAGTTGAAAGAATGCGTTCAAATGACCGGTGCTATTCAAGCACCAAGTGAGTTTAATCTCAATTTTAGAAATAATATATCGTGCAATGTACGTGTAGGACGTATACATTTAATCAATCATAAGGCGTAATAGCAATATCAAACGTCTTGGGTGAAAATTTATACTCTCTGAATAAGATGGCAGCCAAAATGGCGACAGAAAATTGAAAAATGAACTATTTTTCACACATTTATTCTAAATATTAAGTTCTTGTCATTTTGGTTGAGAGGTAGATAGTGGCTTATATTCTTATAATTCATACCAACTGATCATTTGAGCAACTAAATCTGTAATATTTTGATTACTCATATCTGTCCTGTCAACCTTATATGGGCTCTTATCTACATCAATATATAATTTGGAACCACATTTAGCTCTATTTAGGGGGTTTATATATGGTCTAAGGTTACAATACCGGTACAAATGCAGGCATTCTGGCAGACGTAACTCGAAGTTACCAAGTTTGTGTTTGATAAAGTGCGTTTGCCAATAAAACTCAATACAAAAGTCCCGAAACAAAAGTGAATTACATGTGTGCCTATACCCCGTTTGTGTACTACATAATGTTAAGAACACGGGCTAATTTATATATGGGACTAAAGCAATATTATCTTGACTAGGTATGTTATCAGACTGGGACTCAATAAATGGTTACAAAATTACAAATTAATATTTTTACCCCACTTACATTACGATTATAGTTAGGCAATCTACCTTATATATGGTGCTCAAGACAACGTATTGAACCTGTTTCAAGGTTGACTTCGACAATTTACCTCATTAAAACTCGACATCGTGATCAGCATTCATGGGAAGATTGTCGGGCAGATTGAAAATTCAAGTATGAGCAAGTATGATCAAAGGTTTTATTGAATAATTTATATATTGCGGCGACAGATGGGGTCGCGAAGTGATACCTGTACAATAGATAGGTTTCCTAACTTGTTCTGTTATCTGTTCAAGTGGCAATATAATTTGTTTTTTTAATTAAACAAATAAGGCATGGCCTGACTCAGTTATCACGGTCGTGGAACCAGGAACCTAGTCGACATAATATGGCTTTAGCGCCATAAAACGAGTAGCCCGGTGTGAGCGACAGGCGTACTAAACAGTGACGCAAAATGTAAACACGTGGCTAAATCCATATATATGCACCGTAGTGCCACCCAATCCTCCCAGACATCAAATAATAGTTTCTGGCACACTGACTGGCTCTGGACATCCGATCAGTCACCATATTGCTACACTATACATACAATACCATTTCAAACCCGCGGAATTGACATGGAATTGAACTGGTTTAACACTGCATGTGTCCGTTAATTTTTGGGTTGCCTGGATGATAATTTGAACAATGTTTTAAAAAAATTCTCGACAGTTGGTAAATGCATGGTTTACAGGCCAGAAAAGATAATTCAAGTTCGAATGTGGTCATGGTCCAATGATTTTGACGGAGTTTTGCGCCTTTGTCGGACTTTGAAATTATAATTGTTGTGTTTCTAAATAACTTCATCAAACTTGAATCTCTCTATATTTGGTGTTCCGTCCTCCTTTGAGAACATACGGGTCATCGTCAAGTCGGAATCAACTTGTTATCGGAATTTGAATTCTTTGTCATTAAACGAAGCCGATACACAAAAAAAGCCACCTCTTTTAACCCTTTACCCAACAGAACGGCCCTGTGCCAATGCATTCTCTTATATATGCGAGTCGACCATAGGTCGCCTCGCATATATAAGAGAATGCATTGGCTTAACACATTAAAAATTATAAAATTGTTAAAGAATGTAAGAAAAAATAGTAAAAAGTGCCAATGCATTCTCTTATATATGCGAGGCGACCTATGGTCGACTCGCATATATAAGAGAATGCATTGGCACAGGGCATAACTGTAACCATCACAATGTGGTCAATGAGCCGGTTCCAATGATATCCATATTTGTATGGTTTTATTGAGACAGACCCAAGATAATTTAGGCTGTTGCAGCTTTATTTTGCCGTTTTTGGCCGGTTTGTTGGGTAAAGGGTTAATGTTCATGGGGTTATCGGATGCCTTTTTATCTTTCGAAGGATTTGATGATTAAACGTAACGGGACATAACGAAAATCATATATGTAAATGATCATACATACCGTAATGTAAATGTTGTTTATGCAAGGTCACAAAATCAATGTGAAAACAAGTGCACGGCCCAGAGTATACCCGTCAAGGTGGCTTTCCGCTGAGGTTTATTCATTTTCTGATGTGGCTTAATTTCGAACGATGCCTGAGTTTCATGACGTTAACAGCGCCATTCAAAACCCGACCGCAGTAGACACCACCTAGGACATATACATGTGATAATTGGAATTATTTATTGAATATCGCTGACATAAGCGTACCAAACTGAAGGAAATATTAATGTAAAGATGGCGGATTATTTAATTTATTTGATCGCACATTATTTCCTAGTTTTAGTGGCAATAAGGCTGATGGGGTTATTGTCAGAAGGCATCGATCACATTCGTAGCCAGATTTTCAAATTGATCACAAATGTAGGCATGTTTTCAAGGGCGATCACATTCGTAGCCAGCTTTTAATATTCATGTGGGTCTAATGAATGAGACTAATTGTTTGGCTAATCACATTCTTAAGTGTATGAATGAAAAACAACTTACAATAAGGGAGGAAAAATTAGTTAATCGTTTTTTATACACAATGGCATGAAATTGATCAAGTTCTTTTTGTTCACACGATGACGTCATACATATTGCGTCATAAAACGATAGAATTTGAAAAGCTAACTAGATACTAATTATTATGTGATCGCCTGTGAAAAGCTAGCTAGATACTAATTATTATGTGATCGCCTGTGAACAGATGGCTGCATTTGTGATCGATACCTGGTGACAATGACCCCATGCATTGGCGGCAATTAGTGCGTTCTCCTGATCTCGAATGTATCGGAACAGTACCGTGAGGAGTAAACAAACTCGATTATCATGTCAAAAAATCATAGAATGCTGATTCTTAGCAAGACACTGGGTATCCACTCCCCATGCATTAGTACAGCTAATGGGGTGATGAAAGATTTACCATTTATTCTCGGTGATAAATGTGTAGGTTACATGCACTCAACACTGGCTTTTTCTAAGAGGGGTGTCCAACCCTCCATCGAGTGATTATGTCAGCGTGGTGTATGGTGGAAGAACCGACTTTAAAACTTATAAAAATAATTCATTGTCAAAGCAAAAAAGCACAGTAATGTACAGTACCATCCCATCAATAATTAAAGGTACTCAACCCGATAAAACTCCTCTCAATTACTATTTCAATGGCTTCGGGGTCAAAAATATTTGATTCGAGTCGAGGAAGTCACCCATCAAAGCTCAGATTTGTTAGATATCGATTTTAGAAATCTATTATTTTTCATTATCGGGAATTCTTTCTGGCCCAGAAGATAGTAAAAAATTCGTTATTATTACCCACTTGATTATAGAGTTATCCATCCTTGTCTGTTTGAATAGAATTTTGGCGTAAAATCTCGAGCATGTTACCAAATTGACGGCAGTTATAAGTACTCATCTCGAGAACATAAGAATTTTCAAAAATCAATATCTAATGACTCTGAGCTTTGTTTGATGGGTTCCTCGACTCGAATCAAATATTTTTTACCCCCAAAGCCAAAGAAATAGTAATATAGGACCCTCTGATCGGATTGTTGTTGTTGGAATCTGTTGAGATGGGGACCCTCTTTACGGGTTGAGTACCTTTAAGTCTCGTGTGTAATTACCATGCATTTACCACTGACGTTTTCTAGATGGGGTGGGTGTCCAACATTCGGTTGGCTAATGACCAGTAACTGAATGGCAGTGTTGCCCTGTGATGATTGAATAAAACATGCATGAATTCAAAAACAATATTAAAATCGGTTCATATCTGTTTGAGTTATCAAGCCGGACAAACTAAAATCACGAGATATTGACAAACTAAGGTTAATAACTCAGACAAAATGAAAACGCAAACGTGATCGGACAGTGTTTTAAGGCATTTGTGATGGCAAACCTCCAGACCAAATTTAATTCAGATCCGATAACCCATGGCTGAGATATCCACAGAAACAGACAGAAAAAAATAATTTCAGATAAACAAATTTAAGGATGATAAGTCTAAAATAGAACGTGTGAACAAAGTCGTTTGCCCCTATTTTGAAAGTAGTCATGCAGTACATATGAAGTTTGGTGACAATCGGATGGGGGGTGTGACCTGTATGGCGTGCCGAAGGATTTGGTCATGTAAAGAGTAAAATACATGTTCACACCCAAGTCCCATTAATCAATAAGGGTCGTAACTCTGGAAAAAACCAATGGACGAAACCCGCTGTTTGTTAATACTCTTCCCCACATGTTGGTTCATCGGCATACCAATGATCATTAAAGTCCCATTGACGATGGCCAAGATTTCAAAGTTGTCACGTGGGCTCTTTCACGTTAAAGGTTGACCACAAGTGGCCAAATAGGGTGCAAAAAAAGTGTTTTTCAAATAACTTTTTCTTCATTAATTCATGTTAGGAACATCATACTGGATCGTGAACTGAAGTTTCAGAGCAGGAGCAAGTGTATTTTGATTTTTCAGGCTTGGTCTATGCAGGATTCCCTCAAAATTGAAAATACTGAACAACTAACTTCTAATAGCTGAATTTTAATTATTATGCAACTGATTTCGGAATGATATCTCATGACATTGAGCATTGAACAATCAGAGAACATATATGTCAAAATTACTGGAAAAATCTTTGAATTTCCATATTTTTTAAAATTTATATGTAAATTATGAACTCTTAATATTCATATTCCCTAATTGTTATTCTCTGATAATAGAAAGATGCTTCAGTAGTGTAAAGATGTTACTTCTCAGGTTGAAGTGCATGCTTCAAGGATTGTAATATTGAAAGCATTTTTTAAATCGGACAAAATTTGACTCAACAAGAGCATATTTAAAAATTGCCAATTTCCACTGACTTTTTCTCGGAGAGGACACACTTTTTTAACATTCATTCACTGTAGACACCAGAGTCTTGTAACTCAATCATAGAAAGATTACCGATTTTCATTGCCTTGTTTTATATTTTAGAGAACTTGAATAGACCTGTCAAACTGAGAAATGTGAAGATAAACATATTGAGACTCTTGGAAACATGACTCGACAAATGATAAGTTGGGGCAAAATCTGTTGTCCCATAACCAGTTTTGATGTGTACCCATACTACACGCCCGATAACCCTATAGGCTGGTGGCTGTGGGTAGGCATATTGCTGTAGTGATATTGTGTGGCGGTTTTCACACGTGTGCTCAGAATTTTAGGAAAATCATAAAATCTGGAAACCACCCGGCGAGAACGCTTATGGCATAAGATAGGACCATGACTGGTGTATTCATACACCATTTGTGATAGCCGTGTGCCTTTAGATATATTTTTTATTACTTAATTTGTCGAATTTTACAACCGGTTTTTGTCGTTTATCAAAGAAACTACCTAATATAAATGGTAGAAATCTCGATATGTAGGCTTCATGTACACATGTCACTAGATGCACATTCCATTGATACAATGAAACCAAAATCCACAATAAAAGACATATTTTTCGTGGAAAAATATCGATTTTCCTGAGTGTCATATCACAAATTTATGACAGGCATATTGCCTCCGCAGATAGGCTCATGGCAAAGCACAAACTTGTTATAATAGGCAAGTGGCATTGTTGATAGGCACGTTGTAAATATTGACCAAGCTCCAATTTAGCACTTTAAAGCCAACAATATGCAACTTCTGGCATATATTATTTTATAAATACACTCTGGAATGATTATTCATTCATATAAAATAGACAGAACCACACATATGTGTGCATGACGTGAAAATTAACGGACGGGTTTGTTACGCGGAATGTTACAACGTTACAACGATGATTCGCGAGTTGTAACTTGCAGCATAATTTAATTTTCTCACCACGCACACATAATGTGTGGTTGTATTTTATTACACACCCACTAGAACTATTCAACATCGAGATTTAGCGTTTATTGATTCGTTTCTGTCGTAATTTATAGCCATTTTTATCAAACTGATAGGCGACTTTATTAATAAAGTTTGTAGTTCTTGTTCAAAAGATAAAGTTGACGTAATTTGTGACTCGTGACGTCGACGTTTTCCGTATTGTATAAGTGTTGAATACGTTGGTAAAGATATTGTATGGGCTACACACTGCTCAATATAACAAAATTAACACAACGATTCATCTAGATCGGGCTCTATTTCTTCTGGTTCCGACATAATTTTAGCTTCTTTCTGAAATAGATAATTGAGCGGAGCCTGAGTCAGATATAAATACAATTGGACCACTGTAAATGGTTGGCATTTTTTGTCAATACCGTGGGGCAGGTTGGGTACGAAGTAGGTACAAAGTGTCGGCTCTTTCACTAATGGCCTTCTAACGTCAACCATTTCTGAGATATGCATTACAGTTTAAACGGAAGTTGCAAAACCCGCCCAAATTTGTGCTATTATTTCATAATAAACTGAATAAATACTAATTATTTCTAAGTTTTAATACATTTTATCAGATTTATTGACTAATTTCTGCATTTAGAAGCAGAATCTTAGATTTAAATGTCAGAAAATCTGAAATCATCCCGCGATGACAACTCGATGTTTTTTTTCTGAGGTGATCATTTCTCCGATATGATATCGTACTCGGTGAATTTTAGACGCACCCAAAAACCTGCCCCACGGTATTGACAAAAACATTTACCACAATAAATGCCCACGAAATCTCACGGCGATTCCTCCTATATATAGCCAATGAGACAACAGCGACCACTCAATTAAGTTAACGCCCCACACACATTTGTATTATTGCTCGGTGCTCCTGTTTATGTATATGCGGCATAACTGGGTCATGATCCAGGTCCACTATATGTATGCTCTAGCTATACAGGTTCTAGCGTACCCTAATTTTCGCACCTGATATTTCTCTGAGCCCAATGTCTTTACCAATATTGATACCACATAAAATTATGTATAACAAGAGATGGACTGTCGTCCAGCATACCGCCTCGTGGTGCGGGCATATCTATAACTTATGAGGGCTATACTCAGACAGATGGACCCAAACACCAGCATTTTCATATAAACAAAGATGAGTAACTATAGAACAATAAAAACAAAACAAACATTTGAATGTGCCATTAAATGTCCTCATAGTGGTGAATATCCATACAAAATTTCATTGAGATCCGAGCATTACTGTTCAAGTTATGACCTGAACAGACATCGGATGGACCAAACAACCAACATTTCCAGATAAACAAAGATGAATAACTCTAGAATGCAAAAGCAGAACAGAACAATGGAACCATCTGTTGAATGTCCTCATAGTAGTGAACATCCATACCAAATTTCATTGAGATCCCAGCACAACTGTTGAAGTTACGACATGAACAGACACCAGACGGACCAAAAAGCCAACATTTCCAGATAAACAAAGATGAATAACTCCAGAATGGAAAATCCGAACAAAACGATGGAACCCTCTTTTTAATGTACTCATAGTAGTGAACATCCATACCAAATTACATTGAGATCCGAGCACTACTGTTCAAGTTATGACATGAACAGACCTCGGACGTACGTACGGACGGACAGACAGGTGCAAAACAGTATACCCCCCTTTAAAAAAAAAGGGGGGTATAAGTATTAGCTACATTTAGCATTGGCGGGACATTGAATTATTGTTAATAGCATCGTATGCTGTTATTTATTTGTGTGCGGTTTATATTCCATAAACCGTCGTAGACATGAATCGTTCTGGTCGAAGAGAAAAAAAACAAATATATGAACGCCATTCTTTCGCAGAACGCCAAAAATAAAACCGGCTATAAATGGTAGCTATATTATCTATATGTAGTGGACCATGACCATTCAGCCTGAAAACTGCACAAAGCTGGCATGGCTCATTTTTTTTACATTAAAATATGCTGAATAGTTTGGGCTATACTTTCCCCATTTTCAATTAAAACCCCATTTTGCAAGTTTGTCACAGTTAAAACGTTTTACATTACAACTGCCAGTATTTAGTTCTTGGAAATAAGTAGTGTATGTTTCCTGACTCATGGACGATGTGAATTTACAACACTGAATAATATAGCATCATAAAAGCGTTTTTTCTCAGACTAAAACCACTATTGATCATTGTGCTACATGCGTGTCTGTGTTTGCCATATGTCTATCCTCTCGGTGTTTGGCTATTCAATATGCCTACCACAAAATATTGACGGGACAGTATGTCAAATAGCTTTTTTTAACTGAAAAATGCATTATTTGAGTTCGCAGTCATGTTTGTATTGTCACTGAGATACTATACCACATGTATCCACGAAAATAACTTATAAATCGACATGCTGAGCAAATTTGGGAGTCTGTTTAATTTGAAAGTTTGAAAAAGTCGACAAAATCCGAGATATTTTGTCTTCAAACAACGTATTCTACAATGCCAAATTGTTACCAAGAAGTTCAACTTATAAATCAGACTTTACTGCATCTGACGTGATAAAAAAATCTGACCTTTTACAGCGTATTTGATCAATTATAATCTAAAACATACCTTGGTTGCGAAACCCGCCACGCAATATCACCACAGCCACCAGCCTATAGGGTTATCGGGCGTGATACTATAGTATGGTATACGTAACGTTGATGTTAGGATTAACCACTCATCGTCCATCTGTCTATCCGTATGTAGACATTTTACGCATGGTGCGATAACTCAAAACATTTTCTATCCCATCGGAACAAAATTTTGTACGCGTTTCTCATCCCAAAATGTAGGATGAGTTTGAAAATGGGTTTGATGTGATTTTTAAATAGAGGTACCGTATGGGCCTTTTTCGACATCGAATTCACGCATGCTACGATGACTCGAACATGTTTTTATCTGACTGGAACCAAATCTGTTATTTTGGTTTGTGATTTCGCAGCCCGAAATACAGATCAAGTTCGAATATGGGTTTGAGACAATTTTTTTTACTGGTGTGATGACCCTTTTCGACTTACAATTATTCAGATGTGAGGTTCACTGATTAATACAGGCTTTTACTGTATAAGAGACAAGTGACAAGGCGAATTATTCAACTAGGGTTATTTTTAGCTGTCATATGTTAGCCCTATTATAATCTGTAACTCATTGACATTCACAAACAAGAGCATTGCTAGGGCGTGGCAAAATATGCCCTTTAGCCATTTTGAGTACTACTGCAAAATAAAATAATACTTTGAGCTTAAATTTGAAGAAAATATGATATACCCCTAATTTCAAAGCCAAATGCGGTCAAATTCTAAGTAAAAAAATGGCCGTAACTCATGTAAAAATAACTGGACGGAACCCATATTCGAACTTGGCCTGTATCTTCAGCTGGGAAATACGCATACCAACTTTGGTTCAGATTAAATAATCCAAACTGGAGTTATCGGTCGGAAACCAAAAATGTTAACAGACAGTCAAATTCTAAGTCGAAAAAGGGCCATAACTCATGGAAAAATAATTGGACGGAACCCATATTCGAACTTGGTCTGTATCTTCAGCTGGGAAATATACATACCAACTTTGGTTCAGATCGAAAAATCCAAACTGAAGTTATCGATCGGAAACCAAAAATGTTAACGGACAGACAGACGGACTGACAGACTGACGGACAGACTGATTACATAATACGACCTTTTTCAAAAAAGGGCGTATAATGAATGGACTCTCCCATTTCATTCTAAAAGTATAAATAGGAATAGTCCATTGTCCATTTGTATGGATGTTTTCAGAATATGAGCAGACAGAGCGAACCCACATTTAATGTAGTAGCGCACTATTTAAAATTCAAATTATTTGCAGTCTCACTGGGCCGATTTCCATAATACTTGGTATGGAGACTTAGTTTATAATTTGTTCATAGGGTCATGGTTGAGTGGACTTTAGGGGACAATGAGGGGTGAGAAGATTAACATTGAGGGCTACTGGTATGGGGTTTTCATGGATTTAATGTCGAGAACAGAAATCAATGCTTTTCTATGTATGAAACAAATCTAGTGAGTGCTATAGAGCATTTGGAAAGGGGGCTATCTTCAGTTTATCATGTCAGGGGCTTCAAGCGGTCCTAGTCAGAGGGCATTAAAAGGGTCAGATAACTCTAAATAAAATAAGAACTTAAAAAGTCCAGTCCAAGAAGGCAGATAAACATTGTTAATACTTGATGTGGATTATTGTGGTGAACCAAAATTTCCAATTTGTTCATCCTGTCATGGTTCATTGAAATTTAGGGGGCATAGAAGATTAACATTGATTTTAGCGTCCAAGCTACTTGTAAAACATTTTAATGTGTGAAATCATTCTATTGGCGGGGGTTACTTACTGTTTTTTTTAACTGTGGCAATCTGTATTGAGTGTATCAAGGGGTCATAGGGAGCAGAATCCTCATGGCTGTACAAATATATGGATAATACTTTTTTATGGTCTAAACTATTTTATTGAGAGCTATACAGAACACCAGGGTATGAACTGTGTTTATTTATCTCAGTTTATGGGTCCTATGGTATTCCAATGTAATTATATGTACACGCACATGGATTATTCCTTTAATATTGCAAGTAAGTGCAGATACTCTGTAACCTGTTAAAAAATGTGTCCTCTCCGATAATTCAAGGCAATTATATTTAACTATTGAGAAACACATGTTTTAGGAACAACACTTCCTTCAAACCCCTTGTAATCAGTGACATGATTATCAATAATCAAGAAATTCTTCAGATTGACAATTTACTCAGACAATTGCAGTTGAGCAGACCTGAATTGCCTCAATGAAAATAAATGAGATAACACATTAGTAGCTCAAATTGGACACAGCATGTTACATAAACTGTATTTTAATATAATATATTATTACTACACCCCGTTCTCATTAACAGAATGGTTAAAGTTCAATATAAACCAATGTCTTCCAGAAAATCTCTGGGTTCTATGCTTGAATTCTCGGAGAGGACATTTTTTTTAACATTTAATGAGCTGCTGTACCAAATCGGGATGGTTCAGCCCACCAATTAAAGTTTATACACCCTCAATACTAGTGACAGTTTACCCACAATACAAAATGATTTTCTCATCTCATTAATATTAGCAATTGACAAAGATTCTCGGAGAGGACAGATTTTAACGGAATTTATGTGCACATATTTTGGAGAATTGAATATAATTTAAATAGACTTATACACAAAAAACGAATTTGACCATTAATCTTCCATACCATGAAATGTCCAATTGAACTATAATCATGATCCATGGTTCTTGTAAATTGTATTTATAAAAAGCTTTATTTTAGATTCACATGCTATAAATCATTTAACGGAATATCTCAATAACCTTCAAATTCATATATTATCAAACTGAATGCACGATATCACTCAAAATTTTCACCACAAGATCAATCAGACATAAGCTAAAGGTTAAATGAGGACATTTTTGACAAACCAATAAATTAAAATAAATATAAGGAACACAAAATCATCACAGCAATGATTGGCCACTCAAAATATGCCAAAATTGGTACCCATCGCCCTATAAAAAAAAAAATTCCAATATACCAGTGAAATTTTGTCTGCAGGTTGAGCTGTGCGTTATCACTATAGAAATATTATTAGGACACTCCAAACACAATGACAAATGCATCATTTTCCCTCCTATCTGAAAAATTCATTTTGTCAACCTTTAACGTGAAAGAGCCCACGTACGGACTGACGGGCGGAGTTCATTCATAAATCACCCGCCAAATTTCGTTTGCGTGGGATACTAAACATAAAGTCGAGTATACCTGAAGTTTTACTATATGACTGACGCCCAAAAGTGGATGCTGAATGACAAATACATGAACAAATGTAGCCCATGTTTTATAGAGCCCATATACAGAATGAGCAGGTGATGCCAGTGTCCTGGGCCCACAAACAAGGTACCCCGCCTTGCTCACCGGAAGCTTATATTATGCTAATGATGAACAGACAGTCTGCCGTAGGAGCAGTTTTAGCCAGTCAAAAATAAAAAATAGTGTAATAAAACAAACACTCGTACCAGTGAGCCCCTAGCGATATCGACGATAGCCGGTCGGCGGGGTGGAAGTGCGGCAATCGGAGAATACTTGGGATTTGCTGACTGGCGCCCAGAAGGAAGGGTCGGGGCGCGATCAAAGGCGTTCACAGCCAACCAGCCTCGCCCGATATTAATCTCACTTCGCCTCATATGACACCGTATCCGGCAACAACTCGCCCTGTAACTTATAATATATATTAGTCAAACGCTCTTTGTGTGACCTAGTGATCTCATATTGTTGATATACGCGCCCAAGTCCAGTATCTATATACACGTCCTCATACAATCGTACAGTGTTATTATCCTCTGCAACCAATGTATGTTATACAGTACTATAACCAATGTATGTTATACAGTACTATAACAATTGTATGCTATACAGTACTAAAACAAATGTCCACCCTCACAATATGAGAGATACTTTCTAGTTATGTAAAAATGTGGTTAAAAAAAATACCACTATTTTTAGGTAGGTCGATAGAGAATTTGACATGAAATGTTTGCAAAATACATACTGGCTTATCGAGCTTATACGCCCATCTATAGTGCATGCGGTCAGTCTATAGACTAACAACTGAAATCATTACTCTCTGCGAGAAAATAAATCAAATATTTTTCATTGCAAAATGCATATATATTTGTTTTTATTTTTTGGTGGCCATTTGCAGAACTATTTTTTTAAATTGTTTTAATGTTTCAAAGACCAAAACAAAATAAAACAACATAACTTTTATTCAACCACGTTTGCAATAATCTGGCAGACATAAATACTGATTCTTATCAGACATATATACTGTTGTTTTATGATTTTTCCTCCAAACAAATGTTGGAATTGACTTCTTGGCTGTACTTATGACCTTTATTAATGACTTGTTGGCTGTATTTCTGACCTTTATTATGACTTCTTGGGTGTACTTCTGACCTTTATTAATGACTTCTTGGCTGTACTTCTGACTTTTATTCATGACTTCTTGGCTGTATTTCAGACCTTTATTAATGACTTCTTGGCTGATGTACATCTGACCTTTATTGATGACTTCTTAGCTGATGTACATCTGACCTTTATTAATTTACATTCGATGTATAATGCTTTAAAATGACTTGTTAAATTGGAGCAATTCGACCTTTTTTAATTTACATTTGACCAGATTTGACATATTTTAATGACTTCTGCTAAGTTGAAATTGACTTTATTAATAACTTCTTGGTTGTACTTCTGACCTCTATTAATGACTTCTTGGCTGTACTTCTGACCTTTATTGATGACTTCTTGGCTGTACATCTGACCTTTATTAATTTACATTCGATGTCCAAGTGTCGGCGCACACGATCCCGATTGTGCCCGGTTAAATCCGGCTGCCGGATAAATCGGGGCCGATAAAATCGGGGGGTCAGCGCACACGAGTCGGATTTTCACTCCGGTCATATGCATGCTATGGTCACTGTAGTATATAGCCAAACTGGTGTGGTCAGCATATCTAGCCAGTTACTATAGCTAGTCATCAGGGACGTGGCTAGAGGGTCTCCGTTGGGGGGTATCCACCTTGGGAATTCCAATCGCACCCCTCCCCCCTTGAATCAAAATCACAAGTTTTGCATAATTCCATTTGCACCCCACCCCCTTGCACCTCAGTGCTCAAGCCTAATATGATATATGAATATAAACCATGGTTCTATATTCCCGGTATGAGAACATTCAGATATTTTAACCTGAAAAATTGCATAAATCCTAACATCTAGTGGTCTAACTCCAGATAAATGCACATGCACGGCTACGGACAAGAAAGCAGGATACACCGGGCTGACCATGGTTATTCGGCCCGATGTGAGAAAATTTGGAAAACTATACAAGAAAATCGCAAATCCTAGCATCTGGACTGGCCTCAACTGAAGCTTCCCTAGTGTTGGAAATTTCAAACCTCATACTCCCCCTCAGGTTGGAAATTTCTCCAACTGATGACCATTTCAGTCCACAAGTTTAACCAAAATTAGCAGTGTTGTGTTGGCCATGCATGGGGGAGGGACAATGACACACCGGGCCGACCATGGTTCGGCCCGGTGTGCGAAAATTTTGAAATCTGAACAAAAAAATCGCAAAATCCGAGCATTTAGACTAGCCTCAAGCCTTCCTAGAGTTGGAAATTTCAAACCTGATACCCCCACTTAGGTTGGAAAATTTCCAACATACTGATGACAATTCCAATGACAATGTTTTCCAAATGTATGACAATATTGTTTAAAAAAAATTAACTAGCAGTTTTTGACTGGCCACGGGGGAGGGACCAGGATACAAGCTTTCCAAGTGTAGGAAATTCCGACCTGTCACCCCCCTGAGGTTGGAAAATGTTCAACTAATGACCATTTCAGTCCAAAGTTTTGACAAAAAATAGGAAAATATTGGTCCAAAAACAATTAATTCCCCAAATAAATTGTTTGAAAATCAAACTACAAGAACATTTTCAACCTATTGTTGGTGTGAAATTTCCAACTAATGTTTTGGCAGGTATGAAATTTCCAACTGTTGAAAAATTTGACCAAAGTTGGAGGTGAGACACCCCCAACCCCCCCCCCCCCCCCCTGTCGCCACGTCTCTGCTAGTCATGGTGGTTTATATAAATATGTATTTCTAAAGACTAATATTTATTAATAATAAACTAAATAAATTATATATTAATATTATTAATAATATATTGAGGTCACGAGGAATAGCCGTAAAATGGCGTAATAGATCTTTCAATAGCTGTCGCCCTCTTGTTGCGATTATTATACATGCATTCATTTTCTGCCACAGGTATACCAGCCGTTGTTCCTTGTCGATCGATCAGAATTCTTGATTTAATTTCGAATAGCGGTCGCCGCTAACTTTTCCGACATTTTGAATGAGGTTTTCGTCATGTGACAGGCAAAACACGCGCGTTGCCATCGTCACGAGCCGGATTTTCGTGATGAAATCAAACTCAGTTTGATCGGTCCGATTAAATCGGATCCCACAAAAACCGCTCCAAAGTTAGGCGCACGCGATCCCGGTTGTCAACCGGGATCGTGTGCGCCGACACTAATGCTTTAAAATGACTTTTGTTAAATTGGCGCAAATCGACCTTTTTAAATTTACATTTGACCACATTTGACATCTGTCAATTTTTTAATGACTTCTGTTAAGTTGAAATTGACTTATTGGCTTTATTTATTTTCGTTTGACGTCTATTAAGTTGGAATTGACTTAGTGATTATTAGTTAAAGATAAGGGCGGTGTTGGCGGTGGGTATGCTGTTAAAATATTCACCCTCGCCAAAAACCGCCATAAACAGAAAGAATAGTAAAATATAGACAGACCTTGTTCTTATACCAATCAGAATTGTGGCATAAACAGTATGTTATTGTCAAATGTTTTTCCTTTGTTGTGTAAACAAATGTAAAAAACGTTACAGAACCTGACTTTTGTTTAGATCCGGATATGATAAACATAAAGAGCGTTATTTGTTACTGTTTTTCTTATATGGAAATAATAAAGAGCGTTTATATCATTTGTGTGTGATTAGCCAACATAATTGCGCTGTGTTATGTAAACAGAAGCAAAACTTCTGTAACACCAACAGGCTCTGACTTGTTTACGTTACATTGGAAGAAGAAGATGAAGCAACACTTTTAATTTGGATGTTTATTAAAAAAAAGTCACCACCACTTTTGAAATCAAAGATGGCTGCTGGCAGCCATATTTTAAAACTGATTTCGAGGGGAAAATCGATGGTTCCCATCAAAGGGTCACCCCGAAGATCCATATAAAGTTTGGTGACGATCGGACGAGAGATGTTACTGTCGCGATATTAACTACGATTCAACATGTTATGTTGACGACAGTTGGACTGAGTTTGTGATTTTAAATCATTCCAAATTCTGAATTCAAAACGTCAATGTGGAGCATCTACATATGTGTAAATCTAGGACCATCCTGTAATCCAATAAAAGTGTCAATGGCACTGAAGCTCAATTTGGATAGGGATTATTATCATATGTCACATTTAATGGAGCGATAGGGAATGTAGAGAGTTCGTATGTCTATGTAATACTAAATACACAACGGATTTAGTCATACAAAGAATAAAATCCAAGATGGATACTGGAAGCCAGAATTTGGGGAAAATGGTAAGCTCGATATCCCATCTAGAGGTCACTCCGAAGATCCATAAGAAGTTTGGTGACGATCAGATGAGAGATATGACCTGTATGGTGTGCTAAAGGAATTAGTCATACCAAGAATAAAATCCAAGATGGCTGCTGGCAACTTCAGACATATATGTGTAGACCTGGGACCATCCTGTTATTTCAAAGTTTATTTTTCTCATACGAACTCAAATTAGAATTTGCAACTTAGAAAAAAATATTACGACTCCCGAGTTCAACCCACAGGGAAAACAAGAGGGGGTCGTCCTGTTCACCCGGCGGCTATTGTTTCGGGTAGGTGTTGGGACAGGAACATCGGATTTCTTTGGACCCATACCGGAAAAAAAGCGGAGAAGATACCGACTCAATCGTGCATAAACTAGGAATTCCACTGAAGCCAAAACTTATCTTTCGCAGTCATCGAGTTGGCCCATTTAAAACAAGACAGCCAAAGAATGTGGGGTCGCTCACCAGACTGCAAAGACTGATAAGACTGGGGCTTTGGAGACCATAACAGTTAGAACTTTTCATAATCACTTTAAAAAAGTAGATCTAAACAGGATATGTAGATAGAGAGGCTTCATGTACCAGCTGTACGCTACTGATCACCCCCCCCCCCCCCTCCTCCAGCTCATGTCCCTTCCCGACCAGGCTCCAGACTCCCAAGACTTAGATTGGCAACTGTCATCTCAAACTTTCTCTATTGTTGGAAATTTCCAATCCCACAAGCACCTTTTTATAAAACTATTTAGACATGTTTGAAGCCCAATTATCCGTGGACCCAAAAACAGCATATATGTATGTCAGATTAATCAGTCAAGTAGTTCAAAGGTAGATGTTTTAATGAATTTTGTATTTTAATGATTTTATTAGACACAAAAGTGTCAAGTCCCCATAGCCCCGTCGTTTCTTAACAGGTTGTCTTATGTTAACAAATCTGAATCTCAGTCACTAAAGGATCCTCCATACTATATGTAAGCTAAATAGTCCAACCTCTCTTGAGAAGACATTTTAAGTATTACTATAGAGGCATACAGTTATGTCTCGGGTCCCACCCTATATCTGATGGTAGATGAGAAGTCGTTTTTAAGAATTACCATGGAGGGCAAGAGTTATGGCCCTGGCTTCACAACCATTTGAAAGAGTGACCTCATTTGAACAAATCTGAATATGAATCACCTAGGGAAAATCCACACCAAATATGAACCCATTCAGTCTTATGATCTAGAGAAGATGTTCACAGAATTGTTGACAGATTGATGGACGGAGAGAAAGATGAACAGGTGACAGATGAGAAGTGATGACTATAGCTTCGTCTCAGGTGAGCTCAAAAATTACTATTCATTGAACAAATCTGTAAATCACCTCCCCAACACTGTGGGGACATCCCTGCAAGAATATGACATTATCTTATTATTTGAACAAATCTGAATGTGAGTCACATACAGGTAGGGAATTCATATAGATCTCGAGAAGAAAACAATTGTTGATGGATGGATGGACAGAACAATGGATGGAAGGACACTCCGACAGACCAACAGATTTACTCCAATATACCCCCACACTTTTTTGTCCATAATAAGGTATAATGAGGTCACATAGCTAAGTGGTTAAGAAAATAATATTGGAACAGCCAAGTGTGAATTTAGTGTGTCTGAGGTCCCAAAAGGGTGAATGTAGTGATGCTATTCTGTAAGGTAGGCTAGCATCACCAAATTCACCATCTGGGAACCCAATTTTACTTAGTCCTCAACTGCTATGGGAGACCTAGGGACAGACAGAAGTTCTCCAGCTGAAGTTGGTGACATTACTGACATATGACAGTATGCGCACCCATTTAACACCTCAATTATGCATTTTAAAATCTGAACAGAAGGGAAAAGAGCTGCTAAAAATGTCAATTTGAGACTCTAGATACTTCCCAGAAGATGAAGCCTAAGCAGAATGAGGTCCTCATATGATGTATTTGGCGATGCTAGCCTCTGGGAACCTCATTCTACAAATGCCAGACACACTTAAAGCTCTGAGAAAATGAATTTAATCTGATATTAATGACCATTGTATTGTAAACAATGATGGTGCTACTGACAACTTCAGAAAACAAATATACAACACCATTAATCTCATTTAAATTATGAATGACATGAATACACTCCCTGTGGACTCTGCCTATAGCTACAGAAGTTCTCTTATCTACCTATCTGGCCCTGATTATAAACAACATGTGTCATGTCTGTCAGTTCAGAGCAGAGTTGGCTTGTAATGGGAATGCACAGATACTAGTATTAAAAGGAATTTACTGAACATTTCTGTACATCTGTCTGTTCATCTTTTCTCCCAAACCCCTGATTTCAACCAAATTTAGTGGGGAGACTAGAGGTACCTAACCCCCCCCCCCCCCCCCCCCCCAGATGTAATGTCATAAGTTCTTCAAAATTTTAATTAAATGTTTTTTATTTTATTTAAATAAAAAAAAAATTATTTAATAAAAAAGAATATTTATTAAAAATAAAATATATATAATTTATTTTTTTTGGTTAAATTGAGCAATAAGTTAAATCTAAAACAAAAAAATCTTCAGATTTATGTCCATAGCCCCACCCACATTTGACCCAGTGACCTCATTTGAACAAATCTGAACCACAGTCACCCAAGGTACCCTCATACAAAATATGAACCCAATCGGTCCAACAACTTCAGAAAAGAAGTCGTTTTAAGAATTACTATGTGGAAAAATAGTTATGGTCCTGACATCAAAACTATTTGACTTGGTGACCTCATTTGAACAAATCTGAATAAGAGTCACCTAGGGAACATCCAAACCAAATATAAACCCAATCGGTTTGATGGTTTCAGAGGAGAAGTTGTTTAAAGAATTGTTGGCGGACGGACGGACGGACGGACGGACAGACGGACGGACGAGGAGTGATGACTATAGCTCCACCGGAGACGTCGTCTCAGGTGAGCTAAAAACATGTAGACGTTACTAATAACCAGGGTGCTGTTCAAACCACTCCAGCTCAGTCAAGGCAAATTATATTCCGCCTACCATCATATCGTGTGAGAAAGTCTGTGTATGATGTGCGACGTGACCTGAAAACCCTCGGTGTTCCTGAATACCCGGGACCCCTCTTCATTAATGAGGACCTTACAAGAACTCGCGCCAAAAAAATTCAACGCGCACGGAAGCTAAAGCAGATTTTATATAGCATGAACTGCATGTCCCAATATATGCATTACAAAATTGTACTACATGTATACTATACCAATGCATGTCTCGGTCGAAATGCCCTGTAATCCACTTAACATGACCTGATTCGGAAGTATCAATCTGGTTTCATTCTGCGTGGTCGTCCGTGGTATTTGTGTTAAACTATCAAAACATCCTCAAGTGTCGCACCAATAATTACGCGTGACTCTCGTGCGCTTCTGTGTTATGCGATTGAGGTCAATTTCATGATTCGGGTAAAGCCTGGCTTGGTTCAGTTACTGCACACATTTCGTGTCTGCTCATATTTGTAAGTATATCTTAAATCACACTGTATAATTATATGACTACGTTTTTCTAGTACATTCATATAGCCCTTTTTAGGCATTATAATCATATACAAGCTATAGAAACTTGACCCGGTCTATGTCAATCATCCGTAGGCCCAATCGTACTACATGTCAGTCCGTCCGTTTATCTGTCCTATTTTATATGACGTTTATTTCACTGAAAAATTACCCCTTATTCCGTTTCCTTTTACGTCCCCTTTCTTTCCTCTTATCACAATGATATCGAGTAGCGTTGATCAGTGTATCCTCAATATCAATCGAACCAATGAGTGCAGGTTGATTTATCGTCCCTCGGATAATATCACGAGGTAAGACAAGATGTTGCTCCCACCCCTTCTAATTCTCGTATGTCACTTTTCCTATGCACCTCTCCCTCACAAAAACGAAGCCCTTTCTGGTACTTCGCTTCACTTCCCTCTTTCATTTTGGCTGATGTATGGTATACAATACCAATTAACTTGACAAACGTTCTTCCTTCCTGCACTCTATCCCCCTACCCCCTCCTTGGACACTATTTTTTTCGGATCTAACATGTTATCCCCGTCTGCTAAATATACCCTATATGGTATCTATTCTGATACCAAGGGTAAACTTCTTATTCCGAGGAAAAGACTTGATAAAAGCCTTTCAGGCTTGTTGTCTAATCCCCGTTTTTGAACATGTGTTGTAAATTATGTCAATTTGTTTGTATGTGTTAAATGTTCTGTTCGAAAATTAAATATTGTTTACACTAATACTCATATGTGAAGCGACAAATCATGGTAATACCTTCGATGTTGAAATACTTGTAATTTTAAACAAATACACATGTTCCAGACTGAATGTGCACCAAAGCACGACCCCCTGGGCAACCCATGAGTGACACCCTGATCAAACAGACTGAATTCGTCATGTCAATACAACCCATGAGTGCCACCCTGATCAAACAGACTGAATTCGTTATGCCAATACAACCCATGAGTGACACCCTGATCAAACAGACTGAATTCGTTAAGTCAATACAACCCATGAGTGCCACCCTGATCAAACAGACTGAATTCGTTATGTCAATACAACCCATGAGTGACACCCTGATCAAACAGACTGAATTCGTCATGTCAATACAACCCATGCGTGCCACCCTGATCAAACAGACTGAATTCGTTATGTCAATACAACCCATGAATGCCACCCTGATCAAACAGACTGAATTCGTTATGTCAATACAACCCATGAGTGACACCCTGATCAAACAGACTGAATTCGTTATGCCAATACAAACCATGAGTGACACCCTGATCAAACAGACTGAATTCGTCATGTCAATACAACCCATGAGTGCCACCCTGATCAAACAGACTGAATTCGTCATGCCAATACAACCCATGAGTGCCACCCTGATCAAACAGACTGAATTCGTTATGTCAATACAACCCATGAGTGACACCCTGATCAAACAGAATGAATTCGTCATGTCAATACAACCCATGAGTGCCACCCTGATCAAATGGACTGAATTCGTCATGTCAATACAACCCACGAGTGACACCCTGATCAAACAGACTGAATTCGTTATGTCAATACAACCCATGAGTGCCACCCAGATCAAACAGACTGAATTCGTCATGTCAATACAACCCATGAGTGCCACCCTGATCAAACAGACTGAATTCGTTATGTCAATACAACCCATGAGTGACACCCTGATCAAACAGACTGAATTCGTCATGTCAATACAACCCATGAGTGCCACCCTGATCAAACAGACTGAATTCGTTATGTCAATACAACCCATGAGTGCCACCCTGATCAAACAGACTGAATTCGTTATGTCAATACAACCCATGAGTGACACCCTGATCAACCAGACTGAATTCGTTATGTCAATACAAACCATGAGTGACACCCTGATCAAACAGACGGAATTCGTTATGTCAATACAACCCATGAGTGCCACCCTGATCAAATGGACTGAATTCGTCATGTCAATACAACCCATGAGTGACACCCTGATCAAACAGACTGAATTCGTCATGCCAATACAACCCATGAGTGCCACCCAGATCAAACAGACTGAATTCGTTATGTCAATACAACCCATGAGTGCCACCCAGATCAAACAGACTGAATTCGTTATGTCAATACAACCCATGAGTGCCACCCTGATCAAATGGACTGAATTCGTTATGTCAATACAACCCATGAGTGCCACACTGATCAAACAGACAGAATTCGTTATGTCAATACAACCGATGAGTGACACCCTGATCAAACAGACGGAATTCGTTATGTCAATACAACCGATGAGTGACACCCTGATCAAACAGACTGAATTCGTTATGGCAATACAACCCATGAGTGCCACCCTGATCAAACAGACTGAATTCGTTATGTCAATACAACCCATGAGTGACACCCTCATCAAACAGACTGAATTCGTTATGTCAATACAACCCATGAGTGCCACACTGATCAAACAGACTGAATTCGTTATGTCAATACAACCCATGAGTGCCACCCTCATCAAACAGACTGAATTCGTTATGTCAATACAACCCATGAGTGCCACCCTGATCAAATGGACTGAATTCGTTATGTCAATACAACCCATGAGTGACACCCTGATCAAACAGACTGAATTCGTTATGCCAATACAACCCATGAGTGACACCCTGATCAAACAGACTGAATTCGTCATGTCAATACAACCCATGAGTGACACCCTGATCAAACAGACTGAATTCGTTATGTCAATACAACCCATGAGTGACACCCTGATCAAACAGACTGAATTCGTTATGTCAATACAACCCATGAGTGACACCCTGATCAAACAGACTGAATTCGTTATGTCAATACAACCCATGAGTGCCACCCTGATCAAACAGACTGAATTCGTCATGTCAATACAACCCATGAGTGACACCCTGATCAAACAGACTGAATTCGTCATGTCAATACAACCCATGAGTTACACCCTGATCAAACAGACTGAATTCGTTAAGTCAATACAACCCATGAGTGACACCCTGATCAAACAGACTGAATTCGTTATGTCAATACAACCCATGAGTGACACCTTGACCAAACAGACTGAATTCGTTATGTCAATACAACCTGCATGTTGATTTATTTCAGAAGACAGCTGCTTGCGCGAGCGGTTGTGATCTTACTTCTTTCGAGTTCATGTCAATGATGTCTATAACTATTTTCAATGTCAGAAATATTATCTGGAGCATATAAACTCACATTTCCACAACAAATTGATGATGCAGTAATATGTTTTACACTATGCGAATCCGTCGTGGTAGTCTTTACTATACACATGTGTCTTCATGAACGATTATAACAAACCATCATAAGACTTTTACGAAAAATTATTCTCAGATTGGAATTCTTGCAGAAAGATGGGCGAATTAAAAACTGAGCTAAAAAAATATTCCTGCGAAATTTCAATACGAGTAATGTGATGATTTCTATACATTTGTTTAGCTCATATGTATATAATAAAGTGCATATACGAAGGAGTAAAAATTCAACTCTAAAAGGTGTAAATGTACAAATAGTGTAAATCTTTATAAATTTACTCTAATCAAATATTGCACTTTAAGATCTACAAACAGGTGGAGTTTGTCCTTATACCGTTCATGCTAAATCCAGATGGTACTGTAAGATCTACAGATAGGTGGAGTTTGTTCTCATATCGTCCATGCTAAATCCACATGTTACTGTAAGATCTATAGATAGGTGGGGTTTGTCATTATATCGTCCATGCTAAATCCACATGTTACTGTAAGATCTATAGATAGGTGGAGTTTGTTCTTATACCGTTCATGCTAAATCCAGATGGTACTGTAAGATCTACAGATAGGTGGAGTTTGTCCTTATATCGTCCATGCTAAATCCAGATGGTACTGTAAGATCTACAGATAGGTGGAGTTTGTTCTCATATCGTCCATGCTAAATCCACATGTTACTGTAAGATCTATAGATAGGTGGGGTTTGTCATTATATCGTCCATGCTAAATCCACATGTTACTGTAAGATCTATAGATAGGTGGAGTTTGTTCTTATACCGTTCATGCTAAATCCAGATGGTACTGTAAGATCTACAGATAGGTGGAGTTTGTCCTTATATCGTCCATGCTAAATCCAGATGGTACTGTAAGATCTACAGATAGGTGGAGTTTGTTCTCATATCGTCCATGCTAAATCCACATGTTACTGTAAGATCTATAGATAGGTGGGGTTTGTCATTATATCGTCCATGCTAAATCCACATGTTACTGTAAGATCTATAGATAGGTGGGGTTTGTCATTATATCGTCCATGCTAAATCCACATGTTACTGTAAGATCTATAGATAGGTGGAGTTTGTTCTTATACCGTTCATGCTAAATCCAGATGGTACTGTAAGATCTACAGATAGATGGAGTTTGTTCTTATACCGTTCATGCTAAATCCAGATGGTACTGTAAGATCTACAGATAGGTTGAGCTTGTTCTCATATCGTCCATGCTAAATCCAGATGGTACTGTAAGATCTACAGATAGGTGGAGTTTGTTCTCATATCGTCCATGCTAAATCCACATGTTACTGTAAGATCTATAGATAGGTGGGGTTTGTCATTATATCGTCCATGCTAAATCCACATGTTACTGTAAGATCTATAGATAGGTGGAGTTTGTTCTCATATCGTCCATGCTAAATCCACATGTTACTGTAAGATCTACAGAAAGGTGCAGTTTGTCCTTATATCGTCCATGCTAAATCCACATGTTACGGTAAGATCTACATATAGGTGGAGTTTGTTCTCATATCGTCCATGCAAAATCCAGATAGTACTGTAAGATCTACAGATAGGTGCAGTTTGTCCTTATATCGTTCATGCTGAGGCCAGATGCTATTGTAAGATCTGCATATAGATGCAGTTTGTCTTTATATCGTCCATGCTAAATCCAGATGGTACAGTAAGATCTATAGATAGGTGGAGTTTGTTCTTATATCGTCCATGCTAAATCCAGATGGTACTGTAAGATATATAGATAGGTGGGGTTTGTCCTTATATCGTTCATGCTGAAGCCAGATGCTACTGTAAGATCTGCATATAGATGCAGTTTGTCCTTATATCGTCCATGCTAAATCCAGATGGTACAGTAAGATCTACATATAGGTGGAGTTTGTTCTTATATCGTCCATGCTAAATCCAGATGGTACTGTAAGATCTACAGAAAGGTGGAGTTTGTCCTTATATCGTCCATGCTAAATCCAGATGGTACAGTAAGATCTACATATAGGTGGAGTTTGTTCTTATATCGTCCATGCTAAATCCAGATGGTACTGTAAGATCTGCATATAGATGCAGTTTGTCCTTATATCGTCCATGCTAAATCCAGATGGTACAGTAAGATCTACATATAGGTGGAGTTTGTTCTTATATCGTCCATGCTAAATCCAGATGGTACAGTAAGATCTGCATATAGATGCAGTTTGTCCTTATATCGTCCATGCTAAATCCAGATGGTACTGTAAGATCTACAGATAGGTGGAGTTTGTCCTTATATCGTCCATGCTAAATCCAGATGGTACTGTAAGATCCACAGATAGGTGCAGTTTGTCCTTATATCGTCCATGCTAAATCCAGATGGTACTGTAGGATATACACTTAGCTGGAGTTTGTCCTTATATCGTTCATGCTAAATCCAGATGGTACTGTAAGATCTACAGATAGGTGGAGTTTGTCTTTATATCGTCCATGCTAAATCCAGATGGTACAGTAAGATCTATAGATAGGTGGAGTTTGTTCTTATATCGTCCATGCTAAATCCAGATGGTACTGTAAGATATATAGATAGGTGGGGTTTGTCCTTATATCGTTCATGCTGAAGCCAGATGCTACTGTAAGATCTGCATATAGATGCAGTTTGTCCTTATATCGTCCATGCTAAATCCAGATGGTACAGTAAGATCTACATATAGGTGGAGTTTGTTCTTATATCGTCCATGCTAAATCCAGATGGTACTGTAAGATCTACAGAAAGGTGGAGTTTGTCCTTATATCGTCCATGCTAAATCCAGATGGTACAGTAAGATCTACATATAGGTGGAGTTTGTTCTTATATCGTCCATGCTAAATCCAGATGGTACTGTAAGATCTGCATATAGATGCAGTTTGTCCTTATATCGTCCATGCTAAATCCAGATGGTACAGTAAGATCTACATATAGGTGGAGTTTGTTCTTATATCGTCCATGCTAAATCCAGATGGTACAGTAAGATCTGCATATAGATGCAGTTTGTCCTTATATCGTCCATGCTAAATCCAGATGGTACTGTAAGATCTACAGATAGGTGGAGTTTGTCCTTATATCGTCCATGCTAAATCCAGATGGTACTGTAAGATCCACAGATAGGTGCAGTTTGTCCTTATATCGTCCATGCTAAATCCAGATGGTACTGTAGGATATACACTTAGCTGGAGTGTGTCCTTATATCGTTCATGCTCAATCCAGACGGTACTGTAAGATCCACAGATAGGTGCAGTTTGTTCTTATATCGTCCATGCTAAATCCAGATGGTACTGTAAGATCCACATATAGGTGCAGTTTGTCCTTATATCGTCCATGCTAAATCCAGATGGTACTGTAGGATATACACTTAGCTGGAGTGTGTCCTTATATCGTTCATGCTCAATCCAGATGGTACTGTAAGATCCACAGATAGATGCAGTTTGTTCTTATATCGTCCATGCTAAATCCAGATGGTACTGTAAGATCCACAGATAGGTGCAGTTTGTCCTTATATCGTCCATGCTAAATCCAGATGGTACTGTAGGATATACACTTAGCTGGAGTTTGTCCTTATATCGTTCATGCTAAATCCAGATGGTACTGTAAGATCCACAGATAGGTGCAGTTTGTCCTTATATCGTCCATGCTAAATACAGATGGTACTGTAAGATCTACAGATAGATGGAGTTTGTTCTTATATCGCCCATGCTAAATCCAGATGGTACTGTAAGATCTACAGATAGATGGAGTTTGTTCTTATATCCAATATATCGTCCATGCTAAATCCAGATGGTACTGTAAGATATACAGATAGCTGGAGTTTGTCCTTATATCGTCCATGCTAAATCCAGATGGTACTGTAAGATCTACAGATAGATGGAGTTTGTTCTTATATCGTCCATGCTAAATCCAGATGGTACTGTAATATCTACAGATAGATGGAGTTTGTTCTTATACCGTCCAAGCTAAATACAGATGGTACTGTAAGATCTACAGATAGGTGGAGTTTGTTCTTATATCGCCCATGCTAAATCCAGATGGTACTGTAAGATATACAGATAGGTGGAGATTGTTCTTATACCGTCCATGCTAAATACAGATGGTACTGTAAGATCTACAGATAGGTGGAGTTTGTTCTTATATCGCCCATGCTAAATCCAGATGGTACTGTAAGATCTACAGATAGCTGGAGTTTGTCCTTATATCGTCCATGCTAAATCCAGATGGTACTGTAAGATATACAGATAGGTGGAGTTTGTCCTTATATCGTCCATGCTAAATCCAGATGGTACTGTAAGATCTACAGATAGATGGAGTTTGTCCTTATATCGTCCATGCTAAATCCAGATGGTACTGTAAGATATACAGATAGGTGGAGTTTGTCCTTATATCGTCCATGCTAAATCCAGATGGTACTGTAAGATATACAGATAGCTGGAGTTTGTCCTTATATCGTCCATGCTAAATCCAGATGGTACTGTAAGATCTACAGATAGCTGGAGTTTGTCCTTATATCGTCCATGCTAAATCCAGATGGTACTGTAAGATCTACAGATAGCTGGAGTTTGTTCTTATATCGTCCATGCTAAATCCAGATGGTACTGTCTTGTCATTCTATCGTTGGTGGTGCAGTTACAATACCCTCACAGTCCACATGGATGAGTATTCTGCCAATATCATCATTCTTGGTTACAAAACTTCTCCCGTCCGCCACAACTTGAATCTGAAATTATACCAAAACATATTAAATAACACTTCTAAGTCGAAAAGGAGCAGAACTCCCTCAAACTATCATAGCACCATGATCAAATCGAAGTTTGTATGTGTCTTCCCAAGTGTGTAACAGATATATACGAAATATCAAGACATGCTGTTAAATATTGCCCACGTTATCATCCGGAACCCATAAACAGCTATGTTTAAAGACATTATGTACTTGTTCGGATGCGAGAAACTGGTAAGTTACCGGGTAGTATTCAGGTGCTATGTCAACTGGAGGATTGTAGCATTCTACTAACATCACCGAAAATTTCAAGCAAATCGACCGTACCACTCTATAGAAAACAATGTCTGAACTATGCTAAATTGTAAATATTTACTACTCGAATCGGGACGCTTCTATCGACGATAAACTAACGAAAACGATTTCGCCATCGGCAGTCACTGCATTCAATTAATATATAAGAATGACGGTGTGTGTTGTCAACTTAGATATAATATTTGTAAAAAATAACTACTCTGAACAATATTATTCTCTATTTCTATTTGATCACCATACCGGAGTGTTTTACATCACTTTAAGTCGAATAATGGTCATAACTCCGTCAATTATCATTGGACCATAACTAAATGCGAACTTGGCCTATGACGTATCAAATGTAACCACAAGAAAACACATACTATACAGAATATTGTAAAACGACATTTTTATTATCCATCTGTTGGTTTATCCAAATTATGGGAATAAATTATTGTATAATTACAGGATGTACATGTAGTTTTCCCAGAGACGTGGCGACCAGGTTGGGTGTCTCATCCCCTCATGTGACGTGGCGACCGGGCTGGGTGTCTCACCCCCCCCCCCTCATGTGACGTGGTGACCGGGTTGTGTGTCTCATTCCCTCATGTGACGTGGCGACCGGGTCGGGTGAGACGTGGCGACCCGGTTGGGTGTCTCACCCCCCCCCCCCCTCATGTGACGTGGTGACCGGGTTGGGTGTCTCATTCCCTCGTGTGACGTGTCGACCGGGTCGGGTGAGACGTGGCGACCCGATTGGGTGTCTCACCCCCCCCCCTCATGTGACGTAGTGACCCGGTTGGGTGTCTCACCCCCTCATGTGACGTGGTGACCGGGTTGGGTGTCTCATTCCCTCATGTGGCGTGGCGACCGGGTCGGTGAGACGTGGCGACCCGGTTGGGTGTCTCACCCCCCCCCCCCCCCCCCCAATGTGACGTGGTGACCGGGTTGGGTGTCTCATTCCCTCAAGTGACGTGGCGACCGGGTCGGTGAGACGTGGCGACCCGGTTGGGTGTCTCACCCCCCCCCCTCATGTGACGTGGTGACCGGGTTGGGTGTCTCATTCCCTCATGTGACGTGGCGACCGGGTCGGGTGAGACGTGGCGACCCGGTTGTGTGTCTCACCCCCCTCATGTGACGTGGTGACCGGGTTGGGTGTCTCACCCCCTCATGTGACGTGGCGACCGGGTTGGGTGAGACGTGGCGACCGGGTTGGGTGTCTCATTCCCTCATGAGACGTGGCGACCGGGTTGGGTGTCTCATTCCCTCATGTGACGTGGCGACCGGGTTGGTGTCTCATTCCCTCATGAGACGTGGCGACCGGGTTGGGTGTCTCATTCCCTCATGAGACGTGGCGACCGGGTTGGGTGTCTCACCCCCCCCCCCCCCATGTGACGTGGCGACCGGGTTGGTGTCTCACCCCCTCATGTGACGTGGCGATCTGGTTGGGTGTCTCATTCCCTCATGTGACGTGGCGACCGGGTTGGGTGTCTCACCCCCTCCCCCCCATGTGACGTGGCGACCGGGTTGGGTGTCTCATTCCCTCATGAGACGTGGCGACAGGGTTGGGTGTCTCATTCCCTCGTGAGACGTGGCCACCGGGTTCCCTCATGAGACGTGGCGACCGGGTTGGGTGTCTCATCCCCTCATGAGACGTGGCGACCGGGTTGGGTGTCTCATCCCCTCATGAGACGTGGCGACCGGGTTGGGTGTCTCATTCCCTCATGTGACGTGGCGACCGGGTTGGGTGTCTCATTCCCTCATGTGACGTGGCGACCGGGTTGGGTGTCTCATTCCCTCATGTGACGTGGCGACCGGGTTGGGTGTCTCATTCCCTCATGAGACGTGGCGACCGGGTTGGGTGTCTCATCCCCTCATGAGACGTGGCGACCGGGTTGGGTGTCGCATTCCCTCATGTGACGTGGCGACCGGGTTGTGTGTCTCATTCCCTCATGTGACGTGGCGACCCGGTCGGGTGAGACGTGGCGACCGGGTTGGGTGTCTCATCCCCTCATGAGACGTGGCGACCGGGTTGGGTGTCTCATTCCCTCATGAGACGTGGCGACCGGGTTGGGTGTCTCGTTCCCTCATGTGACGTGGCGACCGGGTTGGGTTTCTCATTCCCTCATGAGACGTGGCGACCGGGTTGGGTGTCTCATTCCCTCATGAGACGTGGCGACCGGGTTGGGTGTCTCATCCCCTCATGAGACGTGGCGACCGGGTTGGGTGTCTCATCCCCTCATGAGACGTGGCGACCTGGTTGGGTGTCTCATCCCCTCATGTGACGTTGCGACCGGGTTGGGTGTCTCATTCCCTCATGAGACGTGGCGACCGGGTTGGGTGTCTCATTCCCTCATGAGACGTGGTGACCGGGTTGGGTGTCTCATTCCCTCATGTGACGTGGCGACCGGGTTGGGTGTCTCATTCCCTCATGAGACGTGGCGACCGGGTTGGGTGTCTCATTCCCTCATGAGACGTGGCGACCGGGTTGGGTGTCTCATTCCCTCATGAGACGTGGCGACCGGGTTGGGTGTCTCATTCCCTCATGTTTGTCCAAAGATGCAGTAGTGGGCAAATCGGAGCATCCATGCAGTTGGAAATTTTAGTAGAATGTGACATTTCCGACTTCAAGATTTCGTGACGTATAACCTGAAGTCCCGATAACTTTTATAAAAGTTATATTGGACTCGATTCGAGTCTAAAATGGCTTTCGGAATCGAGTCCAATATGACATTCGGGAGTCCAATATGACTTTCTCCCGAATTATCATGTGACGGCTTCTGCCCAATCAGAAAAAGTGTTAGTTAAGGGATGGATGATAATATAGAATATTACTTGGTATAAAACTTACACTAATTTTTGGGTATTGTACCCGAATTACGTCTGTTGCCTCTTTCCATGGCTGAAATAAGAAATTTACATATCAGAAGTGAATTCATATAGCTCACTTTAGTTCAAACCAATTTAATAAGACTTTCACTAGTCACGGCATGTTTAAAGTGTAGTACATCATACTACATGATATAGTGAAATGGACCATGTAAGTTTTAGTACATCATACTACATGATATAGTGAAATGGAACTGTCATGCCTGCAAAAGCAGCAGTATTCTCATGTAGCAATACACAATTTCCAGTAATTTTGGCCAACCTGGGAGGGGGTACTGTAGACCAAATCTATGCTGAGCCATTATCATTGGCATAGGTCCCATCAAGCCTGTTTTATGTTCGACAGAAATGATAGATGTAAACAAATGTCTGTACTTTGGCTTATTCGTATAATTTGTCACTGAGTTATGCCCCTTGGTTTGCACACACAAAATGCTCAATTTTATCCATTATTTGACTAAAATTTACCACTTTCAACACAAAAGCAGACGACGACAGAGCGAATGTCAGTAAATATGCTTATTCTACCCAATAGAGCTATGTTAGATAAATAGCCCATGCTAATAGATTGAATTTTGAAATCCAAGATGGCCGCTGGCGGCCATGTTTTTTTGCCGAATGACTCCAAAATGACTCGTTCCCATCTACATGTCAATGTCAACGCCCATGACAAATTTCATAATGATCCGACCAAAGGTATGACCTGTAGCCCGTGCCACAGGATTTAGTCATGCAAAGAGTAAAATCCAAGATGGCTGCCCGCGGCCATGTTTTATGGCCGAATGACCCCGAAATGACTCGTTCCCACCTATATCTCATTGTTAACATCCATGACAAATTTTCATTATGATCCGACCAAAGGTAGGACCTGTAGTCCGTGCCAAACAATTTAGTCATGCAAAGAGTAAAATCCAAGATGGCTGCTGGCGGCCATGTTTTTGGCCGAATGACCCCAAAATGACTCGTTCCCATCTACATGTCAATATTAAAATCCTTGACAAATTTCATGATGATCAGACGAATATTAGGGCCTGTAGCCCGTGTTAATAGATTGAATTTTGACATCCAAGATGGCCACTAGTGGCCATGTTTTTTTTCCGAATGACCCCAAAATGACTCGTTCCTATCTACATGTCAATGTCAACAACTATGACAAATTTTATAAAGATCCGACCAAAGGTACGACCTGTAGCCCGTGCTAAAGGAAATTGTTGACGAATCACGCACACACGCACGCACACACAGACGACAAAGCCATTGAAATAGCTCAAACTTTACAAAGTAAAGTTGAGCGCCTTTTTTTTCTTTTCTTTTTTACCTAAGAACAATAACTCTAAAAGAAAAATGAACGTACTCTTAACGCGGCGGTTGTATACCACACCATATTCTCTCTTCTTTTCGCTGATATAAGGACGATCGTTCTTCCTATAATTCGAGATAATGCACGGGTGCCATTTATGCGGAAAGATCTTATCGACGAACTACAATCTACAAAGTCATAAGAATACTAAACACGGAGTTATGTCAAGAACGAAGAACGATATATTCGGGCGATACGAAGACACTGCGTATGACTGAGAAACGGTTCTTTGGGGCGCCATCCCTGCAAATATTCGTTTTCGGAGATATCTCCTTGTAATTCGGAGATCTCTCCTCGGTTTCGAGGAGATATCTCCTTGGAATTGCAATTCCTAGCAGATATCTGCTTGGAATATGGTACATTATGGAGATATCTCCTTGGATCCAAGGAGATATCTGCTTGGATTATGGAGATATCTCCTTGGATCATATGAGATATCTCCTCGCAACTACGAGATATCTGCTTGAAATATTTCCAACGAGATATCTCATTGAAACCGATGAGATATCTCCATAATCCAAGCAGATATCTGCTCGGATCCAAGGAGATATCTCCTTGGATCCAAGCAGATATCTGCTCGGATTATGGAGATATCTCCTTGAAATAGTTTTCAACGAGATATATCCTTGGACCCAAGGAGATATCTCCATATCCCAAGCAGATATCTGATTGGATTATGGAGATATCTCCTTGGAAAACCGCGGCCATGATATATTAATGATTTCACAGTACATATACTTACTATGATCGAAATACATCCAAGCAGATATCTGCTCGGAATATGGAGATATCTCCTTGAAATATTTTTCAAGCAGATATCTCCATAATCCGAGCAGATATCTGCTTGGGTCCAAGGAGATATCTCCTTGGATCCAAGGAGATATCTCCTTGAAAATATTTCAAGGAGATATCTCCATAATGCGAGCAGATATCTGCTTGGATCCAAGGAGATATCTGCTCCTTGGATCCAAGCAGATATCTGCTCGCATTATGGATATCTCATCGGTTTCAAGGAGATATCTCCTTGAAAATATTTCCGAGGAGATATCTCCATATTCCAAGCAGATATCTCCTTGAAACCGAGGAGATATCACCATAATGCGAGCAGATATCTGCTTGGATCCAAGGAGATATCTCCGAAAACGAATATTTGCAGGGATGGCGCCCCATACGGTTCTAGATTCGGAGACGTCATCATTTTTTTTAAAATTCAAGTGTTTTAAGTTTTAAAAACAAATTTTTTTTTTGAAAAAAATAAAGTTTTGTAAGTTTTTAATCTTTTTTTTAATTTTAAAATTTTGTTCTGTGTCCTTTTAACTTGCACCCACTGCGAGTGCTGTGTGTTACTTTAACATTCATCCACAGTGAGTCAGGGTTGTGGCGATTACATGCCAATGTAATCGATTACGATTACAATTACATTTTGATTACTCATTTTCAGTGAGTGCCGAGTGTCCCTTTAAATTCACTTTATGAGTACCTTGTGTCCATTTAACATTATCATACCAAGAGTGCGCCCCTTTGACATTCACGGCAATTCGGGCGCATTGTCTCACTTTAATATTCACACTGAATGCATTGTGTCCCTTTAATGTGCGTTAATACACTTATTGTGAATATAATTCAGGGCGAGGCTCCCCCTTGTTCATCAGGGTCATCACGTAATATACATAACATTACACACATAACGTAATTCACATGTACGTACATGTTATGGCCGTGTTCGCCAGTGACCAAGTATAGAATGTTACAATGAGGTCATATCTACCTGTACTTCCACGGCAATACCTTTGATGTCATATCTACCTGTACTTCCGTGTACTTCCACAACAATACCATTGGTGTCATATCTACCTGTACTTCCATGTACTCCCACAACAATACCTTTGAGGACATGTCGAGTTGGGTGATATATATAGCGTGGGTAGACAGTCTTATCTACCTGTACTTCCATGTACTCCCACAACAATACCTTTGATGTCATATCTACCTGTACTTCCATGCACCTCCACAATAATACCTTTGAGGACATGTCCAGTAAAATGATGGCGTGTGGGTATACTGTACTGCAGGTAATGAGGTCATGTCCGGTAGAATGATAGCGTGGGTGGACTGTACTGCTAGTAATGAGTTCATATTTACCTGTACTTCCACAACAATATACCTTTGATGTACTTCCACTAATTACATTTGGGTTCAAACCGGCCTCCATGCAGCACATTCCATATATAGAAGTCATGAATAATTCAAAAGCTCCATAATATTATATGGAATTGCTACTCCAAAACTTTGACCAGTAGCACGGAACCGGAGCTGGACGATTCCAATAAGGCCACGACCCAATGATCTCGGTTATACGAAAATCATGTTACGTATCCCAATTTTTTACTTTTTGTTTAACTTTCCAAATTTTGTAAAATAATTAAACCACCAGAACCAGTAATATCACATTTAACATAGACTACACTGGCAGCTATATGCTCCCATGAATACTTATTTTTCTATTAGACACTACCACTGCACGGTGGCCCACCCTCCTGCTAAATCCGTCCGAAATCGTATAATCGTCCAGTGCACATCGATAAATGCTAAGTTGCCCTCTCTGCAATTTTATAAAAATTAGCGTGACTGCACTTATATGGTAAGTATTTTCTTAAAAATCCAAATTATTCTTTCAAATTTATATTGTGATTTTTTTCAATATCAACGTCTGTATCCGTGTGTGTTGAATTTGAATTGTAGCGCTCACGTAAGATTGAACAATCGGGAGTTTATCACTTCTTTTTCGACATTTTACGGTATATAATGTTTGTTTTAGACCAGAAATGGGACATTCCAATGGGCAAACCATAGTTTTCTGGTAAGTTTGATATCTCCGGGACACGAAAATGCAAGCATATACACGGACACTCTGAACAGGTCTACATGTGGCACATTAAAAGACAAGCATACGGTGGCTCCAGTGCGAAATTTGTATGGCTCCAGTTCGAAAACAACAAAAATTATAAGCTCCAGTGCGCACCCACGATAAATAATTTCGATATTGCACATAATTCATCGAGAATTTAGTAGATTATAGGCGTTATAGCGGAGCATAATGACATTTTATCTAATATAATATTTGTGCACAAATTTGTCTCCGCGCTTTGCAGAGCAAATATAGATGTTACCAGACGGACAACGGGCAGACGAAGAAGATGCAAGACATATAATGTTACTCGAAGGGGATCGATAATTAAGCCATTACATGTACATATGTGTAATGTCAATTACGTAAGCTTGAGGCCTTCATCATGATTTGTGAATTTGGCCTCCGACATAAAACGACCCCCACCCCACCAAAAAAAAACCCACACCCTGTACTGTGGTAGTTTCAACGTGACTACTAGTATGAGTATCAGTGTAATGTTAACGCCAATTACATCAATTAGATCAAAAACACAAACAGTTATCGTATTCTATTTCGATACGGGTACTTTGAGGTGGTTAAATAAATTATATACCCACCCTTCCTACGAGCTCATGCCATTCAGAAGTTGACATAAATAACACGATACATATAGACCAACTGCAATGTTATGTATTTCCGCGGAGTAGTGTTACTGCAGAGCAAAGGCGAATCCTTCCATTTTGACAGGCGCTCAGTGAAACATAAATAGAGGTATAAAAATAGTTTATCGGGGGTTCCCCAATCGGTCGTCACGTGATTATGGAAATAACTGTCGATCCCTTAAGCCGACCGTTAGAGACCGAATTAATTTGTATCTTATCGGGTGCCCATATCGCTCCTAAACTTGCAGACCTGGTATTTGTATGGGCCTGACTGCACTGACAAGGTGAGTTTTACGACAAACTGGAAGGGCATGCACACACACACACATACACCCCCACACACCCTACCTCACACACAAATCAGTTTACCCTGCTCCCTTGCAAGATAACAAAACAATGACTACAGAAATCGGCCACGAAACGAATTCGCTCATGCATGTTAATTACCTGCGTGAATTCTTGAATCACTCGCACGAATATCTAATGCGACCTTATACAGGCGATACGAGAAGTAATGATTAAAACCACTCAAGGGTAATCTCAACTAGGCCTGCTGGTGAAAGCTTGTGGGTACAAGCTTTGATTGTCAGACGATTTGGGACCTTGGACGATTGGGACCTCGGACGATTGGGACCTCGGACGATTGGGACCTTGAGTCAGGACGATTGGGACCTTGAGTCAGGACGATTGGGACCTTGAGTAATTGATTTCTTCAGTTATATATAAGAAATTATTCACAAACCCTGCAACTATTAATTCCGATTCTTAGCGGCCATGACGGCACTGGCACGTGACCATGTTTACTAATTTCAGATTTATATTTAGTGCGGTGTGACGTAATTTGGGGGAAATTATAAGTATGGTATATTAGTTTAAAATCAAATTTTATTTATGTAACGGAATTAACAAATATAATAATGATATAATACAAAACAATAATGACGATGGTATTTGATAATCTCATTGGTCATTGACCTGGTGGTGAGCATAGACCAGCATACATCTTACTGGTCGCTTGATCTCTCATTCTGCCGAACGGGTGCATATAGCTTCGAAATTTCTTTCAGCAGCGACGACGATGAAATTTCTTTGGAGTCGTAACTGTCCCACAGTTTAAAGATTCTTCCCTGCAATTCTTTGGTGTCAGCTTTTTGCCTTCGGCTCAGTTTCCCTTCGCTGACCATCTTCACTTGTACGGGAATCTCTGACGCCTCTTGGTACAGTAAGGTGAGCAGCAAATAGAATAGAAGGTTGTTGTTAGTCGCCCTCTGGTTTAGTCTGGTGTGCCATCCCTCGACGTCATTGTTGGTCCTAATACTGCGCCCAAACACACACCACTCCTCTGGACTCCATACGGTACTTTCCATCCACGTTGCCTTAACATAATCCATGAATGTGACCATCTGATGTGCATCTGGTTGGATCTTTCGACGTAGATGCTCGAATGCCTCTATGCAGTTGTTTCATGTTATCTCCCGACCGGACGAAGGCGTGGATGCTGAAGAGTTGCGTGAACGGCTTGTCGACGACACTGAAGGTTCCATCAAGATACCATGTCTTGGCTCTGGCAAGAAGGGATAGCTGTTTGGTTGTTGCAAAAATGACATGTCTGGCGGCCCCTACTCTTATGTCATCTCTATAGAAATCATCACTGGCATGTTTGGAGAGATAATCCTGTTCTATCTGCAAATAAAGGAAAACATAATCTCATTATAATAGTCAAAGAATGAAAAAAATTAGGAAAAATATTTATAGCATAGTGCAGTTATATCTATGTCAATTATATATTTAATATATATGTACACTATATGTATAGTATATCTTTCTTTGTAGTTATATTTCCGTGTCAATTATATTTATTATAATTTATATATATATTTTCGCGAACTCTGTTACACATTCTCGTCAAATTTGCTATTGGCACGCGGGCTGCTTCTGCATGGAAGGTCGGGGTTGCTGTACTTGTCTGTGACTTTCTTCACCATGAGACTAGAAGAGGCGAACAGGTCGTTGCATGCTGTCGACTTTACCTCTGCCTTGATTCTGGTCGATATCTGGATACCAGGATTCGATGTATGACTGTGGCCCCTGATGTTCGGTATGAAGGTGTCGCTGGTTGGTTGGTTAATCATTGCTGGACATGCAGATGGTGTTCGGACGCTACATCTCCACTCGACGGTGCCGTTCTTTTGTATTCGCTTGTGGACAAATGTGACAGGAATGATGACGTATAACGCCACGATGGAAGCCTGCGAAGCACCGCTGGACAGTGTTAATTAATCGATAATTACGTTGGAAATGTCACCTGATCAATATAGGAAATGTATATGAATGTCTATATCTAAACATTACTCGGACCTGACTGACCAGCAGAACTTCGCAAGAAACCATCGTGGCGCTATGAATTTGAAAACATGAAAACAATGAGAATCTTACAATTTAACTACCTGTGTATATACAAAACTCACCGAGATCCAAAGGTCACTCACCGCCAAGCCACCGGCCGCCAACCGAGAAGCACAGAACATATTGAATTGAATTGAACATCACTGGTAGGCCTACAGGTTATCATGACCATAATTATGTTCATTTAAAATGGCCACCTCCAGTGTTAATCTTGGGTCTTACTATCCAAGACAATGTCCCTCCTAAATAATAATAATAACAGAGTGACTAATTTAGCTTTAAATTATAGGCCTGCATAGTTCACTTATTCACTCTCGAAATGAATGAATATTATATCGATGACTGCTACGGTAACTTATTTTCGTCAGTGGTTGTAACACGGAATCTCCCGCATCCATCCTGACGTCATGTGTTTACTATTCTCCATTGCAACTGTTTTCAGTTGTCAAACTGAGGTGTCATTGGAGCTCTTCGCCATCTCAAGTGCGTCGTAAGTATGAGAATGGTCCCATAAGTATGGGTCGATCTGCTATATATGTGCACTAGTCAATAAGATTAAAAACAAATAATAAATTAAGCACATAAACAGGGTAAACAGCTGATAAACTGATGTAATTTATTAACGATTTATTTTGCGTCGTTCCATTTTTTCTTTGTGCGTCGTTTGGCACACGGGTATGAGTGCCTGACCGCTATGTGACCTTTTAATACTATTTATTTCTATTCATGTGAACGAAAAGTTCAACCTGATCAAATTTGAATAGCTTATGTAAACAGGTTTAGAGAAAATGGAGGTTTATAAATTATATCATAATCATGAATCAACAGATCAAGTAGCAATAACCAACCATTTTTTTCTAAATGAGCTATGTAGGAACTGGATATATTTCCAGTAACCTCAGGATGTTAGAAACATAAAACAAAGTCATTAATCCCAAGAAAGAGAAAAAAAAATGACGTTTTAGCGAAATTATTGGATTGGGGTACGGCAGCCGATATTTGCGTTTTTAAAAATATGCCAAAAATCTGACAACACCTCAGTAGGAAATATGTTGTGATATATATAGTAAAACTATATGTTTTTTTTAATCCCCAGTTATTACTCTATTGATAACAGTAAAGAATTAGTACTTATCTCCCTTATGTCTAGATAATTGGCTAAAAATACAACTATACCCCCATCATAAAATGGACAATATCACTACCAATTAGCAACGATTTTTCCCCAAAAAAATATCTGGGTGCAATGAATGCTCGTGCATATTGCTGTTGGTGTTAGAACCACAAAAGAAATTAACCTGTGACCAGGGAACATGTTTAAAATGACGTTTTATCTCAAAATTTGAACGTCCAGGGTGGCCAAAAAAAAGCAGTTTTATGAAACTGGGAAATTTTGACAACGTTCAATAATTTCCCCAAATATGATGGGAGGAAGCAAATTCTGTGTTTCATAGGTAATGGTATGCCTCACTGAATTGAACCTTCTATTCATTTCTTGTTGAAATACATGTATGACTAGAATCCCAGTTGTGATGCTTTGTGAAATTTTATAGCGCGTTCTGTAAAATATAATTTTTGAGGGATCACAAGCGGGTATATAGGACCCCAATAATTGCATATTTAATTGCTCCAATGATCAGTTAATATACAAAATACAAAATAAAGGCATATTACTCAACCAATTCCAAACAGTATGAACTGATCTAGAAGATATTTGTGAAAAAATGTCATATTTTAACTTCCGGCGGCCATTTTGGTGGCCATCTTGGATGGTGTCTTTCAATTTTGGCCCAAAATAGTGTCATTATGTCTTGGCTTCATGAAAATATATACATTTGCAGTACATTTTACCAGATTAGTCATGAGAATTTGCAACAAATTCCAAGTAACTGTGGTTTTACCCCTGGGAACAAATTTGGGGTGGGTATACTTTTTAGGGAGCTATAACAAAAATTTATCAAGGCTGACAGATGGCCAGCTGATAAAATCTTGATGTCGGATACCTGAATTTACTAAATCCGCAGAGAAAAAAACTTTACACGCGAAAACACGCATTCATGAATTTCGGGGGGTTGGCGACCGGACTACACGGGAACACTGATTGGGCATTCAGCCGACAGTCAATTCTGTCAGTGATTAAATTCCATTTAGTTGCAACATTTGCATCTATCATCTAAGTCCATGCAAAGACCCCCCCCCCCCCCAAGAAAACATACCCAGCTTTGCTTGCACACCACTGGAACATTCAATTGACAGTCAATTCTGTCATACAGCGACCCCCCCTCACTGGAAAACATACCCAGCTTTGCATATGCACCCTACTGGAACATTGAGCATTCATCGGCAGTATTTTGTCAGAGATTAAATTCCGTTGGCTTACAACATTTGCCTTATCATCCATGATCATGCAAAGACCCCCACCCCACTTATAGAGGGACCTTGATCATGCAAAGACCCCGCCCCACTTATAGAGGGACCTCCCATTGGAAACATTCCCAGTTTGCATACATCCAACTGGAACATTGGGAATTCAGCCGACGGTCAATTCTGTCAGAGATTAATTTCCTGCTTGATTGCAACATTTGCCTTATCATCTATGTGCATGCAAAGACGATTGACAGACAAATTCTGTCAGAGATTAAATTACGTTCAGTTTGCTTGCAACATTTTCCATATCCTCTATCCTCATGCAAAGACCATCCCCACCACAGTATACATCTACCTCAAAAGGAACATTCCGCCTTTAAATTTTATTCTTTTTGTCGTTGAAGAACATTCGACAGTTACTTCTGCTTGAGATTGAATCCCGTTTGCTTGCCTTCAGCCTCAGGGCAGTTTTTTTTATGTAAACAAAAGTATTTTCCAACAAATAATAGGATAAAACAAATATAAATATGTTTAAATGTTGTGGAAAGTATGTAAATTGTTTCTAAAAACAAAATAAAGCAAAATAATGGCCAAAATTGTGCTCCGGACAGTTCCTGTGGCCAGTGTGGGCGTGGCATATGGAGGCTGCCATGTTTTATTCATTGCTTCCGGATATAGAGTTACTTCCCGTGAACAATTTTTATTATCAATATATTTCATATTATACACGCTGTTCCATTTCTAATTCAATTTGCAATGTTTAAAACAATTATTTATCTAATACTTACCTTACATGAGAATAGTGTAACCGCTTGTAACCGGGTAGTATTTAAGCTTCAAAAACTTTGAAAAAAATAATCGTGTTGGAGACACGAAAAAATCTATTAATATTAGTATTATTTTTCCTGACCAGAAACGTTGTTGTGTTTAGTGATCCAATGAGAATCAATCGTACCTATTTTTAGCTACAAAAACTACGTAACATCTCTAAATAGCAACTTTTAAAAATAGCACCCCAATAAGATCGACTCAAAATGGCGTGTTGTCAGCTCTGGCGGATTTCCGGAAATAGAACATGACGCGACACCTACGCCGGCGGTCAACGCTAGATCAAGGATTAAATTTAAAGTTAAACCTCCTTTCAGGTTTTTGGAGGTCATGTGATCGCAGATCTGAGATCAGTAACCAGGAGCCCCATCACTGATCAGGCATCACTCAGTGTCCATGAATTGTGTCAGATGTGTTATTTCACATTGTTTTAGCATCAACAATGGTTGGTCAGCATTATGTACATGCACAGTGACAGTCCTAGGAATCACTGTCCATGTACTAGTAATATTCAATTTCAACTTGATTAAAAGATAAAATATAATAAATAAATATACATGTAGTACCTCTACTAAAAAGAGAGAACTAACAGTGTCAGTTAGGCAACATCTGATTGGCTTAAGACCACTCACTGTGATCTATCACTAAAACGAACAATTCGATTTTTCGTTTCGAAAAAAATGCATTTATCTCCCCACATTTGACATGTGGCAATTAAGTTACTAGTAATTGCTCTTAAATTACACTTAATGTGCTCGTTAGGTCAGATCAACTCTACATTGTCGGAGTTGTACATAAATCGTAATTTTTCATCCATATATCAGCATATATTCACATTTATTGAAGTCTTGGAAAACATTCACTGACGTATTTTTTACAAAACAGGAAGTTATCTCTTCAGTTCCCTATTAGGAATTCCTTAAAGCAAATTCACAATATCGTTCCTCCAAGCTTTCCCAGCATACCCGAACATTTGACTAAAATACGAAACGGATCCCGGACATCTCATGTTGAAATGGTGATATCGGGTTGATAATTAAAATTCGAATAGCGTTATCACAACATAACCAATAATATTTTCTTGAATTATGTGGCTTTAATGTGCATTTTATTTCCTTATTTTGTATGTTGGGTACCACTTTTTTATTCAATTCAATTCAAAACAAACAAATTGGTTATTCGGCCATTGCGATGTTCTTATTAGCCAAGTCCTGTAAAAGCCAGCCTTGGTTCCTAGCACATAACAATCACAGATACAGAGATCTTGTTAGGCCAATATAAATAAATTGCTAGATTTACATTCACATTTTTTTCAATGGGGCGGAAGGGCGTGTACGTTTTATTAGTTTTATTTATATTATTCTTCCTAACATAAATTTCGGACATCAGAGAGAAATGTACATTATAAAAGATATGCAAATAAAAAAAAATTTAGGAGGGTACTAAAATAGGGTCGGCATGGTATGTTAATCTCGATTTTTTTTTTCTATTTGCCTTATTCGTGTTTTTTTTGTTTTGGATTTCGAGTACACCCGCCACCCGGGTATGAAAGTTGTTCATTGACCCTATAATTACCCATGCGTGCATGAACACTAATTGCCTCATTCCACGTGACATGTTTGACCATTTGGCGCGTGTTTTTCGCCACATCACAATGGCTTGATATCACCATTTCTCTCCGATGTTCTCTGAAATTGAAATGAATCTCAACATACAACAGGCACATTGTTTACACCAAGTTTTAAATGGGCATAACATAATTGTTACGGGCCAATGTGGGACAGGAAAGACTTATTTGCTCAGGTGAGTTAAATTTGCTTATTTAGCAGAATCCTTTATTTTTATATATCTATCTATCTAGAACTGTCGACCTATGAGATAAAGTATTGTGGCCTATATACTAGCCCCCTATATAATCCCGCCACAAATACACGCTCTTACTAAATATCGCAAAACTAGTAAGTCGCTTTAATAGGGTAGGATGCAGACAGGTCGCGTGTGTGTTTGTGGCGTATGCACAACGCGTAGAACACCCTGCTTTCCCTAGTCCAAGTCTTCTCGTACTAAAACCAGCTAAGATATTGGGATGGAGATGCTGGTATTTAAATACCAGCATCTCCATCCCAATATCTTAGCTGGTTTTAGTACGAGAAGACTTGGACTATGCTTTCCCGTGCGATACATAATGAGAGTAATTGGTTTCGCGCCCGATATGGTCGAAAAGATCGAGACCTTCACCACAAGTTTGGAGTTTGGGATGATACCCAGGAAGATTTGAAAGGGCCGTTGGCCTCTGCTACAACCCACTTTTGAATGCCGTAATTCCGCTGAAGAGCGTTTGTATTGTTTGTGAGATTGATACATACCCATGCACAGTATGTGTTAGCCTACTGCGCATGAGGTGGATGCCACCAACCCATTCCGAACCAGGACCGGCGGAGAAGACCTTGATTAATCCGTGTGAGTTAGTACCCTGCTGGACAAAACAAGTGTCCACTTAACTGCGGTTAACGTTGCCACCGCGGCCGAAATGCAACTACATTGTACACCGTGGCTCCACTGGCTAAGTACAGTTGCCCAGGCCGCGGTGTAATTGCTATTTGGCATGGTGTAGTTGCCACGGTGTACTTTCATCAAACTGAAAAAAGACAATACAAACCAGAAATCTAACCACGGTGTACATGCCATTCGATCGCGAGGGTAGTTGCCTTTCGGCTGCAGTGAACTTGCCGTTTGGCCGCAGTGTACTTGCCATTCGGCCGCGGTGCTCAACTGCAGTTACAAACTCTGACACCGCAGCCGAACGGCAAATACACCGCGGTGCCAATGGACACTTGTTTTGTCCAGCGGGGTACTTCACCACACTTTCGCGTACGACTTTCTATACAATCAAATTACTTATTAAGCGCGGATGCCGGAGAGACCATATATATTACCAATAGTTGTAATGCCAGATCAAAATTCACCGTTTTTATTCCAATATAGCGATTAATTTATTGTCAATAATCTGGGCTCATCCATGCTGCGTTATTTACCCCCTCAAATATATGAATCTATTTGTGGAGAAATACTAGCTTTATTATTCAACAAATATACAATAGAAACATATATGTTGTCACTTGAAAGTGATTTTAATAGAGCTTTGTGATGGAAAATATTCTACTGGAAGGAAGTGGCATCATAATCCGTACTATTCGAATTATCTGAATGAGAATTGAGCATTGTAGCCAATAATCCGGTAATCAATGCATGTCAAATTCGTACTCTGAGCACTGGTTGTAGGTCATGTGTTTTAACAATTACCGGTTGGCAATTCGTGAACGAAGTATTTATAAATTGGATATGTTTCTCCAAAATCATGAAGAATTCCCGAGATTTTCACCTGAAAGAATATTCGAGTAACTAACAGCTATTTTCTCGTAAGTGGGGAAAGATAATACAAATCTGAATACACCAGCGTTTCAAGAAAAAAATACGGAATATGATGATATAAACTCAGAATGCACGAATGTTTGTGTGGCATAAAAATTTGTACTCTGTAATTTCGTTCAAATCATCTGCCAATGAAAATTCAGATCACAAAATTTTTACTTGCCAAACTGGTCTTTATATTAATATAATAATATAATATAATATATTGATTTAATATTATTAAATAATATTTTATTTAACTAACAGTGATTCCTAGGGACTGTGGTATATGTAGTATTTTCGCTTATGACATTGATCCATGTGTGTTCTGATATATGACAATGTAAATGTAAAATGTAAAACCCACATGATGTGGGTCGGATTCTACTATCCATGCAGTGCACATGTACATTGTATGTGCATGCATCCGTAAGTCAGTCCGATGTCTGTTCATATCAATAACTTGGGCAGTAGCGCTTGGATCTCATTGAAATTTGGTATGGATGTTTTCGTTTGGTTTTTCTGTTCTAGAGTTATTCATCTTGGTTTATCTGGAAATGTTGGCTTTTTGGTCCATCCAATGTCTGTTCAGGTCATAACTTCAACGGTAGTGCTCGGATCTCAATAAAATTTGGTATGGATGTTCACTACAATGAGGACATTGTCCGAGCAGATATCTCCACCACTGGTTGTCAGAACTCAATGAATTTGTATGCATATTCACTACTATGAGGGGAGCGGGACGATTCGGCCCAGGGCAGTTTCGGGCTTGGTCTTTTCAGTCCAGGGAAGATTCGGCAGGGACGATTTGGCCCCTATTCATTCGGGTAAATTAGGTAGCGTGGGTGTTAAAACAGTTAATTGGACAGCCTTTTATGGTATTGCCTTTGATTTGGGAGCGGTCTTTTGATGACAATGGAGATTATATTTGTACTTATATCACAACATCGCTATGATGGCTTTAAGAACAATAAAATTATACTTTCTTTAGACCTACAATTACCGTACAAGCCTGGACAAATTAATTTATAGTGAGATATAAAATATATAGGCTATAATAGCAGTCGTAGTGAAAGATGCCTACCCTTGGCTAGTGTTTGAAATCACCCCAAAGGAATTTGAAGGGGACACAAAAGGGTGTTTCCAATATGACAAATCCAAAAGGTTGTGTTTTGGTTTTTATCTCATTTTAAACCACATAATTGAACATGCATGTTTATCGGTCATGATTTGGTTTCAATATGTAATTCAATGAAATTATCAGGGCGTATAAAGTTTTGACATACATTAAAAAACCAAGAAAAACATTCAACTGCGTTAAAGAGCGTTCCTGATAATATCTTGAGTGTATTCGAGCTCAAACAACATTCCAAAATCTACTAACATTGCCGAAAATTTCAAAGAAATAGACCATACAACTCCATAGAAAACAATGTCAGAGTGTTTCACACAATGTGTATTTGATCGCCCTATCAGAGTGTTTCACACAATGTGTATTTGATCGCCCTATCAGAGTGTTTCACACAATGTGTCTTTGATCGCCCTATCAGAGTGTTTCACACAATGTGTATTTGATCGCCCTATCAGAGTGTTTCACACAATGTGTATTTGATCGCCCTATCAGAGTGTTTCACACAATGTGTATTTGATCGCCCTATCAGAGTGTTTCACACAATGTGTATTTGATCGCCCTATCAGAGTGTTTCACACAATGTGTATTTGATCGCCCTATCAGAGTGTTTCACACAATGTGTATTTGATCGCCCTATCAGAGTGTTTCACACAATGTGTATTTGATCGCCCTATCAGAGTGTTTCACATCACTTTAAACAAACAACTCATCAACTCAGTGATTCTCAACTCAGATCGATCACCGTTGTATCTTGTTCAAACAAACATGTCAGAAGCGGTTCTGAGTGTAAAAAGCGCTGAACTATTCAAGGTAGATCATACATGTTCCTTTCTATAATTATGTTTCTATATACATGTACTATATAGAAACATATGTACAACTTTATTATCAACTTTCTCACAGACAAATCGCCGGTAAGAATATTATATATATTATAATTTATATAGGATAACAAAATGTTCAAATCATATCAATCAAATCATAAGATCAAGATATATAATATAACTAGAGCAATGATACCCTTTTATACACTTTAATAATTAAAATTTTAAATGTTTTATTATAATAATAAAATAACATGCAACAGAAAAATAAATATAAACATCCAAATATCCAACTGATAAAAACATTTTTAGGTGAGAAGATTCGGTCCAAACCATGGGCCGAATCGTCCCTGCTGAATCTGCCTTGTGCCGAATCTTCCCCAACCCACTATGAGGACATTCAATGATCAGGTTTTCCTTTCTGATCTTTGTTTCTCTGGAAATGTTGGGGTTTTATTTTTTCCGAGCAGATATCTCAACCCTTTACCCAACAAACCGGCCAAAACCGGCCAAATAAAGCTTCAACAGCCTAAAATATCTTCGGTCTGTCTCAATAAAACCATACAAATATGGATATCATTGGAACCGGCTCCTTGACCACATTGTGATAGTTACAGTTATGCCCTGTGCCAATGCATTCTCTTATATATGCGAGTCGACCATAGGTCGCCTCGCATATATAAGAGAATGCTTTGGCCTAAACAAAATCTTTTTTTAACACTTTTTACCATTTTTTCTTACATTCTTTAACAATTTTATAATTTTTAATGTGTTAAGCCAATGCATTCTCTTATATATGCGAGGCGACCTATGGTCGACTCGCATATATAAGAGAATGCATTGGCACAGGGCCCTTCTGTTGGGTAAAGGGTTAATAAAGTAGAGTTAATAATTTTAATTAAGGAACAGTTAACTTGAGCAACATATGTTGTTGAATTTTCATGAAATTTGTTATGGATGTTCACCACTATGAGTATGAGGACATTCAATGGAGTGTTCAATCGTTTTGTTCAGATTTTTTCATTGTAGAGTTATTCATCTTTGTTTATCTGAAAATTCAGATTTAGAGTCCGTATGCACCTGACAACAGTCCATCTCTTGTTATCTTTGGCCAAATGCACCAACAATCATAATCAAATCCATATCTTTTGATTGCAGCCATCATGGAGACAGTTAATAGAGAGGAGAAGAAAACCAGGTCCCTGGTTATCGAGCCACTAATTGTCTTCGACTCCTTCAAGAAAGCCCTATTCATCACAGGGACATTCCTGTTGGTTTTTGCAGCCTTCAGAAATTCCTTAACTTGGTAAGCTACCAAAACTTTTTGTTTTATTATTCCCCCAACCCTCCGAAGGAGGATTCGTGTGTATATAGTGGAGACCTTCGTCCGTCCGTCCTTTGGTATGCCAGTAGACCAGCATTGTGGAATGGATCTCCACATAGTGCAGGTTTTGTCCGCCCTTGTTTGACTTGGGAATTTCTTAATTTTGTCTCTGTATGAACATTTCAGCTTGTACCTTGGGCATGGATCATCGGATTTGATTGTGCTTTGCCTGTATTGATAGCCAGTTTAAGGGGAAAGGATACCCTCTTCTTGGATTTAGTAAATACAAAAACAATATCCATCCATTGGCCATTGCCCACCATCTAAACTGAGTGCTTGGCATTGCATTTATTTTCATGTTGGCGATATAAATTTTGTAAGGTTGTGACTTTACTCATACAAACATGGGACATAAGCTCTATTAACCCTTTACCCAACAAACCGGCCAAAACCGGCCAAATAAAGCTTCAACAGCCTAAAATATCTTCGGTCTGTCTCAATAGAACCATACAAATATGGATATCATTGGAACCGGCTCCTTGACCACATTGTGATAGTTACAGTTATGCCCTGTGCCAATGCATTCTCTTATATATGCGAGTCGACCATAGGTCGCCTCGCATATATAAGAGAATGCATTGGCCTAAAAAAATCTTTTTTTAACACTTTTTACCATTTTTTTCTTACATTCTTTAACAATTTTTAATGTGTTAAGCCAATGCATTCTCTTATATATGCGAGGCGACCTATGGTCGACTCGCATATATAAGAGAATGCATTGGCACAGGGCCGTTCTGTTGGGTAAAGGGTTAATATCGATAACGCTTATGATGACTGAATGTTTGGTGTACTTGGTGAAATAAAGAACTTATAGAATGCAGCGTATAAAAAATGCACACCCTAAATGGACATATACCAACCAAGAACTGGAATTTGGACTGATCCGCATTCAAATGATTACACAGCACTTGTGATAATAGAGAGTTTGGTGAATGTATGAAATCATGTGCAGGTTTTAACCCTTTACCCAACAGAATGGCCCTGTGCCAATGCATTCTCTTATATATGCGAGTCGACCATACATGTAGGTCACCTTGCATATATAAGAGAATGCATTGGCTTAACATATTAAAAATGATAAAATTGTCGAAGAATGTGGAAAAATATTATAAAAATTGTTAAAAAATGTCCAAAAAATTATAAAATGTAAGAATGTAAGAAAAAATGTAAGAAAAAATGGTAAAAAGTGTTAAAAAAAGAATTTTTAGGCCAATGCATTCTCTTATATATGCGAGGCGACCTATGGTTGACTCGCATATATAAGAGAATGCATTGGCACAGGGCATAACTGTAACCATCACAATGTGGTCAATGAACCGGTTCCAATGATATCCATATTTGTATGGTGTTATAGAGACAGACCGAAGATATTTTAGGCTGTTGAAGCTTTATTTGGGCGTTTTTGGCCGTTTTGTTGGGTAAAGGGTTAACTGGTAGCTTCCAGAAAATTTTGAAAACCCTATGCCACTGCATTCTCTTATATATGTGAGTCTCCCATTGGAGCCTCTCATATATAAGAGAATACATTGGCTGAACAATATTTACCTTGATCTTGTAAGCCAGTGAATTCTTGTTTATATGTGAGGCTCCCTATGTGAGACCCACATATATAAGAGAATGCACTGGCCCCGGATCTTTAATGCTGCAACAGCGCAACTTCCACCATGAAAGGGTTAATGTGACAATTGACATTGACTTCAATATTCATCCAATATGCATCCAATTAATGCGTTTATAAATAAACAGAGGGATTAGGCCACAGTTAATTAAAATTATTTTTAGCGTAAATCAAGAATTTTAACAACTGATGCATAATGCCGTGATTATTAATTATTATCGGGGTATTTATAGCCAATCAGGCGTGAGTGCCATTTAATAAACACTGCCCTGCAGAGATTCACTACATGTATATGGATATAAACAGTAACTAGGATTCAGCAAGCAACTTGCTAGGACTACAGAACATGTTCATGCACTGCACAACTACCATAATGCCCTAAATAATCGACTCCTTAACCCTTTACCCAACAGAACGGCCCTGTGCCAATGCATTCTCTTATATATGCGAGTCGACCATAGGTCGCCTCGCATATATAAGAGAATGCATTGGCTTAACACATTAAAAATTATAAAATTGTTAAAGAATGTAAGAAAAAATGGTAAAAAGTGTTTAAAAAAGATTTTTTTTAGGCCAATGCATTCTCTTATATATGAGAGGCGACCTATGGTCGACTCGCATATATAAGAGAATGCATTGGCACAGGGCATAACTGTAACTATCACAATGTTGTCAAGGAGCCGGTTCCAATGATATCCATATTTGTATGGTTCTATTGAGACAGACCGAAGATATTTTAGGCTGTTGAAGCTTTATTTGGCCGGTTTTGGCCGTTTTGTTGGGTAAAGGGTTAACCACTGCAGAATTTTGGGTAACTTTTCAGGATTTAGTCAGAAATATGGCTTGTTGCCATTCATCGGAAAGCTCTCACTTAAGAGTTTTCCGATGAATGGCAACAAGCCATATTTCCGACTAAATCCTGAAAAATTACCCATAATTCTGCTGTGGTTAAGGAGTCGATTACTGAGGGCATTGCTGTAGATTGATGAGATTGTCAATAACGGCAGTAGTTCTGAAAATGAACAAAATCAGTTGATATACATGTACATGTAGTTAGTTATCACTTCATTGCGATCAAAATTTACAAAAAAAACTATTGTTAGGCCAATGTATTCTCTTATAATATATGCGAGGCTCCCTATGGGACACACGCATATTTAAGATAATGCATTGGCACAGGGTTTTCGCAAAAATTCAGGAAGCTCCAGTCATGGAAGGGTTAATATTGTGCTGAAATTTGATTTCATTCCTAGGCAGATTCAGAGAATCTGGGGAGCATCAGGGAGTTTTTGGCAGAGACAGTGGGATAATATCTATGAACTGGCTGGCAACGATGACTATGTACTCGGGTTCTATGGTAAGTTGACAAATTAAATCCCTGTAAACTAAATTCTAAATCATTAGTTGATTGCATATATTTTTGATATCATATATCTCCGGCTGATTTGACCAGGCTGTTGCTATTTGTGTCACCAGTCTGTTAGTGTTTTGTGTCACTTTAAGCTGTTATATGGCAATATCTGGTGTTATATTTCGGCGATAATCGACTAGCAATCTCCTAGTTGACTAATTGCCATATTTTCCAGAAAGGTATAGATAAAAGTTTCTTTGGTAACTATCATTGCTGTATGCAATATACTTCCATATTTATCATCGCCCATGTGTATAAAGGCACAATAAAGCACAGGCGCAGTGGACACCAAATACTGCCACCGGGTCGCGGTTATATTTCAATTATACCATATGTATTTTATGAGTTTGTGGCACTGACACACCTGTCTTTGTTCTAAATATTTTCTAATTAATAAATATATTTTTTAAATTTAGTTAATACTGTTTATTGTACAGGAACCACAGTAAAATGTCATTCTATTTATTGTAGTAATCAAAAACTGTTCCACATACTATTTTAAATAATGTCCATATTGTAAATTATTTTCTCCATACCTGTATTCATAAGGTAATGAAAATAAAGAATTGAATACAGAAACCATTGTAATGGTAATACTGTTTATTGTAAAGGGACCCCTGTAATTGTAATACTGTTTATTGTAAAGGGACCCCTGTAATTGTAATACTGTTTATTGTAAAGGGACCCCTGTAATTGTAATACGTTTTATTCTAAAGGGACCTCTGTAATTGTAATACTGTTTATTGTAAAGGGACCCCTGTAATTGTAATACGTTTTATTCTAAAGGGACCCCTGTAATTGTAATACTGTTTATTGTAAAGGGACCCCTGTAATTGTAATACTGTTTATTGTAAAGGGACCCCTGTAATTGTAATACGTTTTATTCTAAAGGGACCCCTGTAATTGTAATACTGTTTATTGTACAGGGACCACTGTAATTGTAATACTGTTTATTGTACAGGAACGACCTTTGTATCGAGCAGTGTCTTCTGGCTGGGTAATGCCACACTACTCTTACTAGATGTTACGGGATATCCTCAGTTCCTCCTCAAATACAAGATTCAGGAAGATAAACACGTCAAGGTATCTTATTAAAGTCACTGCATTATAACTCCACTTTTGGAAGAAAAATGGGCGTATACTGGATTGACTTTGTCCGTTCGTGGTACCATTGGGGCATCCGTCCGATTATCCGTTCGTCCGTGCATGTATCTCAGTCTTTGGTTATCGTATCTGAATGAAATTTGGTATGGAGCTTTGCCTGGGAAATTTCTAGCTTACTGGCCTGCCCGGATCATGTCCCAGCTTAACCCTTTTAGTGTCAGGGGCCGATCTCATCGGCCCTAAACCTACAAAATAAGTCTGTTAAAGCATAAGAATAAATTATTAAAATTGTAAAACATTGTAAAAAAAAATAAAAAATTGTTAGGCCAATGCATTCTCTTATATATGCGAGGCGACCTATGGTCGACTCACATATATAAGATAATGCATTGGCACAGGGTATATGGGTTGATACAAAAATCGGACCTGTCACTCAAAGGGTTAATTCAAGGGATTTAGCACCAAATCAGTCAGGCCTCAAATCATGGTGCCGGACATTTGCAGAATGAGGTCCCTAGAGGGTGAATTTAGTGACGCTACCCTGAACAGTGGGCTAGCATCACTAATTCACCCTCTGGGGACCTCATTCTGCTTTGGCCTCATCTCTCTGGAAATTGAAAGTTTGTTTTTCTTTTTTAGTTTAGTTTCTTTACCGTATATTCCCATATATCCCCATCTCATATATGAGAAACAAATTTCCCGGTTCATGTATGAGAAACTGAGATTAATGCAAAATTCTCATTATGTATCACTTTAGGATACTATCTTTATAGTATGGTTAATGCCCAGACTTGTTAACTTCAGAATGTCAGAAATCGTGAGATTCCCCTCAAAAAATTGTGAGATTCCGGGAAAAATACTGAGATTTTTATAGCAGCTTAAAACTGCTCTAAAAAGTCATTTTAAAATCAACATTGCACTTTGTGCACTGTATTCATGTATTCCAATCATATTTGGTACTTTTGAAAATGATAAATTCCGTTTTGATACGAAGATTATGATGGGTTATGTTGTCTTCACTTTTTGTAAACCCAAATTGTACAGCCATTCATTATCATCGCAGAGCATTCAATAGCATATGAGAATGAAGCATGCTGTCTTTTTGTCATGTCCATGCATATAAATTTTAAAAACATCCATGATTATTTTATTTTTCGACCACAGTTTGTATGTATCGCCTCACTTTGTTTCTCATTCTTACCGTGCGGTATCGGCGTAATAACGATTTACCGTACCGAATCAAAACTAAAAATACCGTATTTTCGGTAATGAAATTATTCATGCGTTGCCAACTTACATGTATGTGTGTAACCTTGTCACCGCGGCCGCGACATGAATTGTATGACTGTTAAGCGACGAGAATCGGATAATTATGATAACTCGGTGTAACAAGTCGGTACTATATATGTATCAGTCTATTGCAGCGTTGTTACATCAAGGTCACAGCTGGCCGGCGGCATCTTTGATCTTTACGACATAGTAATGACAATGTAACTAACATCATGACGTTTGACTACTCGTAGCTGGAGCGTTATGTGTCAATTTTGGCATCCGCGCAAACTGGAATTTGCGTGGGCAACTCGGTACAGGCCCTAAGTCAATAATCTGTGTCCAAGTTGGAATCGAAGCACGTGTTATGGAGGGTCCCCATGGATTTTTTTAGGTGTCCTCAGGGTCCGGTATCCGGCCCCATTCCCAATGGAAAAAAGGCGCCTTTATTCCCAATTTTTAATCACCAAATTCCCAATTGCAGGCAGGTATATAATACCATCAGGTTTATTGAATAATTATCAATTTTTTCTGATGTTTTGTACACTCAGTCGATCGATAAGCGGCTGAAAACCCGTAGTAAATCAGCGATATCGGGAGACTGCATCGTATAATGTACACTAGGCAACCTAACTATTAGCTTAACATGCGAATTACCTCCCCTCTACCAGTCAGCGCATTTATGAAAGAGGAAGGATACCTCTAAATAAATTGCTGATTTATATAAAACATGTGTACAGTCGCGTTATACATCGAAAATTACGGTATTAGTACTATTTACTTGTGTGTAACAGTGATTAAATGAATTTTTCTAAAACATGGAAAATTCCCAATTTTTGTCTGTAAAGACACATTTTTCCCAATTCGAAGGGACCCGGACCCATTCCCAAAATAGGCAGAAAAATCCCTGGTCCCCGTGCACAACAAATTGAAACCCCCACCGGTTACTTTATAATTAGACGGTGATGCAATAGCGACTTGATATAGTTACGCACTGCAGATTATTTGATACAACCTGATCTTGTCAACTGCAAATCTTCTTGGCAAGTTGTGCACATACATTGTATATGTCGGTACATATATATATGTATATCCTACTATAAATTACTGTATTAAACATATGTACTTACTGGTATATTATAAATATGTGCCTATATCTAACCAAAAAAAGATCGCGTGATACCTTTAAATTAACACTTGGGCACCATGTTCTAGCTTGCTGCTATAAATAAGAGGGACTCTTATATACATGGATGGTATATTACGCTGCAAGGAGGAGAATAGGAACCACCTGTGGGTTTGAGCATCTGCCGTAGAAATTGCCATGGTTTGCCGATTTTAATGACATCGCTCGAACGTTCATAAATTTGTGAATTGTGATCACTGATTAATACTCACAATTCTATTCACTCACGGAAATGTTACGAAAATCAAATTGACACGAAAAAATATTGTCATGCTCTTAATTCTTTTCAAAAGCCGTGCGACGGCAAGCGTGTAAATCATCAAAGAGATGTGTGAATATCACTTAATTGTGTAGGTCATTTTGTTTCCTAATTTAGCTGTTGTCACGAATGTTGTAAATCCGTGGACCGTGCGCATATATACATGTATATTGTTCAGTTAAAACTTGAATTTAATACCGCAATTTACCGGGAATATCTGCTCTGGTCTTATAATTTAATAGCAATACTGATTACCGTACCGTTACCGAGGTAAATCGACGAAAATTTACCGATACCGATACCGAGATTGAAATTTCAATACCGCCCATCTCTATCTCATTCCAACTTTTTTTTATGTTTGGGGGTAGTTGCCAATATATTTTGTAAACAATAGCATGTGCGTTGCTTACTATTAAAAATAGAGCATTGAATGTGCATTGAAAGTAGTTGATTTCATGTTCTTGCTTAAAACAAATATTTAATCAGAAACTAATACTACCCATCAGGGTTCGCGCTGCCACTTGCCAAATTTGCCAATGGCAAAAATCATTCACATTTGGCAAAAAATATTTTATTTTGGCAAAAGTTTTGGCAAGTCACTTTTTAATTCCTCAAGACAGTTGACAAATATTGGTCAATCAATACCATTCATTTTCAGTAAACTCTTACAATATAATTATATTTAAATTGTGGTGTTTTATAATGTTTAGGAAAAGTTAACACCTCTATTAAGATGCAGTTAATCTGATAACTATTAGTATCAATGTGTGGAGGGATTACCCATGTTTAGTGTGGTGGTGGTTAAATAGCTAATCCTCTTGTGGTGTGCCCTTCTGATGAAGCAACCCTGCTATCATTTATTGTTCGGTGATTGGTTTATTGTTGTATAATAAACCACAATAGAGATGTGAGTATAATTATTAGCTAACTGCTTTCTTATTGATATCAAAAGTCGTTCAAACTGCGAGTGTCGAAACATAAGACTTAATGTTGCAGAAAATAGTACTATCATGGATATAATTTGGCAAATTCTAAAAGAATTTGGCAAAACAAAATTTCTTTTGGCAAATTATTTGGCAAAAGTAAATTTCAGTCCAGCACGGACCCTGCAACCCATACTATTTTAGAAATGCATAAATTAGCATAATCTGTGTCAAAAGTGTGTGTTTGCAAATTACATTCGGCGCATTGTTGTTGGACTACTGTGATGCCACATTCTTTTACGCCCAGCTTACTTCGCACTAATTAACACCAGCTACAGCTAGTTTGAACATTGTCTTTAACTGGGATTGGGTTTCATCACCCGCTATATGTGTGCTTTGACATGTGTCAGCAGTATATACCCAACGGGCAGCTTAAACCATGCGATTTGCGTCAATGATGGTAAGGACGGGTGATGAGGTGTGAAACTATGAATCTCATGCAAAATTCGTGAAAGTTAATTAACATGTCTCTTAATGGCATCATTCAGACAAGCAACAGTGAATTAAACTTTGCTTCATCTCATTCCAGGTGGACATGGCAAAATTTAAGAAGACACTACTGTATGTGATTTTTGTCAGCCAAATAGCAGTTGGAATCCCATTTTTGTACTGCGCTTACCTCGCATTCCAGTGGAGAGGGTGCTCCTTCAGTGGTGATCTCCCAACCTTCCAGTGGGTGTTGCTTGAACTTCTTGTTTTCAGTATGGTGGAAGAAGTGGGATTCTACTATTCTCACAGGTTTGTCTCTTAACGAAATATTCTTCCATTAACCCTTTACCCAACAGAACGGCCCTGTGCCAATGCATTCTCTTATATATGCGAGTCGACCATAGGTCGCCTCGCATATATAAGAGAATGCATTGGCTTAACACATATTAAAAATGATAAAATTGTCAAAGAATGTAGAAAAGTATTATAAAAATTATAAAATATTATAAAAATTGTTAAAAAATGTAAGAAAAAATTATAAAATTGTTAAAGAATGTAAGAAAAAATGGTAAAGAAATTTTTTAGGCCAATGCATTCTCTTATATATGCGAGGCGACCTATGGTCGATTCGCATATATAAGAGAATGCATTGGCACAGGGCATAACTGTAACTATCACAATGTGGTCAATGAACCGGTTCCAATGATATCCATATTTGTATGGTTCTATTGAGACAGACCGAAGATATTTTAGGCTGTTGAAGCTTTATTTGGCCGTTTTTGGCCGGTTTGTTGGGTAAAGGGTTAATTAAGAGATTTATCCCACAGGGAGCCTCACAGAGATGGAAGCATGCACTGCAGAGTGTCGTCTGCTCCAGTCTATGTGGGGCTCTATAAAGGGTTAAAATAATTTTTAGTGAGAATCAACATGAGAACAAAACTATAGAAGAAGTACAGGAAATCAAGATATTTATGGCCATATCAAATCCAGTCGTAAGTCAGGATTTTTTATACCCTGTGCCAATGCATTCTCTTATATATGCGAGTCGACCATAGGTCGCCTCGCATATATAAGAGAATGCATTGGCCTAACAATTTTTTATCATTTTTTTTAAATAAATGTTTCTTACAATTTTTAGGACATAAAATAAAAAACATCCATTACCCTGCTGGGAGCCCCACACATATATAGAAGCATATAGAAGAGTGTCGTCTGCTCATGTTTGTCTGGGGCTCTGCATGGGTGAAATTATAAAATTGTTAAAGAATACAAGAACAAATTATTAAAATTGTAAAAAATTGTTAGGCCAATGCATTCTCTTATATATGCGAGGCGACCTATGGTCGACTTGCATATATAAGAGAATGCATTGGCACAGGGTCACCCATGATATATCAAGTCAAAACTATAGAAGTACAGGAAATCAAGATATTTGGAGAATCGGGGCCTCGGTGGCTCAATCGGTTAGGGGTACAACTCCAAGTCGTTTCGCCCTCCAGCGCTGGTGATGAGGGTTCAAATCCACATGTTTCCATCGTGAACTTTGTAACTCAAAATCGCTATCTGGTGGAGTTGCCAGGTTTCTCGCCGATGGCTGGTGTTTTGCCGCACATGGTCGAAAAGTTTATCAGCCATTGATCTTACTGCTAGATTAGCCATAAATGTGTGGATTTCCTCCACCACTAAAACTGGCCGTCGTGATATGGCCTTAGTTGCTGGGCCTTAGTTTAATGGGCCTTAGTTGCACCATTTTAAACCTTGTGTAGGTAAAGGGGTCAAAATATGATGTTGGACATTTGCAGAATGAGGTCCCTATATAGGGTGAATTTAATAACGCTAGCCCACTGTATCCTCATCTCCTCTGGAAAGTTTTTTTATTATCAGATTAACAAGTTTTTTAGTTTCTTTAGAAATTTCTTTAGAAAGTTTCTTTTTCTTTTTTAATTTAATAGTTTCTCTATATTCCCAAATTGGCAGACAACAATGCATAATCGAGGTGCCCAACGGGTGTATATCAGCATCCAGTTCACTTAAATCTGTGTCTAGGTCTTCCATAGCAGATGAGGCCATGCAGAATAAGGTCCCCAGAGGGTGAATTTGGTGATGCTAGCCCACTGTATGTCACTAAATTCACCCTCTGGGGACCTCATTCTGCAAATGTCCAGCACGATATTTTGAGGCCATGAAGTTAACAATTCATCAGTTAATAATCTGATAAATAACAACTGTCATCTGAATATTTCCTATGGGATAACTACTCATCAATGATGCTTTAGTATAGAAAAGGTTTCGGTTTATCTTCGCGATGCAATTTGATGTTGGCCATATTCACCACATGAATGTGATCGGGAAAAAGGCATCGTTCTGTAAGGAGCACACATCGTGACATTGCTTTAGAGACATAAACGCCCCCTTCAGTATGAGAGTAATTCGGTTTGAGGGTCCCTTTCAGCTTGCTGACCAATCTCCGTCTTAAAAAGTGGTGACTTGGAATGTTTACAGATCATATTTTGACTATAAATACACATCAATACGACCGAGGAAACGGAACACATTTCCGATATCGCCAATAATAATTCACAAAACTCAACAGTATGGTAGTCTTCATGTGGATCTTGTTGATCAGACTGGAAAACTTTTGGTCTCCTTAAATTTTGAAATGTTAAGCTACAAAGAGGTCACATCTCAGCATTCCGACACAGAACATAAACATGGAACTTTGTTCACTAAACATGCACATGTTCAAAAAATATCGTCCAAGTCTTCTCGTACTAAAACCAGCTTAGATATTGGGATGGCGAGATGCTAGATTTAGTCCGAGCCCGCTTGCATAGGCTTCTTATAACATGACTTAAGCGTTAGTGACCCGCTCAAATAAAACCACAATTATATGAAATAAAATATCACAATTGCGACAATAAACGGATATTTTCCGCAGAAGACATGCTATTTCATCTGAAACCCACATCAGTTGTGAATTGAAAGCGGTAATTTAATGCGAAAAGAGACATTTACCGCAATGTTTACAATTTTTTAAAAGTATGCGAACTCAGTTGACC